>JARTUT010002044.1:0-16202 GCA_030674115.1 Micraspis discolor
CTGCATATCCACATTCACAACTTGCGCTTGGAATTGAGTTCCATCTGAATAGCATGCTATTGGTATGACCATGGTCTGTTTTCAAACGATTAAGGATAGTCCAAATTTTTCTTGGAAGATCAAAACCCGGATTTCTTTCAGAGGGATCAGAAATGAGATTTTTATTGAATATTTCATA
Organism: Micraspis discolor; assembly: GCA_030674115.1. Taxonomy (NCBI): domain Eukaryota; kingdom Metazoa; phylum Arthropoda; class Insecta; order Coleoptera; family Coccinellidae; genus Micraspis; species Micraspis discolor. The sequence continues at coordinate 179 of JARTUT010002044.1, forward strand.
AGAGTTCCACTCAATCTTCTTAATTCTTTATGAACTGAAGGAAACATTCAATTTTTTTTTGTTGTTGTTGCGCAGTCTTATTTGAAGTATCGACTATAATAGTTGTACACTTTCGATTGAAGTACCTTTTCGACACCTACGGCTTTCATTCCAGATACACAGTACCATGAAGAATACAAAAAAGGAAATATTTTCATTCTCGGGATTCGGGATTTGCCTTCTGGGTTTTTCATTCGTCAGGTGTCCATATTAACTATTATATATTATATAATATTATATATAGACTATTATAGTAAAAAACTTTTTAGTTTTCATTAATTAATTTTCACTTTTCAAGAAATCGGCGTGTTCAAATCAATTATTTGATAAAAATGGACCATTTCCACTTATTGATGACGAGATATTGTTGATGATGGAGCTCGTGTTGAATTATTATTTGGGCTATTACCATCATCTATTGTGGATGTAATGTTTTCCGACGTTTCGATAGATCTATCTTTATCAAGGAGGAAAAGTAAAAAACCTTTCGAAAATTATCAATTTTCAAAAAGTCAATATGACAGAAGTCAGGAAAGAAAAATGAACAATGTTATATACTCATCTGTGATATGATGATCTTTTTAAGTTGGATCGAACTATCGGCGTCCAAACTTCTGGCAGATCTATAGATGGAGGACTTATGGAATCTGGTGTTATTTTCATAAATGCTGCTTCTTTGATTTTTCTTCTTGCAAGTTTTTCTTCTTTGGATATTATTGATGCTTCATCCCATTTTATACGATGATTCTCATCTACAGCATGTTGGACTAACCTGGATTTGTCGCTGTCTAGTACTCGTAGAAGCTTCTGATGTTCTTTTATTCGTACATTCAGAGGGCTTTTAGTTTCTCCGATGTAAGATCTTCCGCACTCGCAAGGTAATTCATATATGCAGTTCTTTGTCCTTTGTGTCTCATTATTAGGCTTAACTTTTGTAAGTTTAGCTCTGATAGTGCCTTGAGTTTTGAATGCAGTCGTTATGTTGTATCTATTTCCAATTCTTCTCATTTTCTCCGACAAACCTTTTACATAAGGAATTACGGTTTCAATGGTCCGATTTATATCTGTTGGTTCAGGTTGACTTTGTCTTGTTCGTTTAGCTTTTTCTAATATCTTTTTGGGGTAGCCATTGCTTCTAAGAGTTTTCGAGATGTTATTTATTTGTTCATTTTGGTCTTCTTCAGTGCAACAAATATTTATTGCTCTATCAAATAAACATTTTGCTACTCCCAATTTAGTGTTTAGTTGGTGGTTTGAATCAAATTGTAGATATTGTCCTGTGTTCGTTGGCTTTTTATACAAAGTGGTTCTTCGGATTCCATTCTTATTAGATAAATTGATTACGGTTTCTGAATGATCTAAGGGTTCATATTTTCTTGACTCCTTCATAAGTTTCTCTATTTTCACCACTATCACCAATTTTAGCTGATTTATATATGGAAATTTTCGAACAGAAGGCATTAGAAAAATATGTACTTAAACCCAAACTGTGGAAAAGATATGTAGATGATACTTTCATTATTTGGCAACATGGAAGAGACACTATAGATGGATTCCTTCAATATCTAAACAATCAAGAGGAATCAATTAAATTCACAATTGAAATCGAGAAGGACAGACAACTTCCATTCTTAGATGTACTCGTACATAAACAAAATGGAATCCCAAGAACCACTGTGTATAAAAAGCCAACGAACACAGGACAATATCTACATTTTGAGTCAAACCACCAACTAAACACTAAATTGGGAGTAGCAAAATGTTTATTTGATAGAGCAATAAATATTTGTTGCACTGAAGAAGACCAAAATGAAGAAATAAATAACATCTCGAAAACTCTTAGAAGCAATGGCTACCCCAAAAAGATGTTAGAAAAAGCTAAACGAACAAGAGAAAGTCAACCTGAACCAACAGATATAAATCAGACCATTAAAACCGTAATTCCTTATGTAAAAGGTTTGTCGGAGAAAATGAGAAGAATTGGAAATAGATACAACATAACGACTGCATTCAAAACTCAAGACACTATCAGAGCTAAACTTACAAAAGTTAAGCCTAATAATGAGACACAAAGGACAAAGAACTGCATATATGAATTACCTTGCGAGTGCGGAAGATCTTACATCGGAGAAACTAAACGACCTCTGACTGAACGAATAAAAGAACATCAGAAGCTTCTACGAGTACTAGACAGCGACAAATCCAGGTTAGTCCAACATGCTGTAGATGAGAATCATCGTATAAAATGGGATGAAGCATCAATAATATCCAAAGAAGAAAAACTTGCAAGAAGAAAAATCAAAGAAGCAGCATTTATGAAAATAACACCAGATTCCATAAGTGCTCCATCTATAGATCTGCCAGAAGTTTGGACGCCGATAGTTCGATCCAACTTAAAAAGATCATCATATAACAGATGAGTATATAACATTGTTCATTTTTCTTTCATGAATTCTGTCATATTGACTTTTTGAAAATTGATAATTTTCGAAAGGTTTTTTACTTTTCCTCCTTGATAAAGATAGAAGATGTCTATCGAAACGTCGGAAAACATTACATCCACAATAGATGATGGTAATAGCCCAAATAATCATTCAACATTTCCACTTAAGTCAAATTTTTTTCTTTCATAACAAGATTCGATATTTTAGAAAATCATTGAATGCAGTTACAGCTTTCTGTCCTATTTCGTGAAGAATAAAATACTCCTAATCCTAATTTTGATATATCCTTTCAACACTGACTTACTTCAAAATGGTTCATACAAGGTGGTCCTTTTCGACAAATGGCGCAGTAAATATTTAATAATATAACCAAGAATTATTTTAATTATTTAATTTTGATTGAATATGGACACATGAGGAAGAAAAAGAAACACGTGTAATGATCTATTTTATTGTTTGATTAATTTTTGTGCAGTTTCTGAATTGTTTGATGTTATGAAAAGAATAACAAAATTTCCTTTTTTCATTCTTCTTGGCACTGTGTGTCTGGGATACCGTAGGTATCGAGAAGGTACTTTAATCGAAAGTGCAACTATTATAGTCAAAAAATTTTTGATTTTCATTATCACACAATAGTTTAGTGAAAAGAAAACCCTTAGTTTATAAGCACTTAAGTGAGACCAAGATTGTTTGCGCGCTTGTTCCAAAGTCGTTTTGCTTACTTTGGAACAGTATGATGGGAATACAACCATCATACTGAATGAACAAACATAAATCTCAAGTCACAAAATAACCACATACAGTTTTCCTTGATATTTCCTTACTTTACCATCAATTGGGGACACCCGATAGAGATGAGATCTTGAACATTCACTTATGCATTTCCGAAAAGCTTACAATAGTGTCATGATTATTTATTCAGCGTGTTTTATCTAATTCGTGCGTCCTTTTCATATATCGGAAATATCCAACCCTACTGAATGAATGGAAGATTACAAAAAACATTCCCAATCATGTTACAGAGAACCAATGTCTTATCATTGCGAAATCGCGAAACCTTGTTCTATGACTTCTCTCACACTCCTGAACTTTCCGGAGTTATCACGGTTCTTCCGCATAAAAATTACTTCCGGAGGATGGTTCTTCCTCTAAAAAAACCACGGGGTGGCAGTTCTGAAATTCCCGTTTTTAGGCGTAACAATTCCGATAGTCAGAACGGTCCGAACAGATCAATTAAAAAGTTCCATTGACGTTCTCGGGCTTCCGATAATGCCCCAGAATCCGGTTTTTCCGGTACGACGCCCCGGGGCTGTACGTCGGGCAGCAGCGGAGAGTTTTTGTCGGAAATGATGAATTGGAGGGTGGCGAACCTGGGTCGGAAAGTTTTTGACGTTGACTCTCCAATTCGTTTCAGGATGTGATTGCAAAATAGGACTCTCTGTTTAAGTCGAAGTCACACGAGGAAGATAGGAATAGTTGAGCTTCTGTTTTGATATAGGTATTGTCACAGTCAATATCTGAAGTTGAATACTAATTTTGGATAACCATCTGAACTTTGTGAAATTGCTGATGAAAATGTAAAAAATACTAACGTGAGGTTAAGAGCTTATTCTTTTGATATGCTCCTATAACGAACTGATATCGGCATTGAGGAGTTCATGTCATAACCAAGTGACTGCAAGATATTGTTCCTTACATTGGTTCACACTTATAAACACATATTAATGGCATAATAAAAATTGCAGACATTGATCATCAGAAAAAATGTAGAAAAGCACTGCTGTGAGGTCAGAAGCTCTTGATCGCTTTTTCTAAAGTCTTTTCCCAGACTCTAGGATATCTAGAATGTGAAAGACTCAATAAACCTATATCTCGAATACATAATAAGATCAAAATGTCCACCTATGTATATTGTTTAACACAACAATTGTTTCGCCAAACACTGTAGCTTCTTCAGGTGTCACATTTTGAATTGAGTACATTCTGTATTCATGCCTCTAATTTCGTTCGTAATGCTACCGTGAATGAGGTAATAAATATAAAAGTAAGCTGGGTTTTTCATTCTACGAAAGAAAAACAGAACGGATGTAATCATTTTTCAGATTTAAAAATATCAAAATTTAATATTCAGCATGAACTAAGTACATTTCGAAAACCCACGCATATAGATATAACAATTGATAATTTTTCAAACCATCCCATCACTCATAAATTATCATCATAAACTGTGTGGAAAATTCAATCTTAATATTTATTTGAAAATCAAGTAAGCACCTATATTTTAAATTTTATAAATATCAGAAAAGCATTGACGTGAGGTCACGAGCTTTTGCGTGCATGTTCTAGAGTCTATCAGCGTACTCTGGATCGGTGTAATATTAATACAACGGCCAGGATGAATGAAAAAATCTATATCTCGAATTAAAAATAACTACTCTCTGTTTCACTTAAGTTTTGTTCGAAGCTAAAAATCCCTTCTCTTAAAAACTAATCAGAGGAATCAACTCACTATCAATTATAAGTTATTAGTATTATTCAATATTAGAGTATGAAGTTTAATAATTAGGTACATATTATTGCACATTCAGAAGAAACAATACCTCATCTCATCATTAGTTGCCTCATAAATACATTTCAAGATGGTTTTAAAGCCATTCATGATGTTTCCGATTCATTCTTGGAATGGGTTCTAAATTTCAAACGAATATGATAAGTATTTTTGTTATTCAGTTCTTTTTTCTGCTTTTGTCTTTTTATTTTCCAGATTCGATGTGGGCAACTTGAAAAAGTCTCTGTCTCCATCAATAGAAGACCACTGTTGAAGAAAGAAGTCTCTCAAATATATTCCAGCTTATTTTTGTACTTTCACACTTAAGCGGGGAGCTAGGGTTTTTTTTACTGGGGTTTTTCCCTAGGCTTTTATGTCATACGCCGAATTGTATGACAATCCGTCACTAACCCCTGATCTATAAGCTTTATTGTTTGCTAACTAAATATTGTCAGCCAAAAATTCAAAAGAATATATATATATATATTGCACATTCATGAAATCAGCATAAGTTTGGCAGCACTGTAAAATAAAAAAAACACCTTTTTCTGATCTTGAAATACTAGATATTACTTCAATATAAAGGGTGATTCATTTAGAGGTATATATATATATATTCTTTTGAATTTTTGGCTTACAATATTTAGTTAGCAAACAATAAAGCTTATAGATCAGGGTTAGTGACGGATTGTCATACAATTCGGCGTATGACATAAAAGCCTAGGAAAAAACCCCAGTAAAAAAAAACCCTAGCTCCCCGCTTAAGTGAGAAAGTACAAAAATAAGCTGGAATATATTTGAGAGACTTCTTTCTTCAACAGTGGTCTTCTATTGATGGAGACAGAGACTTCTTCAAGTTGCCCACATCGAATCTGGAAAATAAAAAGACAAAAGCAGAAAAAAGAACTGAATAACAAAAATACTTATCATATTCGTTTGAAATTTAGAACCCATTCCAAGAATGAATCGGAAACATCATGAATGGCTTTAAAACCATCTTGAAATGTATTTATGGGACAACTTATGATGAGATGAGGTATTGTTTCTTCTGCTTCTCCACATTCACAACTTTCGCTTGAAACTGAGTTCCATCTGAGAAGCATGCTATTGGTACGACCATTACCTGTTCTGAAACGATTAAGAACTGTGCAAATTTTTCTTGAAATATCAAAACCAGGAATTTGTTTAGAAGGATCATAAACGAGATACTTATTGAACATTTCGTAAGAGTTCCACTCAGTCTTTCATAATTCTTTATCGCTTATGTTCATATTGAAGAACGTATTATGCCATAATGGTTTACGTGATTTCAATCTGGGAATTTTATTTTGTGGAATATATGAAATAATTGGGAATAAATTGGGAAAAGAATGATATTTGTTTCAAGAATTCAGAGCTATAGTCTCTCTGCGAATATGGGGAGAGAGAATGTTAGACAAAACTGGTACCGGTGTAGATCTTATGGTACCAGTAATTATTTTCATGGATGTATTCAATTGTGCATCGATTTTTTGTGTATGTGCACTATTAAACCAAACAGAGCAACAATACTAAGCTGCAGAAAAGACTAGACTGTGCGAAGACTGGAAGCATCAGCACCCCAAGATGATCCAGTTAATGTCTGAAGAATATTATTCCTAGTTTTCAGTTTTAGGCTCAGATCATTTGAATGAGCCTTGTAATTGAGAGATGAATCTAATTCAATTCCTAAGTATTTTGGATAAAAATTATGTTCGATAGGAGAATCATTGAAAGTTACAGTTAATTTCCTATATTTTTCATGGAAACAAGATCGTCTGTTTTGTTGGGATTCGGGAATAATCACCATTCAGTAAAATAATTCTTTAAAATTTCCAAATTAGATGACGGTATGTTCTCCAGAGTATGGAAATCCGAATGTTGGTAAGCAATAGCAATGTCGTCGGCATAAACAAATTTCTGAGATGATGTCGTGGGTAAATACCACGAACGAATCCAATTGAAAAGTAAAAGAGCTCGAACTGATCCTTGAGGAAGACCGTTTTCCAATGTTTTGAAAACCTTCTATCAGATAACATATTTTATAATAATCGTACCATTGTCCCACATTTCAGATGGGTATAGAGTTTGAAAATTAATCCATCTTTCCACACAGTGTCATATACCGAAGATAAATCAATGAAAGCAGCACCTGTTTTCAACCTATCATTGAAGCCTGATTCTATGAAAGTTGTAAGGCTGAGAACCTGATCTGAACAATTTCTATTTTTCCTAAAGCCTCCCTGGAAATTTTGCAGAGCATTTTCTATAGAAGATTCAATTCTGAAAAGAATTAATCTTTGTAATATCTTGAAAGAAACACTCAATAAACTGATGGGTCAATAACTACAAGGATTACAAGGATTGTTCCTCGTTTCAAAATACCTATTACTTTAGCCTTACGAAATTCGGAAGGAAAGTTTCCTGAATTCAGAATATTGTTATAGAAAGACAATAACCAAGACAAGGTACTTTCTTTAAATAAAAAAAATTACTAAAAACAATTTTATTTTATAATCTTTTCTTTAAAGATAATTTCTTCCAAATGCTGACCTCGATTACGGTTAACAAGATCCATTCGATAGTTCCAATTTTCGATGACGCGTGTGAGTATTTCAGGTAATATTTCTCCAATGACTCGAGTAATATTGGCCTCCAATACCTCAATCGTAGCCAGTTTGTCCATGTAGACTCTGGGCTTCACATAGCCCCAAAGGAAAAATCAGGAGGTGTGACGTCACATGATCTAGCCGGCAAATTTACTGGTCCGAAGCGTGAAATGATCTGCTCGCCGCAATGCTCTCGCAGTAGAGCCTTGGTTTCATGGGCTGTGAGGCAAGTGGCACCTTCTAATTGGGGCCACATTTCGTCGAGACCACGGGCTTCAATTTCGGGCAACGTTTGTCTGTTATCATGGTGCGATAACGGTTACTATTCACAGTAGTCCTCTGTTTTGAAGAAATATGGATCGATTATTCCACCGGTCCATAAACCACACCAAACATTTCTTTTTTTCTGGATTTAACGGCAATTCTTGAGACTCTTCAGGTTGTTCATCACCCCAGATTCGAGCATTTTGTTTGTTCACGAACCTATTAAGCCAAAAATGGGCCTCCCCAGTGAAAAAAACTTTTGTCGAAAGGAGTGGATTCTCTGCTAGCTTGTCAAGAGCCCAACGACTAAGAATTAAACGATTCGGTAGGTCGGTCGGCTTCAGTTCTTGAACTATTGATTGTTGTGAGCTTACAAAGAAAGATCCTTACGTAAAATCCGCCAAGTCGTTGAATACGAAAGGCCAAGCTGTTGATAATGGCGACGAATCGACACTTCAGGGTTATCACGTACACTCTCCCCCACCGCTGCTATATTCTCTTCACTACGAGCTGGATGTTGTCTATTTGGTCAAGGAATATTGGATCTCAAACTTAGTGATGGTAGAGCGTATTGTGTTTTCGGTAGGCCGATTATGTGGATTGTTAGTCTCTCTAACTGCCTGACACACATTAATCGAAGAACGATTTTTGTAATAAAGCTGAACAATTTGTAGACGCTGTGCCGGGCTGAAACGATCCATTATGAAATTTCACACACTTCTGAACAAGAATAGCAGTTTACTCGACGCATGCGCGATCTGCAACCAAATCCCCACCACAAAGTTCACCTCTAAATGAATAACCCTTTAAATTACTCGTGAAAAAATGAGTGCATATAGAACGTAACAATTGTTTGATATTTAAATAACCGCCATAATTGAATGTGGGAGTTCCTCTGATTTATTTATTTCCCATATCTTGAAATGAAAGCCCTACTCTCTTTTCGGAACATAGTAAAAAAGAGCGATAAAATGTGACATCCGCTTTCTTCAAGCAGCTATAGTTCTCGAGATCCAGTAGGCAACGAATTCAGCCTACCATGTACATCATCAATCATATATCTGCAATAACACGCTCGATATATTGGAAATACTCTTATTTGTTAAACTGTTATGGCTGACAACTCAGAAATGCGAGGCGATTTTTTTTCCATGAATATTCAGTGAGCTTGAGCCATTGGTGCATATTCAGAATAGAATACAAATATTTGATGAATATGTATGAGTTCGTTTTTCATTCTTATAAATAATCTCGATGAGTTTTATACACAGCTAGCACCTATTTTCAACATAAAACATCCTGAACCGAGTAGGTGATCCTTGGGCTAATAAATTAGTTTGACTGAATATATCTGATGCCAAAATAGGTTATATATTTCCAAATAATTTTTTCAGTACGTTCTCTTGAGAAGCAGTGAGCGTGGTTAAAGAGATATTGTCAATGATAGAACTCTTGTTAAATATTCTTAGTACATATTCTATAGTTCCCAAGCTTAATTTCCTTGGGGAAATTTTGAGAAAGTACTGACGTGAGATCATTCTGGGACAGTGTAATCATAATACAACCGAAATGAGGAGAAAACAAATCTATCGCTCGAATAAAAATAAAAAATTCGCTGTTTTCCTTAAGTTTAATTCGAAGCTCAAACCAATTTTCTCTAAAAACCAATCAAAAGTAAACATATCAACTGTATCGAAAACCACTAAAAATATCTTTCTTTCACTAAGCTCTGGTAGTTTGAAATACCTCATGTTTTCAAGTGCAATTACAAAAATCTTGAATTGAAAAAAAAACAAACTAACAGCTTTCCTTCAGTTTTATTTCAGCCATAACTACTCAAAGTTTTCCTCAAGCTTTGTTCGAAGGTCAAATTCAATTCTCCTAAAAACCTACGTCAGTGCTTCCCTAAATTTTGGCAATACACATTATTTCACCGTCGATGAACCATTACGATTAATTTTCCACCAACTGAAACTGAATTGCTGAGTCCAACCGATGTCAATCGAAATCATCGAGAATTCAAATATTTGATATGTCTCTATTCGAATTTCACGAAAAATTCGTATTTCCTGACATATAATTTTGTTTTCGTTGATTGGAGGTGTGCCCCCAGATGGGAGATTTCCTATAGTTCCACTTTCGACTGCCGCCTGAAAGTTTCAATAACCCAAGAGTAAATGTATACGGAATTAATTAACATTAACTTGTGTTGGATTGCCTTCCACTATCTGTCAACTTTCAATATACTTAACAACAAACAATGGATTCCAATTTAAAGCACGATTTTTTCCAGGGATGCCTCAAGCCTGTTACAGTAATTCTACCCGAAGGAAGTATCTTGAACCCAAGCGAAGATGCTGCTGTAGTTGGAGGAAACGTATTAACTTCCCAAAGGGTTGTTGATGTTGTATTGAAAGCGTTCGGGTGAGTGAATTCCGACTTCTACGGAATATTCAATCATCATTTATCAGGAGTTCAAATCCGTTCACATTATACAGGGTGGATAGAATTCGATGAGTTAGTACTACATCTCTTAAACTGAGAGATTTGAAACACTAGGAAAAGCACTGACGTGAGTTTAAGAGTTTTTGCGCGCCCAATCACGAAAATAGTAGTAGTTTCGGAAACCTCTTGTACAAGGTGGATAGATTTCGTTGGTTTAGTACATCTGCTAAACCAAAATACGATTCAATATGAACATAAATAAACCGTAGATGAGGAGCCCAAACGTTTCTGTTGTAAATTTGAAATGTCATCGAGAATACTCCGAATCAGTTTCTTATTTATCTATACGGTATAACTTTTTCAATAAAAACAGATTGCATATCCATTAATATGCTTCATATGAGAGGAAATCAATCAAAGTAAACCTTTGAGTATTGTTTCGCAAAATGGATTCAATAATTATAAGCAAAAGTTTTAGCCTTATTAGTCGGTTATACGTTTTTTCGTGAAAATTGCGCTCTTGTTCTGGTGGAACACCATGCTATCGGTTTGCTCGAATGTCTGTATTTCTCGAATATCAAGCAGAAAATAATCTTAATCGCTTGGATTTAACTTTCTGATGGAGAATGAAAGTTTCAAGCAGCCAACAGTTCATACAGAACGTAAATGTCAACGTATCTAATTGACATCAGCTTCATCTTCTATTGAATGAAAGAAATGATTATATTTTCTGGTTGAAGAATGGTACAATAATGAAATTTGAGAATATGAAAGAAGCCAATAACGTCCATACATTTTTCTTAAAATCAGACGTTCATCTCTTAGATATTAATAATAATTGTATTTTCTTTGAATATCTTATGAGGCAGAACGTATTGCAAAATTTTTATTTTGGAATTTAAAAAAAAAAATTATATCGTGGCGATTTCTAGCTTCACCTAGCTTCACACCTCTTTATGAGTGTTGCTTCAGGATAATAGTCCTTGACTTCGTCCTTGGGCACTTATCAAGTAACACGTTTCAGCATTCTCTGTGAAAAAATTATCTCAATGTTATCAAGGCTCTAAGGGTATCACTACCCATTATTAGAGAATTCAATAGATGTTTAGATAAACATTTCTCAAGGTCGTTAGAATATATATGAGTTTATAGCGGATTGTTTTTGTTTTTACTATGGAATCCTTTTTTTTCCTGGACTGATGATCGGACTCCGTTTCTAGATTAGGATTTGAGAGGGAAAATAAGCTTTTTCTCTTGACTCTATAATTCTGAGGGGATCAGTATCTAACAAAATTCATCCACCCTGTACATGACAAATTCGCTTATACCTACCTATGTTTGAACAGGGCGTGTGCTGCATCCCAGGGCTGCATGAACAACATCACCTTCGGATGCGAGAAATGGGGTTGTTACGAGACTGTGGCAGGAGGAAGTGGAGCGGTGAGTCGAATGAGATTGAATTCTTACTAAATTGACTGAATGATGCGATTCTTACTTCTGAGGAATAACTGAAGGGACTGAGGTCGCTAAGGAATTCCGTTTTCTGAATGACGTAGAGTCTCGGAACAGATGTCGCAGTGGTATTATTCACAAAAGACCCCTTGATTTCTTATGATGAGGAAAATGTTACTTTTAATTGTGTCCTCAATTCAAGAAAAACAGCATCAAAGAGAGAGTTTTTCAATGTATTGTTACGGTTCGTTGGTTCTATGAATATAAATGGACGTTTTCACAAGAGCTGAGAGCTCTCACAGTGGATACATTTTTTTTATAAATTAAGAGGATTTAGAGCGGAAGTAATAGCAATATCCATATCTGTTGGAATAAGAATTGACTACTTAATTGTGAACTTGATGATTGAATCATTTTCGAGCCATCGAAAAAGAGTCTTGGGGATTTTCCATACAGTGTGTTAATGTGCAGGTTTTTATATATAATTTCATAAATGATGTTCTGATTTACCATGCATGATATTTCAAGCAAATACGAAATGCAATATGAGGAACCAACTGGAGATTCAACTGTAATGAGTATGATTCGCTCAAAACCAAGAGTTTGATTGATTCATTTTCAATTGAAAAGTTTTTCATTAATAACTAGCTGACCATGTCAACTTTGTACCACCTCACACAGTCGATTCTTTATTTTTTCAATACTTATTCTGCTATTCGGTAATCCTGCAAGTAAGATAAAAAAAAGACTCAATAAGTTAACGATTATATGTCGAAATTGGAAGTTATAGAACATCTGAAATTGACTTAACTTTCAATGAAAAATGGAAATTAATGCAATAATTCCACTTCTCGAGCGCTTGTTTCTAGTTTTAAATTAGTAGATTAGCGTGCTTTTGTTTTGTCTGGAATTTTCGAATATAATCTCAATTGTTTGGGTTTGTTTTCCTGATGAAGAATCCGTGGTCAAAATTGACCGGCTACCTGCCATACTCTCTTTATTTTCCAAAGGAGTTGAGCTACAATTTTCATACATTTTCAAACTAGCTTCATTTTTCAAATATCTCTAACAACATCTTAAAGCGTTCAGCAGTCATGAGAATCTGAAAATTGGCTTCCTCGATTACTCTCTGAATATCCATCAGATTGATTTTAAGCTTAAATTTCTCTCAAACAACGTTGAAAGAAAGAATTTGCCCAATTTTGTGAAAAGTCTCAGATATGAAAATTTTGAAGAAATTCTGAAATTTTTTTTTCGAAATATTCGATTACTCTTGAGATATTCGCGTGATCTCAGCAAATCATATAATGATATAACTATATTGCATATTCTGAAATTCCAACTCCGTAGAGTAAATCAATGAGAAGATAGAGGATTTATTCATGGGCTTGTTCTGGTCCAGTGAATTAGCAAATGTTTTATTATTTAGGCATAGATATTCATAATAACGTCCAATTATCTGATTCGAAGTTTCATTGAAGGGTATCATGGCTGAAATTAAACTGAAGGAAAACTGATACTTTCGTTTTTTTTTTCAGACAGGATATTTGTTCGTTGATTATATAATATTGTTTAAGATAAGTTTGCTACTCGATTTAACGTGAAAAAGTTTCTGCATAATGTTCTAATAGCTGAGCTCTATCATCAGTATGAGCGGAGATATGATTGTTTTCAATATCGCCATTTTTCCAATTTTCTCTCATAACTCGAAAACAAATCAATATAGCCAAAAATGAATAGTACTCTTGTTAATTACCCAGAAAAAAAGATCGAGAATGGATTTTGTCTATTTTCTCTTGCTAAGATGTAGTGCTTAAACATTGTGTACTTCGTGTCTAACTGGAAATACTTTGGATGTAAAAATATTTTTCGTTTGTTGAATGTGCTCTCAAAACCCTATTTCCAAATTTTCATACTGTCATAATGTCGATCTAATAATTTGAAAGATAAGCCTTACCGAAGGTTGTCATAAAAAGGTCTATATATATACAGGGTGAGTCTTTGACCACTGCGTTAATTTTAACCATAGGTTCTTGAGATCAAATGAAACACTTTTTCCATTACGGTTTTTCCAAATTCAGCTGCGTTCAAAAGTTATAAGCATTTTTAGTTTTCACATTGGGCAAATACCCCTCTGTAGTCCAGTTTAGTTTGAATGAAAAATACCTTCCACAGCATTCACTATTGAATCTGAATTGTTTAAAAACATTATTTTCCCTCTAAGTAATGATTCACTCACTCATGTTTCATCCGATGAGGTCCATATCCAGAAGGAAGATACAAAATACTTATTTTCTGGTAAAAAAAATTCAACACCATAAACATAGATTTTTGTTGTTCTACTATATTTTCTTTCTACTTCAAGATTATAAACCATGCCTTTCTAGTGAGAAATTCCAAAATAACTTCAGAATTATTGGGTGTTATCATCATACATTTGAAATTTTCTTCTTAAAATTTCCAAATCATGATAACCATCATTTCTATGAAACTTCCAATGCAAGAGGTTGTCACTGTGCTTTCTTTTTCACTCAAAACCAGAAAAAATCATCTATGATTTTCCAAACACAGATATTTCTGAAGTTTCTTCTCCTCGACAGAGACCAGTGAACAGGTATTTTCTGTACTGAATCCCAATAACAATTTACCTGGATAGATTACAAGTATTTCCAGATTTAGGTGTGCAATTATACTTTCTTGAAGAAATACCTAAATTTGATTTTGAAAAATCAACTAGGTGTTCTTGGATAAAAAATTTTTTGTTAAATCATTAATATGAATCTATTCTGTTTAGACTATAATTACTGATTTTTATAATCAGAGTAAATAACGTAAACAACAACATAAATATTGAATAATGGTTAATCATAGATGTCAAATTTTAATACCTTACCATAGAATATTAATTTATCACCGAACCCCAGGAGAGAAAAAATTAATATTTGCAATGTTTTTTTAAATGAAAGATAATATCTGTAACTATTATTGATCTTTAGTTATAATTTTCCTCAGAATAATTAGAGTAAATTATTATCACATTAAAATATTATAACGTCTCTGTGGTGGGTAGTTCCAAATAAAAAAGTATTCTGTGGTTCCTTGTTGTTTTGATTCTGTTTGAAACTGTCAAAAGTTATTTGTATCTTCAAAAAAAAAAAGTGGAAAGATTTTTAGGGATAATATCGATAGTTTTAAATTATTCAATTCAGTATGAAATGATTATGGTCAGAAATTGCATTCTATTCTAATCTTTCTTGTTTATGAGCTTATATCTTCCAGTTTCAATATTGATTGAATTTTAGTTAACCATGCATCATAACAAACATTCAGAAATATTAAAACTAAGTCAAATTCTATTATCTCTTAAGTTTGTGAACAAGGTTGAATCGGTGTATGAAATAAAGATAATAAAGGTATAAAACAAATCTAGGAGACTGGGTTCGAAGTTTTTTAAAACTCATATGAGCTCAATTTGCAGCATTCCTATGTTAGAATAGATATAATTTGATGAACCCTGAAAGCCTGAAGCTATAAAAAACTAGCTCTTCATAAAGACAAGTCTTCAATTTAACAGGTCCCGACAGAAAATACTTCACCTATTTCAAAGGTCAAAATATACCGAAGAGCGATGGAAAACTTTTTCTTTATTTATTACGGAATATTATTCTGGATTAAATATTAAACAAGGTGCTAGACATCACTAACAATGAATACAGCAAATGTCAATTTAGATTTTGTGGTGAATGTAAGACAAAAATTGTTCAGTGGTTAATTTCATCTATGAGTTTTTAGTGGTGGAACCATAGAGGGAAGAGATTTCCCCATCCTTTTGAAGAAATATTTAATATAGACATAAAATATGGCAACATTGAACAAATCTTGTTATTGAATAATTCCAGCACAGAGTTGGATTTGGGAAAATCAGAATATTTGGACAAAATTATATCGATTTAATTCCTTTCAACTTCAAATATCTCAAGAATGGTGCAATTTAGGAGGAAAGATGAAGAATGATTTTATATGCAAAAAGACTAATGATTCCAGGAAGTACGAGATACGGACCTTTAGTTCAAGCGATATTTGTTTTTCATGCAATTTAACCAATCTGTAGAGTAGTAGTGAGAAACCCACAAGAAATGGAATAAATCTATTGATGCCAAAATATGCATGACTGCTATCAAAAACCTTCTACAAGAGATCATTTC
>JARTUT010000740.1:0-16201 GCA_030674115.1 Micraspis discolor
ATCAACCAAAACACAGGAGATACAACCTGCAGATATATATCATCCACACGTTCCTAGAGAAGACATATTACAAGATGATAGGCTGTCCCCTGCTAATAATCCAGATTTTCTAAGGACGCTGCCACTGGATCAACAAATTCCCCTTAGAATACCCCAATATCCAAGTCAACCAGAATACAATCCCCAAATTTCACAATTGAGCTGGAATCCTCATCAGAATAATCAGTTATATCAGATAGCGCCATTCTATCCTGGTGAGTTTTGAAATTCATTCCATCATGGAATAACGTCACGAGCTATTAGCGTTGTAAGCTATATGCAGTTCAGAACGTTGGCAGAACTTCGAAAACTAAATCATTTTTGTACTCATCTGTGGTTTGAATATTTGATCTAGTTTTCGGTGGATGCGGGAGTCGGCCAAACTAAAACGATAGGGGAGGTAAAATTCTGGTGGGGTTAAATGAGGGGTATTGACGGGCTATTCAGAATTAAAAAATTCCAATTGCATATTTCTCTGAACTTGAATTAATGGAAACTAATTCATTTCCAACCTGATTGGAATTAACCAAGTGGGAAATGAAAGATTCCAATAATTCAAGTTCCAAGAAAATGCAATTAGAACGGATTCCTTAAATTATTATGTCATAGGAAATATAATGAAATTTCGTTCTCGACCTTTCTTTGACAAATTGAAACTTTGGAAGATGACATTCCATATTCGGAGTACGATTTTGTCAAATCGTTGCGATGAAACCTTTTTGGTGTTTCCGTATGTTGTTATCAGTCAAAAGTCAAAAGACTTTCTGCTCTTACCGCATTCCAGCAATTGAGGAGACTATGATCACATATTATTTTGTTTTTAGGTAAGACAAGCCACATATTCAACCACAAGGAGAATGGACTTCAAGTCTCTGGAGCAGGAATCAGGTATAATAGATACAAGAATACCATTTTGATCACCAATTGGGATTTGCAAATTAGATCGAGTTGAAAGAGAAAGATGGTTAAAACTATTCCCTAGTACGAGTGGCGACTTGGCCACGGCACAATAAATTCTCTTTTAATTATTTGATAGTATATAACCACAGGTGAAGAAGTACTTAACACGTTGAGTGCCACAATGTAATCCGAAAAACATGTCCCAGTGGCCACTTCTTTTTTTTCATTTTTAGTACTCTCAATGTACCAATTAACAAATATGATTCATCAAAACTGATTTTCTTTTTATTTTGACGTTTTTTCGAAGCTGATAATGGATGATGATAAAAATTTTTATTGTCAAATCAGCATTCAAAATCGCACGCCAAGCGCTCCAAATTGCAGGCCAATCGTTCTTTCCTACGCAGTAGGCCATACTCTACTGCAAGAAATACTTTTCCGTGCAAATGCGAGACCCTTGATAGAATAAACGAAATAATTGTAGAGCAGCGGTCGTGAGACCCTCGGTCTCACGCGGCCCATCCTTCCCAAAATAGGGTGAGACATACTAGGTCTCACATGGCACTCAACGTGTTAATGCAGGTAGAAATACAAAATTTTTGAAAATGCAATGAAATGCGAACTATCAATATTGAACTAAATATCAACATCAGGCCACAGCGCCTTACCCTGATTTACACTCAGCCCAAGTGGGCAGAGAAGTGAGCAGAGAAGTGAGCAGCGCGAGAGTGTAAATACGACACTTCCCATGACATTGCCGCTGCCACTCGCACTGCCCTGCGCTCCCTCAATTGTCGGTTTTTCGTGCGCGAGTCAAAGGACTGGCAGCGGAAGTGAAAGCGTGTGTTTACATTCAGCCCTCTCGCTCACTTGTCGCCCAGCGTTTTAAGCTGAAGGACTTGTTTCTTTTTCTGTCCTGTTCAAGTACAGTGATCAGAGGTCCAGTTGTAGACGCCAGTTGTTAACAATGCCTACTCCACCACCACCAGAGTGGAGTAATGAAACATTAATACAGTTTTTGGAGTTATACGAACGTGAGAGAATAATATGGGATCCACGTGATAAAAATCATGAATAAAAACATAAAGTACACGATGCGTGAAATCGCATCAGTGCTCAAATGAACAATACTCCAATAGAAGAGTTAAAATGGAAGAAGCCCTTATGGCTACATTGCGACCACATTTTTTCGATTTCTTTTTCAAAACGTTTAAATAATTTATTACACTAAGTAGACATACAGCTGTCGCCGCAACAACCTCGACGTCAGCCATGGTTGCGCGCCCGGTAAAGAAGTATGAGGGCTGAGTGTAAACGACACTCACTGGCGTCGACTTCCGTCGACGCTGCCGCGGCAATATTTCCGGCATGACGAGTGACAGGGAAGTGGCTGAATGTAAACGTAGCATTAAATAAAGTGGCAACTCAAATAAAGCATTTCAACAAATTTACAAATCCATGCCTAAATATATTAATAAAAATTATCAAGATGCTTATTCCATATATAACCCACTATTATCAAAATTACACAATAGACGACTAAAATTATTCCATCGTAGATCTAATCAATTCAATTTGAAACATATCATTATATTAATATAATATTTTTTAATTATACTTTTACAAGTTATATGTAAAAAGTATAAATGAATAAAAAAATTGATAGATAAAATAAAATATAACAAGATAGTTGTCTCTTTCACTGCTGACATTCCTGAAAATTCAGCTAACAAGAACTATAGAAAGTTGAAAGAATGTGATTTTATATGGAAGCTTTTTATAGTGATCGCAAAATTCAGTCAGAAACAGGTAGATTTTTTACTATTGAATCACAATGAAATCATTCATTTCAAGAAAAGATTTTCACATTCAAATGAAGTCCAGTTTTAGTAAAAAAAATTTGTAATATTTGGTCTGAAAAAAATGCTTAAAATTGATAACTAAATATAGACCCACAGTTCATATACTATCCAATATCCCTGATGATGGTGGAGACAATGATTGAAGGTTTGAAACGGTGCAATGAAGAATTTTTCCAGCTCCCTGAATTAAACATGATTAGAAGACATTTTATTCAGGAATTCATATTCTCAATTCCATATTTTTCAGCCCCTATTCAGACAATGCAAATTACCTGAAAGCCTCAAATTATTTAGGTGAGAATTATCGACCCCCAATGGATATACCAAATTGGGCCGAAACTCATCAAGGTTTGACAAGTTTCCCGGAGAAAACAGTCAATGGTGATTTTATTTTTATATTTGCAGATGAGATAAGACATCCCCCTACGTATAATCAAGATCCGTCGTACATTAGTGGTATTGCCAACACCAATATACCAGTACCGAAACAAAAGGGTAAGTCTCCCGTGTAAATCTTATTTTTTTTTTAAGAAAAATGAATATTAGCCCAGTCATTTTAGGGGTTTCACCTCGGAATGAAAGTTAATAAGGTATAAATTGGTATAAACCTTTGTTTTGTCGTTCTAAATATTGTCTCAAAAGTCACAAATGATCAAAGGTAATAAAAATTGTTTTTTTATGAATATCTCGCTTTCTATTGCTTAAATGATATTTTTACCTAAAATAAAAGTTGTAGAGTATAAAATTCTCTACAATTTTTGTTTTGTGTTTTTTTTTATACGATGAACCGTTTTTGAGGTAGAGCGCGTAGAGTGCGCAGCGCAGTCATATATGGTCCAATGCAAGGTCAAGCGTGAGTTACGTTTATCAGTACGTTATATAAAGTCTATTACTTATTAAATTATTATAATTATTAAACAATGGCCATTATTTATGTACTAATTATTAATTGTTGATATTTAATTGAAATCAGTAACTTAATTATTTATATTCAACTATTCAAGTTTAGTATATTATTAATATACTTCGCGCTCTACCTCAAAAACGGTTGATCGTATCAAAAAAAACATGGAACGAAAATTGTAGAGAATTTTATAATCTACAACTTTTATTACAGGTAAAAATATCATTTAAGCAATAGAAAGCGAGATATTCAAGAAAAAACAATTTTTATGACCTTCAATATCTTAAGACGCGGACACGGTATCATTTGTGACTTTTAAGACAACATTTAGCATGACAAAACAAAGGCTTATACCAATTTATAGCTTATTATCTCTCATTCCAAGGTTGACCTCTTTTTTTATCTAATATGACTGGGCTATAGGTATGTTTATCAGAAAGATTGGAATATTTTGTCCATTAGATAAAGATATTTTATAACAGTTTATATTCAAAGTAAGGAAAACCTCGCTACTCTGATGTTATTATGTTAAATTTCAATCTTTGATTGATTTCAGAATATCCGGAGCACATACAGATAAAAATGTCTTCTGAACTCCAACATTCCCAAAAAACTTTTTCAAAAGAGCAGAAGAAAGAAAGTGGCAGAAATGTTGTAGAGATCCAGACAGAAAGGAGTAAAAACTATTATCCAGATGTTGTAGCCTACAAGATGGACGGAAATGATGGGATAGCTCAGACTCCCAGTGGAGCAGTTCTGTCTCTTTCCTTTGGTAGGTAGAAATCTGAAGCTGAGTTACATTTTGAAAATGTAGAAAAAACATTGACGTGACATTTGCAAGACCATACATGAAATACATATCAGTCATTTAGGAATTCGTGAAATGCGGCATGTTTTGATATTGAAATGTGTAGAGGTTCTAATTTCTGATCAAATTTTGTTGTGACAGTCATAAATATCGTAGTGAAAATAGTAGTCTAACTACATTCAAAAAAATAAATGGCCACAAATGCAATCACCTTCACTTTTTAAAAAAACAAACGTTCAATAATTTGATACATCAAAACTGGTACTGAATTCATTCACCACAGAGTACAAACTGACCTTCGAGGATTTCGAGAGAATCGTTCAAAATTTTTTTTCTCGAAATCTTTGGTAGATACGACAAAACTACACGAGACTGAAAAGTTTAGTATAAGAACAAAGCTTCTTTTTACATTTTTTCAAATTAACAGTTGCTCACCAAAAAAAAGTTCTGAAGAAGAACAGGTGGCAGAAAAAATATGACCCTGTAGATCTTCTATCGAAATTGCCACGTGGTGAGAACTCTCAAATGTAATATCTATGCCAAATTTCAGTTGAATATCTTACGAAGTGTAGATACTATAAGAAAAAAAACTTGAAAAAAATTCAAACTTCAACACTCTGTATCTCGAAAACGAAACGTTTGCGACCCATTTTTATGGGACTCTTCTTTTCTTAAACTCACTTAGGGAATCTCCCCTTTTTGTTTGTACGTTCAATTTAGGAACACCCTGTATAAGGCGATACGGAATCAGCGTAAATCGATTCAATTTAAATCAAGTGAACACAGACGTGTTGTCTTCTTGAATCACTCCATATTTTGCAAGCTGATCTATTAAAACAACTTGGTTCTTCCGCAGATGTATTACCACTGACATAATGACAGGTACATAAAATGGCAAATCTGTGTCAGTTATAGTTAGTGAAAACAATAATATTTGAAACCTAGTTGGGTCAACTTGACTCCTCGCCTGTGGTTTCGGGTTAACTTCTGTGATCACCTGCCATTAAGTAAAAGAAAATATATATACAGGGTGGCCATTTGAAAACGAAACAGACGAGAGTACAAACGAAATAATTTTTTCGATAGAAATGCTCGGACATGGCGATTTCTGTTTCGAGGGGGACAACTTAAGATGTAGCTTACGGACGCATAGCGCTTCAACCCTTGCTGCTACAACCCTCACCCCCAAATTTTGAATAGGGAAGATGGGGTGAGTGATACCTCATTTGAAAGGTATTTTTATACTGATTTCAGCACAGTAATTGTTTTTTCATTTTATGCATTAGTTCTCGAAATATCCTTAACTAAGTATTTGAAAATGAAGTGGTGTTTTCATGGCACTTGTAGTGTTTTTTTTTTGTAAAAAATCGACATTTTGAGCTTCAAAACAACCATGATTGTGGCTTCCTTCCTCCAATCCAAAGACATAGAAATCTTTAATCAAGATGTCGAACAAACAAAGCGTATTGCGACGGAGCTCAATCTTGCTGAAACTCAATCTAAATTATCTTCGATATAATTTGCAGTATTTCCAATAACATGCGGTAACACTTGATCGATAGAAATCTCCAAGAAGTTCAAATACGTACATATCTCTAAACAGATCACCAGGTAAGAAAATCAAATTATTAATGATGCCACAGAAACATTTCCGTCCCAATTCGTGAAACGATTTCCGACTTAATTATGAAGTGTTTTCTCAGTTGGCTTCAATATGTTTTCATTTTGTTGATTATTGGATTCATATCTTTTTCAAAAAAATGAGAATCGATAATTTTTTATTTATTACGAACAGATCATTAAGTTGGTTTACTGGTTCATTGACATGTGAATTATTCTTAGTTTTGAATCGAGACTTTATTTAGATTGAGTTTCAGCAAGATTGAGCTCCTTCGCAATACGCTTTGTTTGTTCGACATCTCGATTAAAGATTTCTATGTCAGTGGATTGGAGGAAGGAAGCCACAGTCATGGTTGTTTTGAATTGAATTTGTCGATTTTTCACAAAAAAACACTACAAGTGCCATGAAAACGCCACTTCAATTTCAAATACTGATATTCTGAGTGTAGATTCTGAAGCTATAGATTTATCTAAGAAATTTATATGCTCTGTACATTTACTTTTCATTTTATACAAACTATCCCTCAGATACACTGTTTTTTACGCCAATGAACCGAAAGTGTAAAAATGGCGGACGAAAAATTAGCTACTTCGCGCATCTCGAAGATCATTCTCCCCACTCTATATCTCTGATGTCAATACCAGAGCTCAATATTGAGCTCCTTCGCAATACGCTTTGTTTGGTCGACATCTTGATCAAAGATTTCTGTCAGTGGATTGGAGGAAGGAAGCCACAGTCATGGTTGTTTTGAAGCTCAAAATGTCGATTTTTCACAAAAAACCATGAAAACACCACTTCATTTTCAAATACTTAGTTAAGAATATTTCGAGAACTAATGCATAAAATGAAAAAACAATTACTGTGCTGAAATCAGTATAAAAATACCTTTCAAATGAGGTATCACTCACCCCATCTTCCTTATTCAAAATTTGGGGGTGAGGGTTGTACCAGCAAGGGTTGAAGCACTATGCGTCCGTAAGCTACATCTTAAGTTGTCCCCCTCGAAACAGAAATCGACCTGTCCGAGCATTTCTATCGAAAAAACTTATTTCGTCTGTAATCTCGTAATGGCCACCCTGTATATTAATATCTTATTATGAAAGAAAGCTAAGACCATGAAATTTTGGGATATGTAGAATATCAGTGAAGCCCATAACTGCGCACATTTTTGTTCGATTACGACTTGTTTGTATCTTGACATTTAGTCATTCGATATCCATTCCTTAATGACTACTAATATAATTTTTTTGGTCCACAGGTTTGATTATAACCTGCATAATGGCTGTGATGATTGCCTGCAGATTACGAATAGTTAAAAGAAGAACAAGAAAAGGTGGAAAAGGTTATGCCCACGACGCAGATTATTTAGTCAATGGGATGTACTTGTAAATAATCAGTTTTCAGAAATATTGGTTTTCATCAGACAGTAATGATTTCTTTGTAGCAAAAGGTTTTTTATACCAAACATAGAATTCGAAGAAACTTTTTAACAAACTATTTGATAGAAGAAAACCTCAAAGAAACTTGTTATAAATTGTTATTATATCAATCATTAATGAATCATCATATATTTTTCGATTAGTTAATGCGTTACGTTTGGATCAAAGGAATAATCAATTTTGAATAGTTGAAATCCTAGAACGAATCAAAAGAATTCGTTCTGTTGACATGTATTCTTCATTTGTAAGCTGGTGCTTAAAAGAATAAAAATTAAGTTATTATAAAGAATTTTTTTCACTGAAATGATCCTATGACATATCTGAATTATTAACTCAAATGTATATCCATATCCAGAATATTGATGGTGTCCATTCGGCACTGACGCTTATTGTTTTATTTGTTGATAAATGAGAAAGGCTTATGAATTCTATCAATACAAACCGAAAAGATAAATGGGATAGTGTTGTATCAAAAATGAATTTCACACATTCGAGTAGGAGTTCATGGGATACATTGAGAAAATTAGGTGAAGCTACTCCCCTTGCCTCATCATCATCAAAAATTAATCCAAGATTAATCGCTCGCCGCCTAGTTGATGTATCTGGATCAGTCAATATATCCCAATCTAAAATGAGGAATATGAAGAAAAATTATACATATTTAGGAGATCAGCTACTATAGAACATGTGTCACATCCATTCAACATAGATGAATTGAGGGCTGCAATCAAATCTACCAAATCTCGAAAAGGAGCAGGTTTTGACGGACTTTATCCAGAATTCATCTAACATTTAGGAAAAAAGGCCATGTCTTGGTTATTGTCTTTCTATAACAATATTCTGAATTCAGGATACTTTCCTTCCGAATTTCGTAAGGCTAACGTAATAGGTATTTTGAAAAGAGGAAAAAATCCTTGTGATCCTAGTAGTTATCGACCCTTCAGTTTATTGAGTGTTACTTTCAAGATATTAGAAAGGTTAATTCTCATTAGAATTGAATCTTCTATAGAAAATGCTCTACAAAATTTCCAGGGAGGCTTTAGGAAAAATAGAAATTGTTCAGATCAGGTTCTCAGCCTTACAACTTTCATAGAATCAGGCTTCAATGATAGGTTGAAAACAGGAGCTGCTTTCATTGATTTATCTTCGGCATAAGACATTGTGTGGAAATATGGATTAATTTTGAAACTCTATGCCCAACTGAAGTGTGGGAAAATGTGATAGGTTTCGTGTTTTTATTGACAATAAGAGTAGCAATTTCAAAACATTGAAAATCTGCTCTGGCAGGACGAACATACTCAAGTTTGACCACGAATTCTTCATCAGGAATGGCTAAGATAAGATTTAGTTGCCAGAAGACGATTTGTTCATTCCGTGAAATTTTATAAATAAGGTATTTCTGGAGCTAAGAATTTACTCGAAGAAAAGTATCAAACTCTTTTTAATTTTGATTATATTGATTCCCCAAGTTCAATATAAATACCATGGGAATTATCGAAATTTTAGCTTAATAAAGCTCTCTTTATTCATGTTTATTGATTGAGCCACGTTCAATGTATACTCGTTATGATAGTATCGGAATTATTTTGGAATTATGATCACCAGAATAGATTATTGAGGGTGCTTCAATAACTTGTAACTTCAGAGAGCTTATGGAAGGTTCAGAATTCCCGCAATCATTCCATTCCTCGAAAACTCAAAACATGGCGGCAGATGCAATTGCCATAGATTATCTAGGGATTAGATTTCAATTCTTTATTTTCGATTCTGTAATCTGAGGTGTCAGTAGTTGACACTTTCTATGGTTATTTCATAACGTTTTGTTTTGTTGCCGGTCAATGGAATATGAAAGTTTTTAAAATTAATAATTATTCAGTCTTGGTATCTGAATAATCGAAAGGAAAAATCAAATTTTCAGGTGAATAACCATCTGGCTCAATCTTCAGATCCATTCTATAATATGCACTTGGGAACTTGTTATGTCCCATGTTATTAATTATTATTTATTCTATCTTAATGAGAGTTACTATCCTGACCTAAAAAAATCATTCACTTTTAGCCCTGCAAAATGAGTAATAACGATATTGAAGACTCACCTATAATTAATGATAAGGAACAAACAGAAAATAGTGTACCAACAGGTAAACTTGATGTTGAAACAGAACAGGAAATAAAGAAAGACAGAGAAGAGTCTTCCACGAAGAAGACTAGATCGAGCAAACGAAATTCAGTATCAAAAAATGTTGCCACTAACAGTCCAGATAATTCAAAATTTAAAAATGAACCAATTATATTTGAGAGGACAGTTGAAGAAAAAGGAAATATTGATATTGGAATGAAATCTTTTGAAGCTGCTCCTAAGGCTGAGCAATTACCTAATACGCCAGATTCTTCAGTTGATCTGGAAAAGTCATCCAGTTGTGGAAATAATGAACCAAATGGTTCTACATCTGAAAATTCACAAAATGAGCAAGGTATTGTTACTGAGGAGTTGATAGTGGATTCTGAGACATTTATGGAACCGTTGATTTTACAACCTGATGAAGCTTGCTCAGAATTGGAGTTTGAGGATTCTTCCGATAAGGACTCTGTAAATTTTTCTCCAGGTCTCTCTAGGTGTATTACTAGACGATCTCAAAACCGAATTATTCTTACACCTATTACTCCTAAAACAGTACATGATCCAGTAATAGAAGAGGATTCTAAAGACTCAACTAAAGGTACAAAATATTGATTTACTCCTTCTGATTTCGAACAAAGCTTCCTTCAGTAACAAAAAATCTGACTTAACATTCACATCAAACGTCTTATTATGTTTGGAAAAAAATTTTAAGTACTAATTGAACTATTTGCAAGCTTAATAGTATATTCGAAAACGAGCGACAAAGGAGCGAGTTCTTGAATGCATGAGTGTTGGAATTGCCTTCTGCAGCGAGTATTAGACGATATTTCCTCTATTTCAGTCAAGAATTGTGAGAAATTTATTGGGATTCAATGAAAAATTCATATTACACCTCCTAGTGCCTTTTGTATTTTATTTTCGCAGTTGGTGTGACTGATACGAAAATTGTCAGATTATAGAATTTGAATAGTGTGAATATTGACAATTTACTTGCAATGGACGCATGTTGACATTCGAAAGGATTGGATGTCAGTGTTGTCAACCACAAAACAAAAAATATAACTGAAAACAATGTTGTAATGAGTTCTTTACAGCACTGTTTTTAGTACTGTAATGAACTCATTACGATACTGAAATAGAGAAAAATAAATACTTAATTTTTTGATGTCCATACAATCATCCCTCGTTTATTTTTTAGGATCGGGATCAACAATTCCAGACTCACCGGAACATAAAAATTTGAATGAAACTAATACTTCAGGTACAAATGTGTCTATGACAGTTGAGGTTGGTAGTAATGTCACTCGTACTGATTTTATTGAAAGTGACAGTGATTTTCTTGAATTTTGAAGAGTAAGGGATCAAATTCATCTTACATGTACTTGAGCTCCAGAAGGCCGTTAAGATCTTTCAGAGAGGATATGAATTCCAAAAGAAGCAAAAATCAAATTTCTTCATTCATTAGGGAATCGATGAAAGGGCTCCAAGCGCCAAGAGAAAACATCAAGCGAAACCCCAGAGGAAAGGAGAAAGTTTTCAAAAACTGAAAGTTCGGGATTTTTGTCTAAATTATCAAGTCCTCTGACTAGTTTAAGAAACAAATTCTCCTCAACGCCAGATGAGACTAGTATTCGAAATTGACTTCATATAGGGATGAAAAAAGTAAAATCGATGGTGACTTCTTCGACCAAGTTGAAATGCCGGAGGAGGCAAACGCATCCCAAAAAAATTGGTGTGAAATTATGTGAACATATAATTTTTCGTGTATTTCACTTGGAATTTTATATTTGATAGGTTACACATTATTTGCTTACAGACTGATTCTTTCCTAATGCTTTACTATTTTGTTTACTTTCTCTATATTTTCATCTTTTGACTGAAAAATTTTGTATTTTATTATTATTCCAGTAGATAATTTGAATAAATTTTTGTTTTATAGCGAAAGTTTGATATTGTATTTTGAAGAAATGACAGTTCACAAAAATGTACCCATATTATTAATGATTAGTTCTTATAAAAATATAAACTAGAACAGCCTTATCAATTTTTTTACTGTTTCATACGGGAGAACCACTATTTATAAATTGAATCCTAAAAAAATAACAAATCTGATGACGAGTTTAGCTGCCATGCGAACCTATGGCGGAATTATACAGGGTGGCCATTTGAAAACGAAACAGACGAGATTAGACGAAATAAATTTTTTCGATAGAAATACTCGGACAGGTCGATTTATGTTTCGAGGGGGACAAGTTAAGATGTAGCTTAAGGACGCATAGTGCTTCAACCCTTGCTACTACAACCCCACCCCCAAATTTTGAATAGGGAAGATGGGGTGAGTGATATCTCATTTGAAAGGTATTTTTATACTGATTTCAGCACAGTAATTGTTTTTTCATTGTATGCATTAGTTCTCGAAATATTCCTAACTAAATATTTGAAAATGAAGTGGTGTTTTCATGGCACTTGTAGTGTTTTTTTTTGTGAAAAATCGACATTTTGAGCTTCAAAACAACCATGACTGTGGCTTCCTTCTTCCAATCCACTGACATAGAAATCTTTAATCAGGATGTCGAACAAATAAAGCGTATTGCGAAGAAGCTCAATCTTGCTGAAATTGTTATTCAATATCTTTGGAATAGTGCGTTCAAATCTATTCATGGTTCAATATTGACAATTGACATGCAATGGACTCGTGTTGACATACGAAAGGATAGCATGTCAGTGTTGTCAACCACAAAACGAAAAATATAACTAAAAACAATGCCGAAACGCAGTTAAAAAATGTATTTTATGTTCGAGGGCCATTCAGAAACTAACCTCCGATTGGTCACAGTACGGGTAGTGGGGGAGTAGCGCGCCATCTGTGCATTCACGCGCTCAGCAGGTCAGTCGGCATCAAGCCGTAGTCGAGTGAACATCGTACCTGCGCTAGTTTAGTTTTTGTGGCAGTTTGAAATGTTTGCTGCAATAGAAAATCCCGCCAAATGTGAGGTGCGTGCTGTTATAAGGTTTTTTACAGCCAAAGGATACTCTGCAGCAGCTATTCATCGTGAGCTTTGTGCCGTGTACGGACCAAAATTTATGAGTGAAGGAGTTGTCCGTGAATGGGTACGTTTATTTAAAAGTGGACGAGAAAACGTTCATGATGAAGAGAGGAGTGAGTCCTTCAAGTGGGAGGTTTTCAACCATCCACCTCACAGTCCAGATCTGGCGCCAAGCGATTATCACCTCTTCATGCATATGAAGAAATGGCTCGGGTTCCAGCGGTTTGATGACGACGAAGAGCTCAAAGATGCGGTCACAGGCTGGCTCAAGTCACAAGCGGGTGATTTTTATGCAGAAGGAATTTCAAAGCTTAGAAGAGATACGATGAGTGCCTCAATCGTTATGGAGACGTAGTTGTAAGATGTATATATTAAAAATTTTTACTTAACTTGGTGTATTTTTTTCAATTAACCGGAGGTTAGTTTCTGAACGGCCCTCGTAGCACTATTGAACTATTCAGTTCTCTTCACTAAGCATTCAAGTTTTTTAAAATTTTTAATAACCGTAAATTTGTCTGATGCATTCAATGTTCCAACAACCTTCATTTCTTCCAAGGTGCCTTATATATTTTCGCGAACACATGATATCCACATACTTATGAAAACTGTGACAGGTTGATACAGTTCAGAATAGGTTTCTTCTCTCTGTATCTTGCAAGATGGGAATCCCACAGGTACAATTTTCTGCAAAAACAATAGTTTCAATAATCCCAAACTTTCTTTTTTCTCAATACCATTAGACATCGATAGGGGAATGATAAATTAGTATTGTAGAAAATGTTGCTTATTAAAAGCTCCGTTATTTGAGTAGTGCTTCATTCAATTAGTTGAGATATCAGGAACCAATGGAATTTCCGGAGGTTTACGCCTTCTGTCGTCATTGCTTTACGATTAGTTGAGATATCAGGAACCAATGGAATTTCAGAAGGTTTACGCCTGTCGTCACTTCTTTAAGATTAGTGGAGATATCAGAAACGAATGGAATTTCAGGAGGTTTACGCCTACTGTCGTCATTTCTTTACGATAAGTTGAGATATCAGGATGAGGGGGTGGGTGTGCTGGGGGTAATTAACTTTCATCAAGCAATCGAGATGCCTAATTGATTTAATGTTCTAATGTTTGTTGTATAAGTAGAAGAAAACAAATTTTTAAGAGGATGAACACGTGAAAAAACTACGTCACTCCCTTATGCCAATTATCGTTACATATTAATGACACTTAAAGGTAGAACTATTGTTAGGGGAACAGTAGTACATTATAGAGCTCAATAAATAGCTCTATTACGATATAACATACTGAGTACCTTTGCAGTACTTGCAGATCTACAGTACTGGAAACAACGAGCAAGTATAAGTATTACAGTATAAGTCCACAACCACCTACAATACTGGTTTTGTAGGGGGTGTTTGACTTCGAAGTGTCGGAAACAGCGAGAAGAGGACTGTCAAAGGCGATGACTGTTTACAGTAGCTAATTTCGTCTGAGGAAATTCCAATGCGGCGCTATATGCAAAATAACATAAAATCTAATTCACTATCATAAATAGCTTTATCCTTACAATTAATGAACCTAGGGGATGAACCCACAGTAAGCACTACCTGTTCAAAACAAAATTTATCGAAACATCACATCAAACAGCAAGAAATATCCCGGGAGACCATAACTTAGTTTCATATAAATCAATAATCTTCGTTCGGTAATTATTTTTCTCTATTTCAGTGTCGTAATGATTTCATTACAGTACTAAAAACAGTGCTGTAATGAACTCATTACAGTTTAGTTATATTTTTCGTTTTGTGGTTGACAACACTGACATTTTATCCTTTCGAATGTCAACACGCGTCCATTGCATGTCAATATTAAACCATGTAGAGATTTGAACACACCCTTCAAATTCTATAATCTGTCAATTTTCGTATCAGTCACACCAACTGCGAAAATAAAATACAAAAGGCAGTAGGAAGTATAATCTGAATTTTTCATTGAATTCCAATAAATTTCTCACAATTCTTGAGT
The DNA here is from genome assembly GCA_030674115.1 of Micraspis discolor. NCBI lineage: Eukaryota > Metazoa > Arthropoda > Insecta > Coleoptera > Coccinellidae > Micraspis > Micraspis discolor. Next base: position 14,759 of record JARTUT010000740.1, read on the forward strand.
GAAATAGAGAAAATATCGTCTAATACTCGTTGCAGGAGGCAATTCCATCACGAATTTCGCATTCGTGTTGGATTAAGTGCCCATTCTGCAACTTGTATTAGAATATACTATTGATTGAATATTTATTATTTCGTTAATCTGAAACATTTAGAACAATTGCATTTTTAGGTTCAAAGGTTTTAAAAAAAAAACAGTTTTCAATGGTTCAATATTTATGTTGAATAACATTTCAACAACACTCGTTCTCAATTATTTTTTATGCCCATTCAATGAATTATTTTTGACGAATCAAAAACAATTTTAAATGTGTACGAATTTACAACAAATGAAAATTTCCAAGACCTCTCGGTAAAAATAAAGTATAGAAATATGCTATTTTCACTTATAAATCATGTGAACACTTAATAATCATGTTGATCTTCCGTTACTTTATATAATTCTGTGTGTGTGTGTAAATATTTATATAATAGTACTGACACCAAAACATATAAGTTTAATTAAAGTGTTTAAAATATGTTGAAGATCATTCAAATCCAATAATATATACGGTTTTTTTAGTTGGCGAACAGCACAAATAACATTCAACGTTTCCAAAATGGAATAGAGAATTGAAAATATATATTTATATATTGGTTACATACCTAATGTAAAGTGAAATTTAATAACTTAAATTATATGAATTAATATATTAGTTAAATGTAAGGTCTTACAACACCCATTACTTATTAAAAGTAATCAATTTCGTCGAAAGAAGGCAGCATTTATACACAAAATAAATTCAATGAACTTTAACATCTGAAGGTTATTGATAACCAATACAGGGATAATATGCCATTGATTTATATATTCTCTTGGGAGAATAGCACGTTCAAAAGATGCTAAAAGACAAATGGTGAATAATTAAAACACAGAAAAATGAAATTTAATAAGAAAATGCCGCCACATTGAAGCATATATCTTTTTCAAACATTATAACATACAATTACAGGTTTGAATACTGCAATGAAGTTTTCTAATTGAAATTATATTCATTTATTTAGTCGAATACTAAACTATTGCATATCATTTTTGTCGAATGGTGAGGAATACAATTATTTTCAATTTTGATTATTATATAGCATCATTTTTGAATGAAGAAGCTCGATATAATATTCAATTTTGTTTCTACTTTGTTTACAATATTTAAAGAACTACAGAAAATTTGAAATTCTTGGTAGAATTTAATACTTCTTAAAATATGCCAATTATTGTATTCATTATTACAGATATTTAGGTGGCATTGAATACTTTTTTGTTGTTTCTCAGGCATGAGAACAATATGGAAATGTTATATCCAGATTTTTTTTTTCATGAAAACAACCAAGTTTTTTCATTGTCCCTTAGTTGTGATGATTGGGGCATATAATAGTATCTCTCGAAAGATAAAGGCATTTCACATCCTTC
>JARTUT010000305.1:0-10000 GCA_030674115.1 Micraspis discolor
TTGCCGAGCTGGCGACTCTGAAAAGCGTCGTATTATTACTACGTACGGTCGTTCGTCGACGAACTGTGCAGAGCCAGAGTTCGCGCGAACTTGAACGATCGCCATAGTACGACAGGTGCATAGACACCGAAGATATCTAACAGTAAAACAACCGATACGCGCACAAAATCTGAGTGCGTATCGGGGCAACCGAGTTTTTAAATCGGGTTTTTCAGTCAGTCCTAAACGCAGTATAACGAAGGACTTATAAAAAAAATTTACTCTACCCGCCCGCTACGCGGGCGGGCGGAAAAAAATTTACTCTACCCTTCCCTTAATGCATCGGTGATGCGCGGGAGTTGTTTTTTTATAACCACCGCGTGACCTTGAAATTCCTAAGCGTGACCTTGAAGTTCCATAGCGTGACCTTGAAATTCCTAAGTGCGAATTCGTCTTACGAAATTACAGGTTCCTGTAAATCGTAGTTCGACGGAGCGCCACTAGATGGCGCCACCGTCGAATCTGTACGTGCATTTTAGTACCGCATGCTGCCGCTAGGTGGCGCTAGCGCCGCCAACGGACCGGTCTCGAACCTCTAAACGCAATATAACCCGAACCTGAACCGATCCCGTACGAACTACGATGTTCGTACCGGATCAGTTCACCGCGAGGTTCGTACCGGATCGGTTCCCGCGTTGTTCGTACCGGATCGGTTCCCGCGTTGTTCGTACCGGATCGGTTCACGCGTTGTTCGTACCGGATCGGTTCACGCGTTGTTCGTACCGGATCGGTTCACGTGTTGTTCGTACCGGATCGGTTCACCGAACGAGAAGATATAAGTCCGTAAAAACGACGCGAACACCTATCTAACATCGCGTTCGATGAGGTCGATACGCCTTCGGAGTCTTTGAAAATGATTTTTCTCAACGCAATATAACCACGTCCTGAACCGACCCGGTACGAACTACGATGTTCGTACCGGATCGGTTCACCGAACAGGAAGATGTAAGTCCGTAAAAACGACGCGAACACCTATCATACATCGCGTTTGACGAAGTCGATACGCCTTCGGGGTCTTTGAAAATAATTTTCTCAACGCAATATAACCCGGTACGAACTACGATGTTCGTACCGGATCGGTTCACCGAACGGGAAGATGTAAGTCCGTAAAAACGACGCGAACACCTATCATACATCGCGTTTGACGAAGTCGATACGCCTTCAGGGTCTTTGAAAATAATTTTTCTCAACGCAATATAACCCGGTACGAACTACGATGTTCGTACCGGATCGGTTCACCGAACGGGAAGATGTAAGTCCGTAAAAACTACGCGAACACCTATCATACATCGCGTTTGATGAAGTCGATACGCTTTCGGAGTCTTTGAAAAAATTTTCTCAACGCAATATAACGCGGTCCATGACCGATCCGGCACGAATATGCTAAACGCAATATAACACCGAACAGTCCGTTCGGGCCGTCTGGAAGGTCATCTGGGTGTATCTAGACATATATAGGGGCATGGTGGTCGAGAGAGGTGTAAACGCAAAGCGATCTTGAAACACCGAGAGGCGTCTGATCCGATGGCAATGGGATCGTAGGTCGCTGTTTCGGTCGAAATAGAAATCTCGAAAGCACCGACGTCGTATCGGTCCCATAGTAGAAGTTATTCTATACGACCGAGTCGGGTGGTACGAAAGTCCGAGATTCCGTATTATTAGTTTCCGATCGATACATTAACGTAAGAACGACGAACGAACGTCTGTTATATTGCGTTATATAAGATCCGAATGCATCCTCAGTCCGTAAAAATTATTTTCGCTAAACGCAATATAACCCGGTACGAACTACGATGTTCGTACCGGATCGGTTCACCGAACGGGAAGATGTAAGTCCGTAAAAACGACGCGAACACCTATCATACATCGCGTTAGATGAAGTCGATACGCTTTCGGAGTCTTTGAAAAAAATTTTTCTCAACGCAATATAACGCGGTCCATGACCGATCCGGCACGAATATGCTAAACGCAATATAACACCGAACAGTCCGTTCGGGCCGTCTGGAGAGGTCATCTGGGTGTATCTAGACATATATAGGGGCATGGTGGTCGAGAGAGGTGTAAACGCAAAGCGATCTTGAAACACCGAGAGGCGTCCGATCCGATGGCAATGGGATCGTAGGTCGCTGTTTCGGTCGAAATAGAAATCTCGAAAGCACCGACGTCGTATCGGTCCCATAGTAGAAGTTATTCTATACGACCGAGTCGGGTGGTACGAAAGTCCGAGATTCCGTATTATTAGTTTCCGATCGATACATGAACGTAAGAACGACGAACGAACGTCTGTTATATTGCGTTATATAAGATCCGAATGCATCCTCAGTCCGTAAAAATTATTTTCGCTAAACGCAATATAACCCGGTACGAACTACGATGTTCGTACCGGATCGGTTCACCGAACGGGAAGATGTAAGTCCGTAAAAACTACGCGAACACCTATCATACATCGCGTTTGATGAAGTCGATACGCTTTCGGAGTCTTTGAAAAAAATTTTTCTCAACGCAATATAACGCGGTCCATGACCGATCCGGCACGAATATGCTAAACGCAATATAACACCGAATAGTCCGTTCGGGCCGTCTGGAGGGTCATCTGGGTGTATCTAGACATATATAGGGGCGAGGTGGTCGGGAGAGGTGTCAACGCAAAGCGATCTTGAAACACCGAGAGGCGTCCGATCTGATGGCAATAGGATCGTAGGTCGCTGTTCCGGTCGAAAAAGAAATCTCGAAAGCACCGACGTAGTATCGGTCCGATAGTAAAAGTTTTTCTATACGACCGAGACGGGTGATACGAAAGTCCGAGATTCCTTATTAATCGATTCCGTACGATGTATGAACGTAAGAAAGACGAACGAACGTCTGTTATATTGCGTTAGGTAAGATCCGAATGCATTCTCAGTCCGTAAAAATCGATCTCGCTAAACGCAATATAACACCGAATAGTCCGTTCGGGCCGTCTGGAGGGTCATCTGGGGTATCTAGACATATATAGGGGGCATGGTGGTCGAGAGAGGTGTCAACGCAAAGCGATCTTGAAACACCGAGAGGCGTCCGATCTGATGGCAATAGGATCGTAGGTCGCTGTTCCGGTCGAAAAGAAATCTCGAAAGCACCGACGTAGTATCGGTCCGATTGTAAAAGTTTTTCTATACGACCGAGTCGGGTGATACGAAAGTCCGAGATTCCTTATTAATCGATTCCGTTCGATGTATGAACGTAAGAAAGACGAACGAACGTCTGTTATATTGCGTTAGGTAAGATCCGAATGCGTTCTCAGTCCGTAAAAATCGATTTCGCTAAACGCAATATAACACCGAATAGTCCGTTCGGGCCGTCTGGAGGGTCATCTGTGGGTATCTAGACATATATAGGGGCGAGGTGGTCGAGAGAGGTGTCAACGCAAAGCGATCTTGAAACACCGAGAGGCGTCCGATCTGATGGCAATAGGATCGTAGGTCGCTGTTCCGGTCGAAAAAGAAATCTCGAAAGCACCGACGTAGTATCGGTCCGATAGTAAAAGTTTTTCTATACGACCGAGACGGGTGATACGAAAGTCCGAGATTCCTTATTAATCGATTCCGTACGATGTATGAACGTAAGAAAGACGAACGAACGTCTGTTATATTGCGTTAAGTAAGATCCGAATGCATTCTCAGTCCGTAAAAATCGATCTCGCCAAACGCAATATAACACCGAATAGTCCGTTCGGGCCGTCTGGAGGGTCATCTGGGGTATCTAGACATATATAGGGGCATGGTGGTCGAGAGAGGTGTCAACGCAAAGCGATCTTGAAACACCGAGAGGCGTCCGATCTGATGGCAATGGGATCGTAGGTCGCCGTTTCGGTCGAAAAAGAAATCTCGAAAGCACCGACGTAGTATCGGTCCGATAGTAAAGGTTTTTCTATACGACCGAGTCGGGTGATACGAAAGTCCGAGATTCCTTATTAATCGATTCCGTACGATGTATGAACGTAAGAAAGACGAACGAACGTCTGTTATATTGCGTTAGGTAATATCCGAATGCGTTCTCAGTCCGTAAAAATCGATTTCGCTATACGCAATACAACACCGAATAGTCCGTTCGGGCCGTCTGGAGGGTCATCTGGGGCTTACCAGACATATATAGGGCATGGTGGTCGGGATAGGTGTAAACGCAAAGCGATCTTGAAACACCGAGAGGCGTCCGATCTGATGGCAATGGGATCGTAGGTCGCCGTTTCGGTCGAAAAGGAAATCTCGAAAGCACCGACGTCGTATCGGTCTGTTGGTAAAAGTTTTTACACGACCGAGTCGGATGGTACGAAAGTCCGAGATTCCGTATTAATCTTTCCGTAAGATGATGTATGATCGTAAGAAAGACGTACGAATGTATGTGGATGAAATCGACATGCATTCAGAGTCCGTAAATATTATTTTTCTTAACGCAATATAACTCAGAATTTTCCGTTGGGGCCGTCTGGAGGGTCATCTGGGGGTCTCCAGACATATATAAGGGGTGAGAAGACAGAGAGGTCATAACCGTCCATAGTTATGTGGGTTCCAACATGAGAGTTCTTTGATGGATTATCAGTTGGATCGAGGTAGACCGGAAAAGTCACACTGCCCCGGCGATGACAGATTCTATGCGGAAGATATTGTCTTTATATATGAGAAATCGAACCGCCGCCGATATGCTTCTGAATGCGCATCAATGTTGATCTAGCAACCCGCTCTCTCCGATTGACGACTTAAAAGAAATACATGTGATATACTGGCATAAATGAAAAACATGTATTGAAATTATATAATTTGGCTCAATGAAATATGATAAAGGTGCATGAATAAATAAATAAATGAATGGAATGAATGGGTTATAATGAAACACAGGCAAAATGAAACACAGATAAATGAAATATACACTGTGATAAATAATGAAACACGGACCAAAGTCGTTCGATCGTGATGTGATGGTTTAATGCTAGATCTAGATGAAGTTTTATTCGTTGCTATCTGTAGCTTGGTGGGATCGATCATCGTATTTGGCAGTACTCGCCCTTAGCGTCTGGAGCTCCCCGTACAGCGAGACCGCGGCCCTCTTCGATTCTCTGTATTCGAATGGTCATATGCGGTCAACCTTAAACTCATCGTGGCCTACCTCTAGGTATTGATTCCACGTTAAACCATGCGACCGCTCGCTTCTTACCAAGCGTGATTAGAAATGTGAGATTTCTCGAATACACCGTGTCGTTATATATCATCATGTATAACGAAGGGTCGAGAATGTGATTGGAATAATAATCAAATGACGAGGGCGTCGATCTGTCGATCATATCGATTAGTTTCGCTCGCGCCTCGGCAGGGATCTATTACGGATCTCGTAGCTTCGACTGTCTGCCGCGTGCGGCGTTTATCTCCGCACCTCTCCACTTCGCATGATAATAATGAATTGTGCTCAGCAACCGTGACTTTTTCAAGTTTTGGTGTTGTCACATTAATAATTGGGGCTAGAGCGATGATCGAAAATTCACGAAAGTGTATTTTAATAAAACGATCATCGATATGATATATTCATATATGAAGATTGGAGTGGCAATGCGTTGATCTATCGTACGTTACGCAATTTAAAGGCAGATGGGCGTTGCGAAAATTCTATTGAATTGAATTGAAGATGGTGCTATAAGGTTCGATCTGACGTCCGAGCTCTAGAAGCGGTCACGATTTGTTAGTTCGAATGTGACGTTCGGAGGGCTCCTAGCGCGACAACAGATCATCCGTAGCACCTGAACTGTCGTATTCGAAGTGGGGCGCTGACCGATGTCTTACGGCTTTGTGTCGGCGCCGCATACGCACGCCTGAACTGGACGTCGAGGGTTAACGATCTGCTTTCGTAGCTGTCGCGGAACCCACCGTCCGTTCTCGTGTCTCGGAACGCAGTTCCCTGGTTGATCCTGCCAGTAGTCATATGCTTGTCTCAAAGATTAAGCCATGCATGTCTCAGTACAAACCAAATTAAGGTGAAACCGCGAAAGGCTCATTAAATCAGTTATGGTTCCTTAGATCGTACTCACATTTACTTGGATAACTGTGGTAATTCTAGAGCTAATACATGCAAATAGAGCTCCGACCGGGAACGGAAGGAGCGCTTTTATTAGATCAAAACCAATAGGTGTCGAGCGCAAGCTCTTCGTCTTTCAATTTGGTGAATCTGAATAACTTTATGCTGATCGCACGGTCTCGTACCGGTGACGCATCTTTCAAATGTCTGCCTTATCAACTGTCGATGGTAGGTTCTGCGCCTACCATGGTTGTTACGGGTAACGGGGAATCAGGGTTCGATTCCGGAGAGGGAGCCTGAGAAACGGCTACCACATCCAAGGAAGGCAGCAGGCGCGCAAATTACCCACTCCCAGCTCGGGGAGGTAGTGACGAAAAATAACGATACGGGACTCATCCGAGGCCCCGTAATCGGAATGAGAACACTCTAAACCCTTTAACGAGGATCAATTGGAGGGCAAGTCTGGTGCCAGCAGCCGCGGTAATTCCAGCTCCAATAGCGTATATTAAAGTTGTTGCGGTTAAAAAGCTCGTAGTCGAACTTGTGTCCCGCGCCGTCCGGTTCATCGCTTGCGGTGTCAACTGGCGTGTCGCGGGACGTCCTGCCGGCGGGTCGTTCGCAAGGGCGACCCATCTGTACCCGCCTAGGTGCTCTTCATTGAGTGTCGAGGTGGGCCGGCACTTTACTTTGAACAAACTAAGGTGCTTAAAGCAGGCTGAAATTTTGCCAGAATATTTTATGCATGGAATAATGAAACAGGACCTCGAATCCATTTTGTTGGTTTTCGGATCTTCGAGGTAATGATTAACAGGAACGGATGGGGGCATTCGTATTGCGACGTTAGAGGTGAAATTCTTGGATCGTCGCAAGACGGACAGAAGCGAAAGCATTTGCCAAAAACGTTTTCATTGATCAAGAACGAAAGTTAGAGGTTCGAAGGCGATCAGATACCGCCCTAGTTCTAACCATAAACTATGCCAGCTAGCGATCCGCCGACGTTCCTCCGATGACTCGGCGGGCAGCTTCCGGGAAACCAAAGCTTTTGGGTTCCGGGGAAGTATGGTTGCAAAGCTGAAACTTAAAGGAATTGACGGAAGGGCACCACCAGGAGTGGAGCCTGCGGCTTAATTTGACTCAACACGGGAAACCTCACCAGGCCCGGACACCGGAAGGATTGACAGATTGAGAGCTCTTTCTTGATTCGGTGGGTGGTGGTGCATGGCCGTTCTTAGTTGGTGGAGCGATTTGTCTGGTTAATTCCGATAACGAACGAGACTCTAGCCTGCTAACTAGGCGTATTAGACATCCTCAAAGGCCCCGATTTCGGTCGGCGGGTTTTTACTGTCTGCGTACATTATATTCTTCTTAGAGGGACAGGCGGCTTCTAGCCGCACGAGATTGAGCAATAACAGGTCTGTGATGCCCTTAGATGTTCTGGGCCGCACGCGCGCTACACTGAAGGAATCAGCGTGTCTTCCCTGGCCGAGAGGCCGGGTAACCCGCTGAACCTCCTTCGTGCTAGGGATTGGGGCTTGCAATTGTTCCCCATGAACGAGGAATTCCCAGTAAGCGCGAGTCATAAGCTCGCGTTGATTACGTCCCTGCCCTTTGTACACACCGCCCGTCGCTACTACCGATTGAACGATTTAGTGAGGTCTTCGGACCGGTACGCGGTGGCGTTTCGGCGTCACCGCTGTTGCTGGGAAGATGACCAAACTTGATCGTTTAGAGGAAGTAAAAGTCGTAACAAGGTTTCCGTAGGTGAACCTGCGGAAGGATCATTAACGATATAATAAGTGTTTCGTAATTTATTACGTTCAACACATACATTATATTCAGTTGAATTCCGAAATTTCCATCGTCGATCATCAATTGGACTCTTCGTTGACGTCTTTCGATCGGATGCCTTCCTTAGCTGTATGCGGGAGCGGCGCCGTGAGATTAATTCAGATGCATCGTTGTTGTCCGATCGACGTTAAAGAACCTCGCCTTTTCCGGACCGGGCAGCTTCCGTTTATCTGATGAACGGGACGCGTTCGTCCATCGGAGAGAGAGACTCCATAATGGAGCAGTATCTGCCGATAGCTGATCGAACCGTCTGCGTTGTCGCTAAAATGGATCTTGCCGGCCACGGGAGGCGAGTAGAACGATAAGAGGTCTGGTATCGGATCGGGATGCCGATCAAATCGGGTACCTAAGGACCCTATGACGATATGGATCGTATACGTGTCCCCGCGGCACGGTGAAGAATTTCGACGACATTGGTGGACGTCGCCCGTAACTACGCTGATGACGACCGAACGGCCCCCCCGACATAAGGCACCGTCAACGGATCCGAGAGGGTCCGCGGCACGGAGACATGTCGGTGTAAGGCGGCTGTTCGGATCGGTCTCCTCTTTACGGCGCGATGTAGCCCGTGTCTCGAATTCGAGGTACCGTCAACGGGGACCGCCGGCTATACGCATCGATCGTATACGTGTTCTCGCGGCACGGCGAAGAATAACGACGACATTGGTGGACGTCGCCCGTAACTACGCTGATGACGACCGAACGGCCCCCGACATAAGGCACCGTCAACGGATCCGAGAGGGTCCGCGGCACGGAGACATGTCGGTGTAAGGCGGCTGTTCGGATCGGTCTCCTCTTTACGGCGCGATGTAGCCCGTGTCTAGTTTTCGAGGCACCGTCAACGGGAACCGCTAGTTATACGCATCGATCGTATACGTGTCCTCGCGGCACGGAGAAGAATTTCGACGACATTGGTGGACGTCGCCCGTAACTACGCTGATGACGACCGAACGGCCCCCGACATAAGGCACCGTCAACGGATCCGAGAGGGTCCGCGGCACGGAGACATGTCGGTGTAAGGCGGCTGTTCGGATCGGTCTCCTCTTTACGGCGCGATGTAGCCCGTGTCTCGAATTCGAGGTACCGTCAACAAGGACCGCCGGTAATACGCATCGAACGTATACGTGTTCTCGCGGCACGGCGAAGAATTTCGGCGACATTGGCGGACGTGGCCCGTAACTATGCTGATGACGACCGAACGGCCCCCCCGACATAAGGCACCGTCAACGGATCCGAGAGGGTCCGCGGCACGGAGACATGTCGGTGTGAGGCGGCTGTTCGGATCGGTCTCCTCTTTACGGCGCAATGTAGCCCGTGTCCCGTATTCGAGGCACCGTCAACGGGAACCGCTAGTTATACGCATGTCTAGTAGGTGTCCGCGGAACGGAAAACCGTTCCGAAGGCTTTAAAGATTTCGCCCGAAACGATCGCTCCGTTCCGTCTAGCTCGCTCTTATGCTGAGCGGAGACGGAAGGTCCGACCATTCCTCAACGGACTGAGAGACGTCGACTGTCGCGACGCCCCGTTACATTAGCGTCATGAATATGAGCACTATAAGCGGGATTGTTGCAGACTTCGGTCTCGAATGTCCCACGATAACCGCAACTGATAAGATGGCATGAATTTACGAGTTGCAGTCGTTCCCAAGTTCGCGTGACCACAAAGACGCGAGCGTGCGAGCGCTGCGATCGCTTCGTCGGCTCCGGCTACTCTCTTCTCCCGAATCATGTTTAATGAATGATCGGCCTCTAAATAGGGCCGCCCGAATATTGAAATAAATAAATATATATATATATATATATATAAAGTCTGGCATGAATATTATAACTGTTGCAAAATAATATGCGAATGGGATAACCGCATAAATGAATTGAATGAATGAACTAATGAATGGATAATATTCGGGACGATTAAGAGTGCCAGAGATATCGACGATCTCCGATCGTGAGTGCCGCCGCGGCTGCGGATTGTTGGAACAACGCTTGAGCACAGGGATAAGGCTCATCGTATGTTTCGTGTACGTCTGATCTCTAGGGAACGTCGCCAGTCACGCACAAGAAGGCAGTGCAGACGG
>JARTUT010001609.1:0-16189 GCA_030674115.1 Micraspis discolor
TTGCGTACCTGGTTTCACAGACGGCTGAATCAATGTGTCACTCACGAGCGAGAAATAGTCACCTTTTCACCAGAGTTCTAATTTGTGAAATTAACGAGAAAAATTGCGAATAAACGAAGAAAAGTCTTGCACTGCATCGAACGAGCGTCGACGTGTGTATTCGAATTACTACTGTTTCGTACTTCCTTCGTCTGGCACTGTCATATGCTCCAACATATGTCCATACGTAAATATACGTCCATAGAGAAAGAAATGAACATACGCGGGCCGCATGAAACGAACAAGCATTTTGGAATAGAAAATAAATGAATGCAACTAACAACACTGAGTTGCAGTAACATAACCGCCCACCTAAAATAGAATATTTTATGAAACAAAGCAAATAAAAAATCGAGAAGATATCGAACATAAAGCGAAAAAAATATATACATATATACATCAACATATGTCATAACTATTGGAGAGGTAATGGACATAATTTAACCACTGATCTCTGCAGTACACCTTGAGTTGTCCAAACAGTAGCTACTCTAGCTATTTTATCAGCGCCAGGATGCAATTTTTCAATGCGTCCAAGTCGCCAGCGCAATGGAGGAGTTGATCATCTTTTATCAAGACGAGTGCACCTATTGAATAAGGAGGCGAGTTACTATTGAACCACTTTTTTCGTTGTTGCAGTGTGTTCAGGTATTCTAAATTCCATCTTTTCCAAAATCCTGATGGATACGAATTAAAAGCTGCCAACGCGATAATCGACCGATAGATAGGTGTGATAAATCTGGTTCAGGAATAGCAGTTAATGGAGCCAAAGTAAGAAAATGTCCTGGTATCAGTGCAGATATGTCATTCGGGTCATTACTAAGCGGACATAAAGGGCGAGAATTGAGCACAGATTCAATCTGTGTGAGGACTGTATAAAACTCCTCATATGTCAGGAGTTGATGACCGATTACTCTCAATAAATGGGATTTGACAGATTTTATACCAGACTCCCAAAGACCCCAAAATGAGGACTAGAAGGCGGATTGAAACCCACTCAATTTTCTCTTCCAACACAGCGCCCTGCATATATTTCAAAGCTCCCGATAAGCTCCCTGAAATTTGTTCCACCATCACTAAAGATGTAGTTACATCTACCCCTTCGAGCAATAAAACGACGCAATGCAGCAAGAAAAGCATCGGAAGTTAAATCTGACACCAACTCCAAATGCAATGCCTTCGTTGTGAAACATACAAAGAGACATATATACGCCTTTAACGATTTGGAGCCACGAGACCTAGACATAGTTATGAAGTATGGGCCACCATAATCTACTCCGACGCATTGAAAGGGTTTGAGCTGATTAATTCTCAAGGGTGGCAAATTACCCATGAGAGGTTGAGACATTTTGGGATTGACCTTGAAACACGTGTTACAGCGAGAAAGAACTTTGTTTATAGCTCGTCTGGCTGATAATATCCAGACCTGTTGAAATAGAAGGAACTGTAAAGTCTGAGCACCTGGATGCAGATATATTTTATGGAAATGCTGAATAAGGAGCTCAGTAAGACGATGAGATGAAGGAAGCAAAGCTGGGTGTTTGTGATCATAGGCCAGACCAGAAAAAGACAGACGACCGCCCACCCTGAGAACACCGTCTTCTCCAATAAATGGATTCAATTTTCGAAGTGATTTAGATATGGGATTTCCCGAGATGAGATTATCGATCTGTTCCTTGAACACAACCCGTTGAACCTGCTTTATAATGAAGAAAAGTGCATCTTTGAGATGAACTGCGGAAAATCTATATATCTTAGGAGCTTTAGAGTTCTTTATGAAGTTAACGAATCTGAAAATGTAAGCTACCACCCTTTGAACCTTGGACAGAGATGAATACCTGGAGAGCAAATCATCAACAAACGATAGAGAAATGAAAGTTGACAAAGAGAGGTGACGCTCTTCTGTTTGTACAAGATGAAGAGAATTCTCTATTTCATCATTTGCGAAGGTGAGATGTTTGGAACGAATCCAGTCAGGGCCTGTCCACCACAAAGAGCAGTTCAACAGTTCGGTTGGCGTTAAGCCGCGTGAAGCACAATCAGCTGGATTGTCATTCGATTGAACATGATACCAATTTTCTGTTGAAACTAAGTCCTGAATTTGAGTAGTACGATTGCTTACAAATGTCTTCCATCGATGAGGAGAAGACTTAATCCATGTTAGACTACCATTGAATCAGACCAAGCAAAAATGTCATCTATTGTGAAGGCTGATTGGTAAACAGAGAAACCACATTAATGAGTTTTGATAATAAGAGACAAGCACACAATTCCAGTCTTGGAAGTGAAATTCTCTTCAATGGGAGACCTTTGATTTACCACCTACGAAAGAGATGTCAATGGAGCCGTCAAAATTGAAAAACTTGAAATATACCACGGCTGCGTAGCCACGCTCACTACTATCTCGAAACCATGAAGTTCGCAACGATAAAATGATTTCGATGCAAGTTTCCGAGGTATTTTTAATTTACCCAATTCGGTTAATTCGGATTTACACTGATTCCAGCGACGGCTAACATCGTCTGGAAGTGTATCATCCACTGCAAACCTAATGTCCAAAGATGCTGGATCAAATGTTTAGCAAGAAACGTAAATGGAGAAAGGAACCCCAAAGGGTCGAAAATTCGAGAAAGTTCTGAAAGTATGGTACGTTTGGTACATACCTGAACAGTAGTTTCCGCAAAATAAGAAAATTCGTCCGACGAAGGAAACCACCTCAAACCGAGAATTTTGACTATCGGATCTATATCAAACTCCAAAGAATGGTGATATTGATGATCTAGAGGTATTGTTGAAAGTAATTGAGAACTGTTACTACTCCATTTTCGGAGTTCAAAACCACCACAATTCAATAAGGAAATCAGTTCCTTTTGCAACGTTTTGCGTCTTCCAAATCATCACAACCTGTAACGACATCATCGACATAAATGTCTGTGAGCAAAATTTTGGATGCTTTCGGAAAACGAGCTTCCTCATCCTTGGCCAACTGTGCCAAAGTTCGAAGATCAAGAAAAGGTGCTGGTGCAACTCCGTACGTAACGGTATTCAGCTGATAAGTTTTTATGGGTTCCGATGGAAAACCGCCACAATATTCTTTGAAAGTTTCGATGTGATTTTTGAACTAATATTTGACGATACATTTGTTTGATATCAGCTGTGAAAACGAACCGATGAACACGAAAGTTCATCAAAATGGCAATAATATCCTTTTGTAATTTAGGACCTATCAATAGAGCATCATTTAAAGATAAATGACCGGGTACATGAGCTGACGCATCAAAAACAACCCTCAACTTTGTAGATGGACTGTTTGGTTTGATTATACAATGGTGAGGGATATAAAAAGTATTTTCATAATCCGAACTCGTAGAAATTAATGACATATGATCTTTTTCTAAATATTCCTGCATGAAAGTAGAGTATTCCCTGTATATATTCTGGTTTTTAATAAGTTTACGTTCAAGGGATAAAAAACGACGTAGTGCGAGAGAATATGTGTCACCGAAAAAAGTGTTGACTGATCAGGTTTAAATGGTAATGCCACAGTGTACCGTCCAGATGTATTTCTAGAATAGTTCTGAGCGTATAAGTTCTCACAAAATTGATCTTCTGGGATACAATGACATTCTCTGAAACTTCTTCAAGTTCCCAAAATCTTTTCAACGAGGAGTTTAAACCTGATTCAGACAATGACAAATGAAAATTGTTAACTGATCTGTTAGGTGATTGAATCTTTCCCATGAAAACCCAACCAAACACTGTCTCAAGTGCTGTTGGTTCTAAACCGTTACCCTTGATACGACCCGGTCGAATTATTAAAGAGAATATATCCGCTCCGAGGAGAAGGTCTATTGATTTTGGAATGGAAAAGTTCGGATCTGCTAACTTCTTGTTATGGACACAATTCCAAAACGAATAATTTACGAAAGAACTCGGCATTTCCGCACAAATCTTCGGAATCACGACGGCATAGAATGTAAAAGATGGATTTATTTGACCTGATGGACGAATAGTACATTCAGTGCTGCAATTAGCAGAAGATGAGCTTTCACAAATTCCATTTATCGAAAATGAAGCTTCACAAATTTTCAAGCCTAATCTATTTACACACGATTGAGTTATAATATTTATTTGAGAGCCTCCATCTAACAGAACTCGGACCTTCTGATATCTACCCCAAGCATCACGAATTTCGACCTCAGCGGTTGCCAAGAGAACGGTAGAATTTGAAGAAACATTGGTTAAAACTTGAGCTGAGCCTGAATCCGATGAATTTGCAGCATTGAAATGAAACGTCTCTGATGAAGAATCATTATCCGCATTATTGCGCATGTGCAACAGGGTATGATGCTTTCCATTGCAAACACGACAATTTGACTTTGAAGAACAATTGTTAATCTTATGTCCAGAATGGAGGCAATTGATACACCAATTTTGTTCTTCACAATCTTGAACCGATCTT
The DNA here is from genome assembly GCA_030674115.1 of Micraspis discolor. NCBI lineage: Eukaryota > Metazoa > Arthropoda > Insecta > Coleoptera > Coccinellidae > Micraspis > Micraspis discolor. Next base: position 4,502 of record JARTUT010001609.1, read on the forward strand.
GAACAGTTTGTTCCAAAAATGATGGACATTTGTAAATATTATGAGCTAACTTGCAATAATTACAGGTTATACGTTTCTTGAATGATTCAGTTTCCGTTTGAACGAGAAGAGTCGAATTTCTTTTATTCACTGAGAGAGAACTAGATTTCAAAACTTGAGAATTCGAAACTGAATGAGTTTTCGACGGAAGAGAAAGAGCTACTGCCTCCAAGGCTATACACTGATTTGTCAGGAAATTTCGCAAATTGACAAACGACGGAATATCAGTTGAACATTCTTGTAATTCAAAACGTTTGATCGTTGCTGAATCTAATTTCTGAATGAGAATGTGAAATAAAACAAAGTCCCACTGGTCAACGAGTAAACCTAAATTCCTTAATACCGATAAGTTTTCCGCAAAAACTTCTAGAATTCGCCTAAGGTCTTTAGCTGAATCACCCTGTAGCTTTGGAACATTACAGATTTCCTTCCAACACGTATTAGCGAGAAGTCTTTTATTTTGATATCTTTCCGCCAATGTCTGAAAAGCGCTTTCATAATTTTCAGCAGTCAATGGAAATCCTTTAACTAAATTTAAAGCATGAGAAGAAAGTGAACTAAGGAGGTATTGAAACTTTTCTATTTGACTCAAGTTAGAATTTTCATGTACCAAACTTTGGAACATATCGAAAAAAGTAGGCCACTCTTTTTATAATCTTTTTATAATTCCCATTGAAAATGGGCAATACTATCTTTGGAAGTTTAACATTTGGCGAACTAACAGAGCAACTGTCTTGGTTTTTACTGGAATGTTTACTACAGGAAATAAATTAACATAAGTTGTTCTGATGATGTAATAATTATCCATAAAGGCTGTTCGAATAACCTTCTCAGTGTTCAATTCGGGTTCTTCGGAAGATACTATCATAGAGACAATAGACGTATGTAAATTTTGAAAGTCCACGAGAATATCGTCAAGTATTTCACATCTTAATTTGAATCTTACTGTAAACTTTCATCAGTGACAGCGAATTGTGCTAAATTGAGAATTTCCTCGAGATCATCAATAACAATTTGACGACGAGCTTTGAGTTGTTTCAATTTTGTCGCCATTATTATTATTCAAGGTATACTGCAGAAAACAATATGAATTTTGTTTTGAGTAATTTCGAAAAAGAGTAAATAGACCAGCCGATTGAAAGAACTAAATTAATTAATAAAGCAAATAATTAAGATTGAATCTATTAAATTGAAAATCGAGTTGAAAATAAACAAATGAAAATAATGAAATGTAAATAAACAAAAACAAGAATGTCAATCTTTGTTTATGTTTTGAATCAAGGTTATGAGCATAGATGAGAAAAACAAACGAAGAGTTGTCTATGTTCCGAAAATGAAAGCCAAATTCTCAACATGCGCAGAAATATCAGCAATTAAAAATTTATGAATGTGTTCGATATCTTGTCAAGTTTTTAGGTTAGATGAACATTGACCAAGGAAATAAATGCAAATGAAAAAACGAAATGAAAAATTCCAAAATGCTTGATCGCAATAATTTTGAAAACGCGGTTCGAAAATATGCGGCTCAAGAAGGACCAAAATGGCACGACACGGCCTTTGAAATCAAATGAAAAGAAAGAGAAATTAATAATGAAATTCCGGTGAGAAAAAATGACTCGAAAAAAATACGAAATGTTGGAGTATCGACTTTTGCGTACCTGGTTTCACAAGCACGGCTGAATCAATGTGTCACTCACGAGCGAGAAATAGTCACCTTTTCACCAGAGTTCTAATTTGTAGAAATTAACGAGAAAAATTGCGAATAAACGAAGAAAAGTCTTGCACTGCATCGAACGAGCGTCGACGTTGTATTCGAATTACTACTGTTTCGTACTTCCTTGTCTGGCACTGTCATGCTAACATATGTCCATACGTAAATATACGTCCATAGAAAAAAAATGAACATACGCGGGCCGCATGAAACGAACAAGCATTTGGAATAGAAAATAAATGATGCAACGGCGAAAAATATTAAACTCGCTTTATTTTCAGAACAGTTGAGTTCATAGTCGATCTTGTTCATGAATGCTGTTTAAGAACTATTGAAAACGATAAATTGACATACAGCAATCACATACTCCTCAGGGATTTTGAATGGTAAGGCGAAAAATATTAAACTCGCTTTATTTTCAGAACAGTTGAGTTCATAGTCGATCTTGTTCATGAATGCTGTTTAAGAACTATTGAAAACGATAAATTGACATACAGCAATCACATACTCCTCAGGGATTTTGAATGGTAAGGCGAAAAATATTAAACTCGCTTTATTTTCAGAACAGTTGAGTTCATAGTCGATCTTGTTCATGAATGCTGTTTAAGAACTATTGAAAACGATAAATTGACATACAGCAATCACATACTCCTCAGGGATTTTGAATGGTAAGGCGAAAAATATTAAACTCGCTTTATTTTCAGAACAGTTGAGTTCATAGTCGATCTTGTTCATGAATGCTGTTTAAGAACTATTGAAAACGATAAATTGACATACAGCAATCACATACTCCTCAGGGATTTTGAATGGTAAGGCGAAAAATATTAAACTCGCTTTATTTTCAGAACAGTTGAGTTCATAGTCGATCTTGTTCATGAATGCTGTTTAAGAACTATTGAAAACGATAAATTGACATACAGCAATCACATACTCTTCAGGGATTTCAAATGGTAAGGCGAAAAATATTAAACTCGCTTTATTTTCAGAACAGTTGAGTTCATAGTCGATCTTGTTCATGAATGCTGTTTAAGAACTATTGAAAACGATAAATTGACATACAGCAATCACATACTCCTCAGGGATTTTGAATGGTAAGGCGAAAAATATTAAACTCGCTTTATTTTCAGAACAGTTGAGTTCATAGTCGATCTTGTTCATGAATGCTGTTTGAGAACTATTGAAAACGATAAATTGACATACAGCAATCACCTACTCCTCAGGGATTTTGAATGGTAAGGCGAAAAATATTAAACTCGCTTTATTTTCAGAACAGTTGAGTTCATAGTCGATCTTGTTCATGAATGCTGTTTAAGAAAGAACTATTGAAAACGATAAATTGACATACAGCAATCACATACTCCTCAGGGATTTTGAATGGTAAGGCGAAAAATATTAAACTCGCTTTATTTTCAGAACAGTTGAGTTCATAGTCGATCTTGTTCATGAATGCTGTTTAAGAACTATTGAAAACGATAAATTGACATACAGCAATCACATACTCCTCAGGGATTTTGAATGGTAAGGCGAAAAATATTAAACTCGCTTTATTTTCAGAACAGTTGAGTTCATAGTCGATCTTGTTCATGAATGCTGTTTAAGAACTATTGAAAACGATAAATTGACATACAGCAATCACATACTCCTCAGGGATTTTGAATGGTAAGGCGAAAAATATTAAACTCGCTTTATTTTCAGAACAGTTGAGTTCATAGTCGATCTTGTTCATGAATGCTGTTTAAGAACTATTGAAAACGATAAATTGACATACAGCAATCACATACTCCTCAGGGATTTTGAATGGTAAGGCGAAAAATATTAAACTCGCTTTATTTTCAGAACAGTTGAGTTCATAGTCGATCTTGTTCATGAATGCTGTTTAAGAACTATTGAAAACGATAAATTGACATACAGCAATCACATACTCCTCAGGGATTTTGAATGGTAAGGCGAAAAATATTAAACTCGCTTTATTTTCAGAACAGTTGAGTTCATAGTCGATCTTGTTCATGAATGCTGTTTAAGAACTATTGAAAACGATAAATTGACATACAGCAATCACATACTCCTCAGGGATTTTGAATGGTAAGGCGAAAAATATTAAACTCGCTTTATTTTCAGAACAGTTGAGTTCATAGTCGATCTTGTTCATGAATGCTGTTTAAGAACTATTGAAAACGATAAATTGACATACAGCAATCACATACTCCTCAGGGATTTTGAATGGTAAGGCGAAAAATATTAAACTCGCTTTATTTTCAGAACAGTTGAGTTCATAGTCGATCTTGTTCATGAATGCTGTTTAAGAACTATTGAAAACGATAAATTGACATACAGCAATCACATACTCCTCAGGGATTTCAAATGGTAAGGCGAAAAATATTAAACTCGCTTTATTTTCAGAACAGTTGAGTTCATAGTCGATCTTGTTCATGAATGCTGTTTAAGAACTATTGAAAACGATAAATTGACATACAGCAATCACATACTCCTCAGGGATTTTGAATGGTAAGGCGAAAAATATTAAACTCGCTTTATTTTCAGAACAGTTGAGTTCATAGTCGATCTTGTTCATGAATGCTGTTTAAGAACTATTGAAAACGATAAATTGACATACAGCAATCACCTACTCCTCAGGGATTTTGAATGGTAAGGCGAAAAATATTAAACTCGCTTTATTTTCAGAACAGTTGAGTTCATAGTCGATCTTGTTCATGAATGCTGTAGAAGAACTATTGAAAACGATAAATTGACATACAGCAATCAGATACTCCTCAGGGATTTTGAATGGTAAGGCGAAAAAATATTAAACTCGCTTTATTTTCAGAACAGTTGAGTTCATAGTCGATCTTGTTCATGAATGCTGTTTAAGAACTATTGAAAACGATAAATTGACATACAGCAATCACATACTCCTCAGGGATTTTGAATGGTAAGGCGAAAAATATTAAACTCGCTTTATTTTCAGAACAGTTGAGTTCATAGTCGATCTTGTTCATGAATGCTGTTTAAGAACTATTGAAAACGATAAATTGACAAACGGCAATCACCTACTCCTCAGGGATTTTGAATGGTAAGGCGAAAAATATTGAACTCGCTTTATTTTCAGAACACTTGAGTTCATAGTCGATCTTGTTCATGAATGCTGTTTAAGAACTATTGAAAACGATAAATTGACATACAGCAATCACATACTCCTCAAGGATTTTGAATGGTAAGGCAATAAATATTAAACTCGGAAAAAAAATTTTTGGAAATAAAAATTTTTCTTGAAATAAGTCCACGTGAAAGATTTTTCTCGGGTGAGAAATTTTTCGGGAGAAAAATTTCTCGAGGAAAAAAATTTTCTGGGAGAAAATCTTCCGTAAAAAATAATCATCAGGTAGAAAATTTTTCGGAAAAAAAATTTTCTGGAAAAAAAATTTTCTGAAAAAAAAATTTTTCGGAAATAAAAATTTTTCTAGAAATAAGTCCACGTGAAACAATTTTCTCGGGTAAAAATTTTTCGGAAAAAAAAATTCCGGAAATAAAATTTTTCGGGAGAAAAATTTTTCGAGGAAAATAGTTTTGTAGGAGAAAATTTTTTCTGAAAACTGTTTCTCGGAAAAAATATTTTTCGAGGGAAAAAATTTTTCAGGAAAAAAATTTTTCAGGGAAAAATATTTCAGGATAAAATTTTTCGGAAAAAAAATTCTTCGGAAAAAAATTTTACGGAAAAAAATTTTTCAGGAAAAATTTTTCAGGAAAAAAATTTTCAGGAAAAAAATTTTTCGGAAAAAAAATTTTTCGGGAGAAAATTTCTTCGAAAAAAAAATTTACGGAAAGAAATTTTTCAGGAGAAAAATTTTTCGGAAAAAAAATTCTTCGGAATAATAATAAAAACAGTAAATTGACATACGGCAATAACCTACTGCTCAGAAATTTCGAATGGTGAAGCGCAAAATTTTTATTTTGCTATTTCTCTAGAGCAGTAGATTTCATAGTCGATCTTGTTCATTAGTTCTGTAATACCAATTGAAAACGATTAATTGACATACGGCAATCACCTACTCCTAAGGGATTTTGAATGGTAGAGCGAAAAATATTAAACTCGCTTTATTTTAGGAACAGTTGAGTTCATAGTCGATCTTGTTCATGAATGCTGTTTAAGAACTATTGAAAACGATAAATTGACATACAGCAATCACATACTCCTCAGGGATTTTGAATGGTAAGGCGAAAAATATTAAACTCGCTTTATTTTCAGAACAGTTGAGTTCATAGTCGATCTTGTTCATGAATGCTGTTTAAGAACTATTGAAAACGATAAATTGATATACAGCAATCACATACTCCTCAGGGATTTTGAATGGTAAGGCGAAAAATATTAAACTCGCTTTATTTTCAGAACAGTTGAGTTCATAGTCGATCTTGTTCATGAATGCTGTTTAAGAACTATTGAAAACGTTAAATTGACATACAGCAATCACATATTCCTCAGGGATTTTTGAATGGTAAGGCGAAAAATATTAAACTCGCTTTATTTTCAGAACAGTTGAGTTCATAGTCGATCTTGTTCATGAATGCTGTTTAAGAACTATTGAAAACGATAAATTGACATACAGCAATCACATACTCCTCAGGGATTTTGAATGGTAAGGCGAAAAATATTAAACTCGCTTTATTTTCAGAACAGTTGAGTTCATAGTCGATCTTGTTCATGAATGCTGTTTAAGAACTATTGAAAACGATAAATTGACATACAGCAATCACATACTCCTCAGGGATTTCAAATGGTAAGGCGAAAAATATTAAACTCGCTTTATTTTCAGAACAGTTGAGTTCATAGTCGATCTTGTTCATGAATGCTGTTTAAGAACTATTGAAAACGATAAATTGACATACAGCAATCACATACTCCTCAGGGATTTTGAATGGTAAGGCGAAAAATATTAAACTCGCTTTATTTTCAGAACAGTTGAGTTCATAGTCGATCTTGTTCATGAATGCTGTTTTTAAGAACTATTGAAAACGATAAATTGACATACAGCAATCACATACTCCTCAGGGATTTTGAATGGTAAGGCGAAAAATATTAAACTCGCTTTATTTTCAGAACAGTTGAGTTCATAGTCGATCTTGTTCATGAATGCTGTTTAAGAACTATTGAAAACGATAAATTGACATACAGCAATCACATACTCCTCAGGGATTTTGAATGGTAAGGCGAAAAATATTAAACTCGCTTTATTTTTCAGAACAGTTGAGTTCATAGTCGATCTTGTTCATGAATGCTGTTTAAGAACTATTGAAAACGATAAATTGACATACAGCAATCACATACTCCTCAGGGATTTTGAATGGTAAGGCGAAAAATATTAAACTCGCTTTATTTTCAGAACAGTTGAGTTCATAGTCGATCTTGTTCATGAATGCTGTTTAAGAACTATTGAAAACGATAAATTGACATACAGCAATCACATACTCCTCAGGGATTTTGAATGGTAAGGCGAAAAATATTAAACTCGCTTTATTTTCAGAACAGTTGAGTTCATAGGCGATCTTGTTCATGAATGCTGTTTAAGAACTATTGAAAACGATAAATTGACATACAGCAATCACATACTCCTCAGGGATTTTGAATGGTAAGGCGAAAAATATTAAACTCGCTTTATTTTCAGAACAGTTGAGTTCATAGTCGATCTTGTTCATGAATGCTGTTTAAGAACTATTGAAAACGATAAATTGACATACAGCAATCACATACTCCTCAGGGATTTTGAATGGTAAGGCGAAAAATATTAAACTCGCTTTATTTTCAGAACAGTTGAGTTCATAGTCGATCTTGTTCATGAATGCTGTTTAAGAACTATTGAAAACGATAAATTGACATACGGCAATCACCTACTCCTCAGGGATTTTGAATGGTAAGGCGAAAAATATTGAACTCGCTTTATTTTCAGAACACTTGAGTTCATAGTCGATCTTGTTCATGAATGCTGTTTAAGAACTATTGAAAACGATAAATTGACATACAGCAATCACATACTCCTCAAGGATTTTGAATGGTAAGGCAATAAATATTAAACTCGGAAAAAAAATTTTTGGAAATAAAAATTTTTCTTGAAATAAGTCCACGTGAAAGATTTTTCTCAGGTGAGAAATTTTTTGGAAAAAAAAATTTCGGTAAAGAAAATTTTTCGGGAGAAAAATTTCTCGAGGAAAAAATTTTCTGGGAGAAAATCTTCCGTAAAAAATAATCATCAGGTAGAAAATTTTTCGGAAAAAAATTTTCTGAAAAAAATTTTTCGGAAAAAAAAAAATTTTCGGAAATAAAATTTTTCTAGAAATAAGTCCACGTGAAACAATTTTCTCAGGTAAAAAATTTTTGGAAAAAAATTCCGGAAATAAAAATTTTCGGGAGAAAAATTTTCGAGGAAAATAGTTTTGTAGGAGAAAATTTTTTCTGAAAACTGTTTCTCGGAAAAAATATTTTTCGAGGGAAAAAATTTTTCAGGAAAAAATTTTTCAGGGAAAAATATTTCAGGATAAAATTTTTCGGAAAAAAATTCTTCGGAAAAAATTTTACGGAAAAAAATTTTCAGGAAAAATTTTTCAGGAAAAAATTTTCAGGAAAAAATTTTCGGAAAAAAATTTTCGGGAGAAAATTTCTTCGAAAAAAAATTTACGGAAAGAAATTTTTCAGGAGAAAAATTTTTCGGAAAAAAAATTCTTCGGAATAATAATAAAAACAGTAAATTGACATACGGCAATAACCTACTGCTCAGAAATTTCGAATGGTGAAGCGCAAAATTTTTATTTTGCTATTTCTCTAGAGCAGTAGATTTCATAGTCGATCTTGTTCATTAGTTCTGTAATACCTATTGAAAACGATTAATTGACATACGGCAATCACCTACTCCTAAGGGATTTTGAATGGTAGAGCGAAAAATATTAAACTCGCTTTATTTTAGGAACAGTTGAGTTCATAGTCGATCTTGTTCATGAATGCTGTTAAAGAACTATTGAAAACGATAAATTGACATACAGCAATCACATACTCCTCAGGGATTTTGAATGGTGAGGCGAAAAATATTAAACTCGCTTTATTTTCAGAACAGTTGATTTCATAGGTGATCTTGTTCATGAATGCTGGTTAAGAACTATTGAAAAGGATAAATTGATATACAGCAATCACATACTCCTCAGGGATTTTGAATGGTAAGGCGAAAAATATTAAACTCGCTTTATTTTCAGAACAGTTGAGTTCATAGTCGATCTTGTTCATGAATGCTGTTTAAGAACTATTGAAAACGTTAAATTGACATACAGCAATCACATATTCCTCAGGGATTTTGAATGGTAAGGCGAAAAATATTAAACTCGCTTTATTTTCAGAACAGTTGAGTTCATAGTCGATCTTGTTCATGAATGCTGTTTAAGAACTATTGAAAACGATAAATTGACATACAGCAATCACATATTCCTCAGGGATTTTGAATGGTAAGGCGAAAAATATTAAACTCGCTTTATTTTCAGAACAGTTGAGTTCATAGTCGATCTTGTTCATGAATGCTGTTTAAGAACTATTGAAAACGATAAATTGACATACAGCAATCACATACTCTTCAGGGATTTTGAATGGTAAGGCGAAAAATATTAAACTCGCTTTATTTTCAGAACAGTTGAGTTCATAGTCGATCTTGTTCATGAATGCTGTTTAAGAACTATTGAAAACGATAAATTGACATACAGCAATCACATACTCCTCAGGGATTTTGAATGGTAAGGCGAAAAATATTAAACTCGCTTTATTTTCAGAACAGTTGAGTTCATAGTCGATCTTGTTCATGAATGCTGTTTAAGAACTATTGAAAACGATAAATTGACATACAGCAATCACATACTCCTCAGGGATTTTGAATGGTAAGGCGAAAAATATTAAACTCGCTTTATTTTCAGAACAGTTGAGTTCATAGTCGATCTTGTTCATGAATGCTGTTTAAGAACTATTGAAAACGATAAATTGACATACAGCAATCACATACTCCTCAGGGATTTTGAATGGTAAGGCGAAAAATATTAAACTCGCTTTATTTTCAGAACAGTTGAGTTCATAGTCGATCTTGTTCATGAATGCTGTTTAAGAACTATTGAAAACGATAAATTGACATACAGCAATCACATACTCCTCAGGGATTTTTGAATGGTAAGGCGAAAAATATTAAACTCGCTTTATTTTCAGAACAGTTGAGTTCATAGTCGATCTTGTTCATGAATGCTGTTTAAGAACTATTGAAAACGATAAATTGACATACAGCAATCACATACTCCTCAGGGATTTTGAATGGTAAGGCGAAAAATATTAAACTCGCTTTATTTTCAGAACAGTTGAGTTCATAGTCGATCTTGTTCATGAATGCTGTTTAAGAACTATTGAAAACGATAAATTGACATACAGCAATCACATACTCCTCAGGGATTTTGAATGGTAAGGCGAAAAATATTAAACTCGCTTTATTTTCAGAACAGTTGAGTTCATAGTCGATCTTGTTCATGAATGCTGTTTAAGAACTATTGAAAACGATAAATTGACATACAGCAATCACATACTCCTCAGGGATTTTGAATGGTAAGGCGAAAAATATTAAACTCGCTTTATTTTCAGAACAGTTGAGTTCATAGTCGATCTTGTTCATGAATGCTGTTTAAGAACTATTGAAAACGATAAATTGACATACAGCAATCACATACTCCTCAGGGATTTTGAATGGTAAGGCGAAAAATATTAAACTCGCTTTATTTTCAGAACAGTTGAGTTCATAGTCGATCTTGTTCATGAATGCTGTTTAAGAACTATTGAAAACGATAAATTGACATACAGCAATCACATACTCCTCAGGGATTTTGAATGGTAAGGCGAAAAATATTAAACTCGCTTTATTTTCAGAACAGTTGAGTTCATAGTCGATCTTGTTCATGAATGCTGTTTAAGAACTATTGAAAACGATAAATTGACATACAGCAATCACATACTCCTCAGGGATTTTGAATGGTAAGGCGAAAAATATTAAACTCGCTTTATTTTCAGAACAGTTGAGTTCATAGTCGATCTTGTTCATGAATGCTGTTTAAGAACTATTGAAAACGATAAATTGACATACAGCAATCACATACTCCTCAGGGATTTTGAATGGTAAGGCGAAAAATATTAAACTCGCTTTATTTTCAGAACAGTTGAGTTCATAGTCGATCTTGTTCATGAATGCTGTTTAAGAACTATTGAAAACGATAAATTGACATACAGCAATCACATACTCCTCAGGGATTTTGAATGGTAAGGCGAAAAATATTAAACTCGCTTTATTTTCAGAACAGTTGAGTTCATAGTCGATCTTGTTCATGAATGCTGTTTAAGAACTATTGAAAACGATAAATTGACATACAGCAATCACATACTCCTCAGGGATTTTGAATGGTAAGGCGAAAAATATTAAACTCGCTTTATTTTCAGAACAGTTGAGTTCATAGTCGATCTTGTTCATGAATGCTGTTTAAGAACTATTGAAAACGATAAATTGACATACAGCAATCACATACTCCTCAGGGATTTTGAATGGTAAGGCGAAAAATATTAAACTCGCTTTATTTTCAGAACAGTTGAGTTCATAGTCGATCTTGTTCATGAATGCTGTTTAAGAACTATTGAAAACGATAAATTGACATACAGCAATCACATACTCCTCAGGGATTTTGAATGGTAAGGCGAAAAATATTAAACTCGCTTTATTTTCAGAACAGTTGAGTTCATAGTCGATCTTGTTCATGAATGCTGTTTAAGAACTATTGAAAACGATAAATTGACATACAGCAATCACATACTCCTCAGGGATTTTGAATGGTAAGGCGAAAAATATTAAACTCGCTTTATTTTCAGAACAGTTGAGTTCATAGTCGATCTT
>JARTUT010000466.1:0-416985 GCA_030674115.1 Micraspis discolor
TCATTGAATTCAGATTTAATTTCTGAAATGATTCATTTGAATTACTCAAATGAAGTTCGAACAACATTGAAAAGTTTGAATTGAAAACCTATCTGATGCTTAGATGGTCATTTACTATTGACGTTTTGCTTATCAGAGGTGTTATCACAATGCACCGGAAGTATAGCATACCTAAGATTGTTCTGATTGGCTGAACGTTGGGTTAATGTAATATATAAGTGTTGCGTATTGGATCGATCTCTTACACTCTACAATTAGCAGTGAGAGAAATGGATCACGCAATTTTACCAAAGTTTGTGCGGAGCGGAAGTGATAATTTTAGGAAACTTCCCGCAGAGCTGCTATCTTATATATTTCGATATCAGGATGCGGATTCTCTACTGAGCATTAGCATGACATGCGTACGATTCAGAGACGTGTGCATCCAGGATAGCAAACTCAGAGGAAGGCTTAAATTGCTTCGTTCCGAAAGACGCAAACGCATATTGAACCCAAGTATTGGTATAACAGTTGAACGACTTGGTTCAGCACAAACTGGAAATTTCTTATGCAATGTGGACAGCAAGAAAAAGGTTGTAATACATAAGAAAATGACAATAAGAGTTTCTGTCTGCCTCACATCTCGACTTGGCAATATAATTGATTGCCCCAAAACTTTTCATCGAAATCATCGCTCGATGAGGATTTAACATAACTTGATAACGTCCCGTTGAATAGTTTCGGAAACATAAAATTCTGACGAACATAGGGTACACATATCACCCGTCGGACACTGATACTAATTATCGAATACTAATTCTCTTGAGTCTATTAAATCATTCGTTGATGATTTTCATGCCCAACTGAGGAAAGTGCTTTTCAGAACCAGAAAGACCCGAAAATTGATATGGTCTTAGTCTTGTACTAGTCATGAATGATTTTTATAGTTGGTCGAAATACTTGCTATTCCTAGAATTGAACAGCATCTGTCTCTATAATTCACGATTTTGATATAATTATTCAAATATGTATTATTCGTATGTCTTATCACGAAATGAATATATATGTCATTGAATTTAGATTTAATTTCTGAAATGATACATTTCAATTACTCAAATGTAGTTCGAACAACATTGAAAAGATTGAATTGAAAACCTATCTGATGCTTAGATGGTCATTTACTATTGACGTTTTGCTTATCAGAGGTGTTATCACAATGCAACGGAAGTATAGCATACCTAAGATTGTTCTGATTGGCTGAACGTTGGGTAAATGTAATATATAAGTCGTGCGTATTGGATCGATCTCTAACACTCTACAATTGGCAGTGAGAGAAATGGATCACGCAATTTTACCAAAGTATGTACGGAGCGGAAGTGATAATTTTAAGAAACTTCCCGCAGAGCTGCTATCGTATATATTTCGATATCTGGATGCGGATTCTCTACTGAGCATAAGTATGACCTGCCAACGATTCAGAGACGTGTGCATCCAGGATAGCAAACTCAGAGGAAGGCTCAAATTGCTTCGTTCCGAAAGACGCGAACGCATATTGAACCCAAGTATTGGTATAACCGTTGAACGACTTGGTTCAGCACAAACTGAAAATTTCTTATGCAATGTTGACAGCAAGAAAAAGGTTGTAATACATAAGAAAATGTCAATGAGAGTTTCTGACTGCCTCATATCTCGACTTGGCAATATCATTGAATGCCCCAAAACTTTTCATGGAAATCATCGCTCGATGAGGATTTAACATAACTTGATAACGCCCCGTTGAATAGTTTCGGAAACATAAAATTCTGACGAACATAGGGTACACATATCACCCGTCGGACACTGATACTAATTATCGAACACTAATTCTCTTGAGTCTATTGACTCATTCGTTGATGATTTTCATGCCCAACTGAGGAGAGTGCTTTTCAGAACCAGAAAGACCCGAAAATTGATATGGTCTTATTCTTGTACTAATCATGAATAATTTTTATAGTTGGTCGAAATACTTGCTATTCCTAGAATTGAACAGCATCTGTCTCTATAATTCACGATTTTGATATAATCATTTATTGAAAAAGGATAATGGGTTAAGCCGCAGAAATTTAATTTAATTTCACCGCATTATCTTTTCTTCGAATGTGACATGAATAGTTATTATTTCATTTCAAATATGTATTATTCGTATGTCTTATCGCGAAATGAATATATATATGTCATTGAATTCAGATTTAATTTCTGAAATGATTCATTTGAATTACTCAAATGAAGTTCGAACAACATTGAAAAGTTTGAATTGAAAACCTATCTGATGCTTAGATGGTCATTTACTATTGACGTTTTGCTTATCAGAGGTGTTATCACAATGCACCGGAAGTATAGCATACCTAAGATTATTCTGATTGGCTGAACGTTGGGTAAATGTAATATATAAGTCTTGCGTATTGGATCGATCTCTTACACTCTACAATTAGCAGTGAGAGAAATGGATCACGCAATTTTACCAAAGTTTGTGCGGAGCGGAAGTGATAATTTTAGGAAACTTCCCGCAGAGCTGCTATCGTATATATTTCGATATCTGGATGCGGATTCTCTACTGAGCATTAGTATGACCTGCCAACGATTCAGAGACGTGTGCATCCAGAAGAGCAAACTCAGAGGAAGGCTCAAATTGCTTCGTTCCGAAAGACGCAAACTCATATTGAACCCAAGTATTGGTATAACAGTTGAACGACTTGGTTCAGCACAAACTGGAATTATCTTATGCAATGTGGACAGCAAGAAAAAGGTTGTAATACATAAGAAAATGACAATGAGAGTTTCTGACTGCCTCACATCTCGACTTGGCAATATAATTGATTGCCCCAAAACTTTTCATCGAAATCATCGCTCGATGAGGATTTAACATAACTTGATAACGCCCCGTTGAATAGTTTCGGAAACATAAAATTCTGACGAACATAGGGTACACATATCACCCGTCGGACACTGATACTAATTATCGAATACTAATTCTCTTGAGTCTATTGACTCATTCGTTGATGATTTTCATGCCCAACTGAGGAGAGTGCTTTTCAGAACCAGAAAGACCCGAAAATTGATATGGTCTTATTCTTGTACTAGTCATGAATAATTTTTATAGTTGGTCGAAATACTTGCTATTCCTAGAATTGAACAGCATCTGTCTCTATAATTCACGATTTTGATATAATTATTTATTGAAGAAGGATAATGGGTTAAGCCGCAGAAATTTAATTTAATTTCACCGCATTATCTTTTCTTCGAATGTGACATGAATAGTTATTATTTCATTTCAAATATGTATTATTCGTATGTCTTATCGCGAAATGAATATATATATGTCATTGAATTCAGATTTAATTTCTGAAATGATTCATTTGAATTACTCAAATGAAGTTCGAACAACATTGAAAAGTTTGAATTGAAAACCTATCTGATGCTTAGATGGTCATTTACTATTGACGTTTTGCTTATCAGAGGTGTTATCACAATGCACCGGAAGTATAGCATACCTAAGATTATTCTGATTGGCTGAACGTTGGGTAAATGTAATATATAAGTCTTGCGTATTGGATCGATCTCTAACACTCTACAATTAGCAGTGAGAGAAATGGATCACGCAATTTTACCAAAGTTTGTGCGGAGCGGAAGTGATAATTTTAGGAAACTTCCCGCAGAGCTGCTATCGTATATATTTCGATATCTGGATGCGGATTCTCTACTGAGCATTAGTATGACATGCGAACGATTCAGAGACGTGTGCATCCAGGATAGCAAACTCAGAGGAAGGCTCAAATTGCTTCGTTCCGAAAGACGCAAACGCATATTGAACCCAAGTATTGGTATAACAGTTGAACGACTTGGTTCAGCACAAACTGGAATTATCTTATGCAATGTGGACAGCAAGAAAAAGGTTGTAATACATAAGAAAATGACAATGAGAGTTTCTGACTGCCTCACATCTCGACTTGGCAATATAATTGATTGCCCCAAAACTTTTCATCGAAATCATCGCTCGATGAGGATTTAACATAACTTGATAACGCCCCGTTGAATAGTTTCGGAAACATAAAATTCTGACGAACATAGGGTACACATATCACCCGTCGGACACTGATACTAATTATCGAACACTAATTCTCTTGAGTCTATTGAATCATTCGTTGATGATTTTCATGCCCAACTGAGGAGAGTGCTTTTCAGAACCAGAAAGACCCGAACATTGATATGGTCTTATTCTTGTACTAGTCATGAATGATTTTTATAGTTGGTCGAAATACTTGCTATTCCTAGAATTGAACAGCATCTGTCTCTATAATTCACGATTTTGATATAATTATTTATTGAAGAAGGATAATGGGTTAAGCCGCAGAAATTTAATTTAATTTCACCGCATTATCTTTTCTTCGAATGTGACATGAATAGTTTTTATTTCATTTCAAATTTGTATTATTCGTATGTCTTATCACGAAATGAATATATATATGTCATTGAATTCAGATTTAATTTCTGAAATGATACATTTCAATTACTCAAATGTAGTTCGAACAACATTGAAAAGTTTGAATTGAAAACCTATCTGATGCTTAGATGGTCATTTACTATTGACGTTTTGCTTATCAGAGGTGTTATCACAATGCACCGGAAGTATAGCATACCTAAGATTGTTCTGATTGGCTGAACGTTGGGTAAATGTAATATATAAGTCTTGCGTATTGGATCGATCTCTAACACTCTACAATTGGCAGTGAGAGAAATGGATCACGCAATTTTACCAAAGTTTGTACGGAGCGGAAGTGATAATTTTAAGAAACTTCCCGCAGAGCTGCTATCGTATATATTTCGATATCTGGATGCGGATTCTCTACTGAGCATTAGTATGACCTGCCAACGATTCAGAGACGTGTGCATCCAGGATAGCAAACTCAGAGGAAGGCTCAAATTGCTTCGTTCCGAAAGACGCAAACGCATATTGAACCCAAGTATTGGTATAACAGTTGAACGACTTGGTTCAGCACAAACTGGAAATTTCTTATGCAATGTGGACAGCAAGAAAAAGGTTGTAATACATAAGAAAATGACAATGAGAGTTTCTGACTGCCTCACATCTCGACTTGGCAATATAATTGATTGCCCCAAAACTTTTCATCGAAATCATCGCTCGATGAGGATTTAACATAACTTGATAACGCCCCGTTGAATAGTTTCGGAAACATAAAATTCTGACGAACATAGGGTAGGTACACATATCACCCGTCGGACACTGATACTAATTATCGAACACTAATTCTCTTGAGTCTATTGAATAATTCGTTGATGATTTTCATGCCCAACTGAGGAGAGTGCTTTTCAGAACCAGAAAGACCCGAAAATTGATATGGTCTTATTCTTGTACTAGTCATGAATAATTTTTATAGTTGGTCGAAATACTTGCTATTCCTAGAATTGAACAGCATCTGTCTCTATAATTCACGATTTTGATATAATTATTTATTGAAGAAGGATAATGGGTTAAGCCGCAGAAATTTAATTTAATTTCACCGCATTATCTTTTCTTCGAATGTGACATGAATAGTTATTATTTCATTTCAAATTTGTGTTATTCGTATGTCTTATCACGAAATGAATATATATATGTCATTGAATTCAGATTTAATTTATGAAATGATACATTTCAATTACTCAAATGTAGTTCGAACAACATTGAAAAGTTTGAATTGAATACCTATCTGTTGCTTAGATGGTCATTTACTGTTGACGTTTTGCTTATCAGAAGTGTTATCACAGTGCACCGGAAGTATAGCTTACCTAAGTTTGTTCTTATTGGCTGAACGTTGGGTAAAGTAATATATAAGTGGTGCGTATTGTATCGATCTCAAACACTCTTCAATTGGCTGAGAGGGAAATGGATCACGCAATTTTACCAAAGTTTGTACGGAGCGGAAGTGATAATTTTAGGAAACTTCCCGCAGAGCTGCTATCGTATATATTTCGATATCTGGATGCGGATTCTCTACTGAGCATTAGCATGACATGCGAACGATTCAGAGACGTGTGCATCCAGGATAGCAAACTCAGAGGAAGGCTCAAATTGCTTCGTTCCGAAAGACGCAAACTCATATTGAACCCAAGTATTGGTATAACAGTTGAACGACTTTGTTCAGCACAAACTGGAAATTTCTTATGCAATGTGGACAGCAAGAAAAAGGTTGTAATACATAAGAAAATGACAATGAGAGTTTCTGACTGCCTCTCATCTCGACTTGGCAATATAATTGAATGCCCCAAAACTTTTCATGGAAATCATCGCTCGATGAGGATTTAACATAACTTGATAACGCCCCGTTGAATAGTTTCGGAAACATAAAATTCTGACGAACATAGGGTACACATATCACCCGTCGGACACTGATACTAATTATCGAACACTAATTCTCTTGAGTCTATTGACTCATTCGTTGATGATTTTAATGCCCAACTGAGGAGAGTGCTTTTCAGAACCAGAAAGACCCGAACATTGATATATTCTTATTCTTGTACTAGTCATGAATGATTTTTATAGTTGGTCGAAATACTTGCTATTCCTAGAATTGAACAGCATCTGTCTCTATAATTCACGATTTTGATATAATCATTTATTGAAGAAGGATAATGGGTTAAGCCACAGAAATTTAATTTAATTTCACCGCATTATCTTTTCTTCGAATGTGACATGAAAAGTTTTTATTTCATTTCAAATTTGTGTTATTCGTATGTCTTATCACGAAATGAATATATATATGTCATTGAATTCAGATTTAATTTCTGAAATGATACATTTCAATTACTCAAATGTAGTTCGAACAACATTGAGAAGATTGAATTGAAAACCTATCTGATGCTTAGATGGTCATTTACTATTGACGTTTTGCTTATCAGAGGTGTTATCACAATGCACCGGAAGTATAGCATACCTAAGATTGTTCTGATTGGCTGAACGTTGGGTAAATGTAATATATAAGTGGTGCGTATTGGATCGATCTCTAACACTCTACAATTGGCAGTGAGAGAAATGGATCACGCAACTTTACCAAAGTTTGTACGGAGCGGAAGTGATAATTTTAAGAAACTTCCCGCAGAGCTGCTATCGTATATATTTCGATATCTGGATGCGGATTCTCTACTGAGCATTAGCATGACATGCGAACGATTCAGAGACGTGTGCATCCAGGATAGCAAACTCAGAGGAAGGCTCAAGTTGCTTCGTTCCGAAAGACGCAAACTCATATTGAACCCAAGTATTGGTATAACCGTTGAACGAGTTGGTTCAGCACAAACTGAAAATTTCTTATGCAATGTGGACAGCTCTGGTGCCTACTTGGTTGCCCAAGCATGCAGTTTATCGTGCGGCCTGAAGTTGACTCACGGTCGTTCTTTTCGCCACACGTACCCCACATGAGGGCATTTGGACGGAAATGTCCACGCCAGCACGTTAAGCCTCAGGCTTAACTACTAGTTCGGTATCGGTTTACCCAAGCCTAACCACTACTAGTCAAGTCGCAACACTATCCAAGTCACTACTAGCTCTGCAGGCTAGCGCCCGAGCTGAGAACGCAGCTCACCCGTCGAGGTTTCACCCTCTAGCCCAGCGTGCAGGCTTTCAACCACTGCCACCACGAGTCCTTCCTCAAGCGAGGCAGAATCTAAGTCTAAGAGACAAAGCTCTTCCGACCCAGGGGCTTGGACTGCCCCCCCGTGGTACCAATCATCGCGTCATTGGCTAGGACATGCTACGGGAACGCATTCCCTTCTCAGTTTTGAATCTTGGGTATCCGAGCCTGAGCCAAGCTCCGCAATACGATCATTACTGACCTCTAGACCGTTCCTAGTACACCTGCAAGCAGGTCATAAGCCCTACACCGCGGCAAGGTGACGGTCACGTAGGGATGCAATGTGGACAGCAAGAAAAAAGGTTGTAATACATAAGAAAATGACAATGAGAGTTTCTGACTGCCTCACATCTCGACTTGGCAATATAATTGATTGCCCCAAAACTTTTCATCGAAATCATCGCTCGATGAGGACTTAACATAACTTGATAACTTCCCGTTGAATAGTTTCGCAAACATAAAATTCTGACGAACATAGGGTACACATATCACCCGTCGGACACTGATACTAATTATCGAACACTAATTCTCTTGAGTCTATTGAATCATTCGTTGATGATTTTCATGCCCAACTGAGGAGAGTGCTTTTCAGAACCAGAAAGACCCGAACATTGATATATGCTTATTCTTGTACTAGTCATGAATGATTTTTATTGTTGGTCGAAATACTTGCTATTCCTAGAATTGAACAGCATCTGTCTCTATAATTCACGAATTTGATATAATTATTTATTGAAGAAGGATAATGGGTTAAGCCGCAGAAATTTAATTTAATTTCACCGCATTATCTTTTCTTCGAATGTGACATGAAAAGTTTTTATTTCATTTCAAATTTGTATTATTCGTATGTCTTATCACGAAATGAATATATATATGTCATTGAATTCAGATTTAATTTCTGAAATGATACATTTCAATTACTCAAATGTAGTTCGAACAACATTGAAAAGATTGAATTGAAAACCCATCTGATGCTTAGATGGTCATTTACTATTGACGTTTTCCTTATCAGAGGTGTTATCACAATGCACCGGAAGTATAGCATACCTAAGAGTGTTCTGATTGGCTGAACGTTGGGTAAATGTGATATATAAGTCTTGCGTATTGGATCGATCTCTAACACTCTACAATTAGCAGTGAGAGAAATGGATCACGCAATTTTACCAAAGTTTGTGCGGAGCGGAAGTGATAATTTTAGGAAACTTCCCGCAGAGCTGCTATCGTATATATTTCGATATCTGGATGCGGATTCTCTACTGAGCATTAGCATGACATGCGAACGATTCAGAGACGTGTGCATCCAGGATAGCAAACTCAGAGGAAGGCTCAAATTGCTTCGTTCCGAAAGACGCAAACGCATATTGAACCCAAGTATTGGTATAACAGTTGAACGACTTGGTTCAGCACAAACTGGAAATTTCTTATGCAATGTGGACAGCAAGAAAAAGGTTGTAATACATAAGAAAATGACAATGAGAGTTTCTGACTGCCTCACATCTAGACTTGGCAATATAATTGATTGCCCCAAAACTTTTCATCGAAATCATCGCTCGATGAGGATTTAACATAACTTGATAACGTCCCGTTGAATAGTTTCGGAAACATAAAATTCTGACGAACATAGGGTACACATATCACCCGTCGGACACTGATACTAATTATCGAACACTAATTCTCTTGAGTCTATTGAATAATTCGTTGATGATTTTCATGCCCAACTGAGGAGAGTGCTTTTCAGAACCAGAAAGACCCGAACATTGATATATTCTTATTCTTGTACTAGTCATGAATGATTTTTATAGTTGGTCGAAATACTTGCTATTCCTAGAATTGAACAGCATCTGTCTCTATAATTCACGATTTTGATATAATTATTTATTGAAGAAGGATAATGGGTTAAGCCGCAGAAATTTAATTTAATTTCACCGCATTATCTTTTCTTCGAATGTGACATGAAAAGTTTTTATTTCATGTCAAATTTGTGTTATTCGTATGTCTTATCACGAAAAGAATATATATATGTCATTGAATTCAGATTTAATTTCTGAAATGATACATTTCAATTACTCAAATGTAGTTCGAACAACATTGAAAAGTTTGAATTGAAAACCTATCTGATGCTTAGATGGTCATTTACTATTGACGTTTTGCTTATCAGATGTGTTATCACAATGCACCGGAAGTATAGCATACCTAAGATTGTTCTGATTGGCTGAACGTTGGGTAAATGTAATATATAAGTCGTGCGTATTGGATCGATCTCTAACACTCTACAATTGGCAGTGAGAGAAATGGATCACGCAACTTTACCAAAGTTTGTACGGAGCGGAAGTGATAATTTTAAGAAACTTCCCGCAGAGCTGCTATCGTATATATTTCGATATCTGGATGCGGATTCTCTACTGAGCATTAGTATGACCTGCCAACGATTCAGAGACGTGTGCATCCAGGATAGCAAACTCAGAGGAAGGCTCAAATTGCTTCGTTCCGAAAGACGCAAACGCATATTGTACCCAAGTATCTGTATAACCGTTGAACGACTTGGTTCAGCACAAACTGGAAATTTCTTATGCAATGTGGACAGCAAGAAAAAGGTTGTAATACATAAGAAAATGACAATGAGAGTTTCTGACTGCCTCACTTCTCGACTTGGCAATATAATTGAATGCCCCAAAACTTTTCATGGAAATCATCGCTCGATGAGGATTTAACATAACTTGATAACGCCCCGTTGAATAGTTTCGGAAACATAAAATTCTGACGAACATAGGGTACACATATCACCCGTCGGACACTGATACTAATTATCGAACACTAATTCTCTTGAGTCTATTGACTCATTCGTTGATGATTTTCATGCCCAACTGAGGAGAGTGCTTTTCAGAACCAGAAAGACCCGAAAATTGATATGGTCTTATTCTTGTACTAGTCATGAATAATTTTTATAGTTGGTCGAAATACTTGCTATTCCTAGAATTGAACAGCATCTGTCTCTATAATTCACGATATTGATATAATTATTTATTGAAGAAGGATAATGGGTTGAGCCGCAGAAATTTAATTTAATTTCACCGCATTATCTTTTCTTCGAATGTGACATGAATAGTTATTATTTCATTTCAAATATGTATTATTCGTATGTCTTATCGCGAAATGAATATATATATGTCATTGAATTCAGATTTAATTTCTGACATGATACATTTGAATTACTCAAATGTAGTTCGAACAACATTGAAAAGTTTGAATTGAAAACCTATCTGATGCTTAGATGGTCATTTACTATTGACGTTTTGCTTATCAGAGGTGTTATCACAATGCACCGGAAGTATAGCATACCTAAGATTGTTCTGATTGGCTGAACGTTGGGTAAATGTAATATATAAGTCTTGCGTATTGGATCGATCTCTAACACTCTACAATTAGCAGTGAGAGAAATGGATCACGCAATTTTACCAAAGTTTGTGCGGAGCGGAAGTGATAATTTTAGGAAACTTCCCGCAGAGCTGCTATCGTATATATTTCGATATCTGGATGCGGATAATCTACTGAGCATTAGCATGACATGCGAATGATTCAGAGACGTGTGCATCCAGGATAGCAAACTCAGAGGAAAACTCAAATTGCTTCGTTCCGAAAGACGCAAATGCATTTTGAACCCAAGTATTGGTATAACCGTTGAACGACTTGGTTCAGCACAAACTGAAAATTTCTTATGCAATGTTGACAGCAAGAAAAAGGTTGTAATACATAAGAAAATGACAATGAGAGTTTCTGACTGCCTCACATCTCGACTTGGCAATATAATTGAATGCCCCAAAACTTTTCATGGAAATCATCGCTCGATGAGGATATAACATAACTTAATAATAATAATAATATTTATTTATGAATGCATCAATAAAAAACATACACCATAAATATTTACCATCAATTGATTACACGGTTTGTCGGTAAAAGTTAATTACAATATGAATTGTAACACTACGTAGTAATAACGATAATAAATACAACAATAAAAACAGTAATATATACAATGATACAATTCATGGAGCACGGTTAGAGTTGCAAGTTCAAGAATTCTTCCACTTTATATATTGTTTCCTGTAGCAGTAGATCCCTGACCTTCCAGTTGAATTTGTGTTCACTGAGCTCTTTGATGGCTTCGGGCAGTTTATTATAGAGTTTGAGACAGACCGAATTTGGACCTTGCTGTGCCCTGTTTATTCTTGAGTATGGAAGACTAAAGTGATGTTTATGTCTGGTGTTGTAACTGTGAAAATCTGAGTTGGAAGGGAATTTCTTTTTGTTCTGATGGACATATTTCAGACACGTGATAATGAAGCAAGATGTTACAGTCATTATCCTTTCCCTTTTGAAAACGGGTCTGCAGCTTTCAGTCTGGCCCATCCCATACAGCGCTCTGACAACTCTCTTCTGTTTTAGGAGTACCTTCTCCAAGGCAGTACCATGTCCCCAAATTATTATCCCATATGTCATCCGAGAGTGGAACGCCGAAAAATATGCCAACCTGGCAGTCTCGATGCTCGAAATCTGCCTAATCCTCTTAATCATGAAGATTGCTGTTGAGAGCCTGCTACCTAATTCATCAATATATGTGTTCCAGCTAAGTGATGAATGAAAAGTGATCCCCAGATAAGTCAAGGTTGAATCTGACTGCCTTTTTGTACTAAATGTTAAGTTTTGAGTTTTGTTAATATTTATCTGGAGACCATTCGCTTGGAACCATATTTGGACATCTGTTATGGCTTTTGTGGATTTTATATTGAGTACGTCATCTGATCTGTTCAGAAGAGCAATATCGTCCGCAAAACCGCACAAGTTTTCTGACTCTATGTTTGCATACAGGTCATTCATGTATAGGATGAACAGGACTGGTCCCAGTATGGATCCTTGCGGTACACCTGCTCTGATCTCTCTGAAGTTCGAGGGGGAACCGCCCCAGTCAACTCTCTGAAGTCTATTTGCCAGATATGATGCAAATATTTCGAGCACTCTTCCTCTCACACCATAGAAATGCAGCTTGTCCAGGAGACTTCCGTGTGGGACACTATCAAACGCCTTGCTCAGGTCTAAACAAGACAGCTGTACATCTTCGCCGGAATTGTACGCTTCTATAATAGCCTCCAATACACTTATCATTGCTGATACGGTCGATCTGCGTTTTCTAAAGCCATGTTGAGAGGAATGCAGAAAACCATTTCCCTCCAAAAAGTCCACCAACCGACTCCTCAGAATTTCCTCGAAAATCTTCGAAATAGCAGGCAGTATCGATATAGGTCTGTAGTTCTCACATTTTTCTGGATCGCCTTTTTTAAAGATTGGTTTGACCGTGGCAACCTTCAGCTTATCCGGAAACAAGCCCTGCTCGAAACAATCATTTATGATCCTAGTAAGAGGTGTTTTGATTTGAGGTATTATATTCTTTAACAGTGAAACAGAAAGGCCATAAATATCCATGCTATTTTTATCTTTTAAAGATTTTGAAACATTTTCTATCTCTTTTTCAGTGACCGGAAACATAAACATTGATCTCTGGGAATTTATTTTCAGATTTTTTAGTAAACTTGCCGAGACTGCAAGATTTGGTTTAACAGTGTCCTGAATTTTCTGTCCTATCGATGAAAAGAAGCCGTTCAGCGTGTCACCGTCCAGTATAGTATCAGGCGCCTCAGAATCATTCCTTCTCCCAGTTACCTCCTTTATTATGTCCCACATTGTCTTGCGTGTGTTTGTGCTATTATTTATTTTCCTAGCATTTTTGAACTTCACTGCGTTTGTTATCTCAGTTTTCAGTGTATCATTTAGCATCTTGTATACTCTAATTTTGCATTCGTCCCTCGTTACGTAGGCAATTGTATTAGCTGCATCCACTTTACTCTTCAGGGTATTTATTTTTTTAGAGTTATGATATTTTTTCTTTTGTTTTCTAATCTTTACCAGCTTTTCAGGAAAAGACGCGTTATAAGTTGACATAAGTACCTCATGGAAATTGTTGAACTGCTTATCAGCGTTTTTATGGTAAATCGTTTCCCAGTCCTTCATTTCAAGCAATTTAGAATATTTATCGATATTGCTTTTTTTCTTAACTTGCCTAACAGTCTTCCACTCAATTTCTTTTTTAGGTTTCAACCCCACATTTGTGACTGACATGATCTGAGCGCGATGGTCCGGCAAATGGGGTTCATAAGTAAACTCTATGCTATCATTGCTTGAGATATTGGTGAAAATGTTGTCTATGCATGAGCTGCTCGATTTTGTAACTCTGGATGGTTCGTTGAAAAGGTGTTTCATGTTGTAGGTTTGGAACAGTTCAACTAGTTGTGTTTTCTCACCACCAGGCTTAAGCATATCAACATTAAAGTCACCAGCAAAGATAAATTGATCCCCCTCGTATTTATCAAAGCATTGGTCCAGAACCTCAGCTAACAATGAGAAAAATATTTTGGAATTGCCAGACGGTATTCTGTACACTGCAACAACAATAAGTTTAAGTGCCGTGAATCTAACCGCCGCTATCTCCGTTTCGCCCTCGACTGACATATTTCTCAGATGTAAGAGTTCTTTGCATAGTATTCCTTTTCGTACAACTATTGCAGACCCACCGTGTCTAGAAGAACGGCAAAAAGAACTCACAATTTTGTAGTTGTCAAATTTTATTTTGTCAATTAAATCCCGTGTAAGCCAGTGCTCGGTAATACAAGCGATATTTATGTCCTTCTCATCTAGAAAATAGGTGAAAAGGTCTATTTTTTTTGCCAGTGATTGCAGATTTACATTAGCTATATTATTTACACTATTGTAGGGTATATCTTTCTTACTTACGGTTTTGTTGTCTGTTTTGTTGAAAAAATCCGAATCTTCGAATTGTTACGCCGCTAGGCCAATTTTCGCTATTATACAATTCGTTCATCAAGTCCATGTCGCCACCTACCTTGAAAGACGTGCTGTTTGCTCCTTCACTAAGTTTTTGTTGTTCAATTATAAATGATCGGTTCGGAAATAGTTTGTGTAAGTGTGATTTTATCATTTCTTCACTTGTATTTACTTCGACTTTTCCTATATGTATCCATACCCTTCGCTTCGCACTTGAAAAGGTTTTCTCTCCGTCAGTTGTCAGATTTTGTCTTGTTCCGACTATGCTTTTATTTATTGGTGTCATTAATATCTTGTTACTTTTGTTCCTGTTTACATACATAGTGTTTTCGTTAACCTTAGTTGTTTTGGTTGTGTTTACAGTGGGCTGTTTATGCTGGCGCTGGCGGTTAGAGTTTGTAGGTAACCTGCGAGCATCAGTGGCGTATGACATCTCGATAACAGGTGGCGCTAGAGCTGGCGTTTCTCCTACAGTTTCATCAGCAGTAAGGTCTGTCGTCTTGATAACAGGTGTCACTAGTGTTTCTTCTTCCGTTTTCTCGAGCAGAATAATGTATTTTTTGAGTAATTTAATCTCTTAATTTAATTGCGACAGGCGGGATTTCAGTTTTTGGATTTCCTGATCCTTTCTTTCGCAGTCGTATTTTTTAGAGGTTATGTCATCACAGCAGGTAACATCTCCCTTATTTACGTAAACTCCATGAATTTTCAAAATACAGCTAGGATGATACGTAGCCGAACAAATGCAGCACATAACACTAATTTTCACTTCCTTCGTACACTTTTTACAGACGTTTTCCACAATAACATTACTTCGCGGTGCCATGACTTCTTAATTCTCTTGATAACGCCCCGTTGAATAGTTTCGGAAACATAAAATTCTGACGAACATAGGGTACACATATCACCCTTCGGACACTGATACTAATTATCGAACACTAATTCTCTTGAGTCTATTGAATCATTCGTTGATGATTTTCATGCCCAACTGAGGAAAGTGCTTTTCAGAACCAGAAAGACCCGAACACTGATATGGTCTTATTCTTGTACTAGTCATGAATAATTTTTATAGTTGGTCGAAATACTTGCTATTCCTAGAATTGAACAGCATCTGTCTCTATAAATCACGATTTTGATATAATTATTTATTGAAGAAGGATAATGAGTTAAGCCGCAGAAATTTAATTTAATTTCACCGCATTATCTTTTCTTCGAATGTGACATGAATAGTTTTTATTTCATTTCAAATATGTATTATTCGTATGTCTTATCATGAAATGAATATATATATGTCATTGAATTCAGATTTAATTTCTGAAATGATACATTTCAATTACTCAAATGTAGTTCGAAAAACATTGAAAAGATTGAATTGAAAACCTATCTGATGCTTAGATGGTCATTTACTATTGACGTTTTGCTTATCAGATGTGTTATCACAGTGCACCGGAAGTATTGCTTACCTAAGATTGTTCTGATTGGCTGAACTTGGGGTAAAGTAATATATAAGTGGTGCGTATTGGATCGATCTCTAACACTCTACAATTGGCAGTGAGAGAAATGGATCACGCAATTTTACCTAAGTTTGTGCGGAGCCGAAGTGATAAGTTTAGGAAAATTCCCGCAGAGCTGCTATCGTATATATTTCGATATCTGGATGCGGATAATCTTCTGAGCATTAGCATGACATGCGAACGATTCAGAGACGTGTGCATCCAGGATAGCAAACTCAGAGGAAGGCTCAAATTGCTTCGTTCCGAAAGGCGCAAACGCATATTGAACCCAAGTATTGGTATAACTGTTGAACCACTTGGTTCAGCACAAACAGGAAATTTCTTATGCAATGTTAAGAAAATGGTTGTAATACATAAAAAAATGACAATGAGAGTTTCTGACTGCCTCACATCTCGACTTGGCAATATAATTGAATGCCCCAAAACTTTTCATGGAAATCATCGCTCGATGAGGATATAACATAACTTGATAACGCCCCGTTGAATAGTTTCGGAAACATAAAATTCTGACGAACATAGGGTACACATATCACCCTTCGGACACTGATACTAATTATCGAACACTAATTCTCTTGAGTCTATTGAATCATTCGTTGATGATTTTCATGCCCAACTGAGGAAAGTGCTTTTCAGAACCAGAAAGACCCGAACACTGATATGGTCTTATTCTTGTACTAGTCATGAATAATTTTTATAGTTGGTCGAAATACTTGCTATTCCTAGAATTGAACAGCATCTGTCTCTATAAATCACGATTTTGATATAATTATTTATTGAAGAAGGATAATGAGTTAAGCCGCAGAAATTTAATTTAATTTCACCGCATTATCTTTTCTTCGAAAGTGACATGAATAGTTTTTATTTCATTTCAAATATGTATTATTCGTATGTCTTATCATGAAATGAATATATATATGTCATTGAATTCAGATTTAATTTCTGAAATGATACATTTCAATTACTCAAATGTAGTTCGAACAACATTGAAAAGTTCGAATTGAAAACCTATCTGATGCTTAGATGGTCATTTACTATTGACGTTTTGCTTATCAGATGTGTTATCACAATGCACCGGAAGTATGGCTTACCTTGTTTAGCTTCTTATTGGCTGAACGTTGGGTAAAGTAATATATAAGTGGTGCGTATTGGAACGATCTCAAACACTCTTCAATTGGCTGAGTGGGAAATGGATCACGCAATTTTACCAAAGTTTGTACGGAGCGGAAGTGATAATTTTAGGAAACTTCCCGCAGAGCTGCTATCGTATATATTTCGATATCTGGATGCGGATTCTCTACTGAGCATTAGTATGACCTGCCAACGATTCAGAGACGTGTGCATCCAGGATAGCAAACTCAAAGGAAGGCTCAATTTAAGCCGCAGAAATTTAATTTAATTTCACCGCATTATCTTTTCTTCGAATGTGACATGAATAGTTTTTATTTCATTTCAAATTTGTATTATTCGTATGTCTTATCACGAAATGAAAATATATATGTCATTGAATTCAGATTTAATTTGTGAAATGATTCATTTCAATTACTTAAATGTAGTTCGAACAACATTGAAAAGTTTGAATTGAAAACCTATCTGATGCTTAGATGGTCATTTACTATTGACGTTTTGCTTATCAGAGGTGTTATCACATTGCACCCGAAGTATAGCATACATAAGATTGTTCTGATTGGCTGAACGTTGGGTAAATGTAATATATAAGTCGTGCGTATTGAATCGATCTCTAACACTCTACAATTGGCAGTGAGAGAAATGGATCACGCAATTTTACCAAAGTTTTACGGAGCGGAAGTGATAATTTTAAGAAACTTCCCGCAGAGCTGCTATCGTATATATTTCGATATCTGGATGCGGATTCTCTATAGAGCATTAGTATGACCTGCCAACGATTCAGAGACGTGTGCATCCAGGATAGCAAACTCAGAGGAAGGCTCAAATTGCTTCGTTCCGAAAGACGCAAACGCATATTGAACCCAAGTATTGGTATAACCGTTGAACGACTTGGTTCAGCACAAACTGGAAATTTCTTAAGCAATGTGGACAGCAAGAAAAAGGTTGTAATACATATGAAAATGACAATGAGAGTTTCTGACTGCCTCACATCTCGACTTGGCAATATAATTGATTGCCCCAAAACTTTTCATCGAAATCATCGCTCGATGAGGATTTAACATAACTTGATAACGTCCCGTTGAATAGTTTCGGAAACATAAAATTCTGACGAACATAGGGTACGCATATCACCCGTCGGACACTGATACTAATTATCGAACACTAATTCTCTTGAGTCTATTGAATCATTCGTTGATGATTTTCATGCCCAACTGAGGAGAGTGCTTTTCAGAACCAGAAAGACCCGAACATTGATATGGTCTTATTCTTGTACTAGTCATGAATAATTTTTATAGTTGGTCGAAATACTTGCTATTCCTAGAATTGAACAGCATCTGTCTCTATAATTCACGATTTTGATATAATTATTTATTGAAGAAGGATAATGGGTTAAGCCGCAGAAATTTAATTTAATTTCACCGCATTATCTTTTCTTCGAATGTGACATGAATAGTTTTTATTTCATTTCAAATTTGTATTATTCGTATGTCTTATCACGAAATGAATATATATATGTCATTGAATTCAGATTTAATTTGTGAAATGATTCATTTCAATTACTTAAATGTAGTTCGAACAACATTGAAAAGTTTGAATTGAAAACCTATCTGATGCTTAGATGGTCATTTACTATTGACGTTTTGCTTATCAGAGGTGTTATCACATTGCACCCGAAGTATAGCATACATAAGATTGTTCTGATTGGCTGAACGTTGGGTAAATGTAATATATAAGTCGTGCGTATTGGATCGATCTCTAACACTCTACAATTGGCAGTGAGAGAAATGGATCACGCAATTTTACCAAAGTTTTTACGGAGCGGAAGTGATAATTTTAAGAAACTTCCCGCAGAGCTGCTATCGTATATATTTCGATATCTGGATGCGGATTCTCTATAGAGCATTAGTATGACCTGCCAACGATTCAGAGACGTGTGCATCCAGGATAGCAAACTCAGAGGAAGGCTCAAATTGCTTCGTTCCGAAAGACGCAAACGCATATTGAACCCAAGTATTGGTATAACCGTTGAACGACTTGGTTCAGCACAAACTGGAAATTTCTTAAGCAATGTGGACAGCAAGAAAAAGGTTGTTATACATATGAAAATGACAATGAGAGTTTCTGACTGCCTCACATCTCGACTTGGCAATATAATTGATTGCCCCAAAACTTTTCATCGAAATCATCGCTCGATGAGGATTTAACATAACTTGATAACGTCCCGTTGAATAGTTTCGGAAATATAAAATTCTGACGAACATAGGGTACACATATCACCCGTCGGACACTGATACTAATTATCGAACACTAATTCTCTTGAGTCTATTGAATAATTCGTTGATGATTTTCATGCCCAACTGAGGAGAGTGCTTTTCAGAACCAGAAAGACCCAAAAATTGATAAGGTCTTATTCTTGTACTAGTCATGAATAATTTTTATAGTTGGTCGAAATACTTGCTATCCCTAGAATTGAACAGCATCTGTCTCTATAATTCACGATTTTGATATATTTATTTATTGAAGAAGGATAATGGGTTAAACCGCAGAAATTTAATTTAATTTCACCGCATTATCTTTTCTTCGAATGTGACATTAATAGTATTTATTTCATTTCAAATATGTATTATTCGTATGTGTTAGGGATTGAAGTTGATAATCTTTTATGACCACCTGTACATATGTAGTTGTTCAATTGTGCGAATATATGTCTTGATAACGCATGCTTATATTGAAAGAATCTCGCCATATGGGCTGACTGAGATTAACATGGTCACAATTAATATTACACGATCATATTGAGAAAGAAACCTTGTAACATCCTGCTAATAAATAATATAAGTTCAATTTGATAGTTTTGCTATACTTCGCTAAAACTAAATACAGTTCACTGCTCTTGCTACCTATTGGACAAATAAGTCCGTTGCTAACAATTTAGTGGTCCAATCGTGCCGGTTGTTGAAGTTTGCTGTGGATTTGCGGAGTTTTCCTTGAGGAGTACAAGACAATAGTTGGTGAATCGACCTGTCAGGTGATCAACTCTACGTGCTCAGCTAGTTCAATAAGGTTGGTGACAACATCAGTTCATCTACTCGTTTATCAAGTTGGAAAATTCCCATAATTGGAAAGCCATGTTCGTCAACCATTTTGAGTGAGTTCCCGTGGAAAAGGTGGATGCGCTGAAGTGACTTGTAACTTCTTACTTTCTTTGATCGACCCATCCGCCAATAACCTAAGTAATCATCGAACTCAAGGTAACCAACATACCATACTTTCATCTGTGATTCTGTGTTGACATTGTAAGGATTACACTTCTATGGTCTAGTCAAGACATAGACATTAGAATGACATACGCATGCATTCATGGTACATTTTGTAAGAGTAAATTCAATAAACGTATTCTAATATTAAGTTTCAAATTATTAGTGAGATCTCAACATAAATTCATCCTATCTAAATACCAAGTCAAACATGGTGTCAGGTTTAATGTGAATACACATTTAGTTTCATAAATTACAATTGTCATATTGTGATTACTGAGAAAGCACATTTCTTTTAACCTACAAAAATGTCGGACCTTATCAAACGCCCCAAGGAAATGAACTTTTCGAGCAATATATCTTATTGGGATACATGGAAACAGCACTTCAATATATTTATGGATGCCATTTCTGATGAAGAAATCACGGAAAAGAAAAAGATTGCTATCTTGTTGAACTCCATAGGTGAAGAGGGACTCAAAATTTACAACTCCTTCAAGCTTTCATCAGAAGGAAATACCCTAAGAAAGGTACTTGAAAAGTTTGATAATTACTGTAAACCTAGAAAAACATAATATTCGAAAGGTTCAAATTTCTCAACATCAAACAAAAGGCAGGACAATCCTTCGACATGTACCTGACGGAACTAAAAATAGCAGTAGAAAATAGTGATTATGGTCAACAAGCCGACAACATTATAAGAGATCAAATAATTTTCAACATGGAAAACAAACAACTTCAAGAAAAATTACTGAATGAATCGGATCTAACCTTGGAAAAAACAGCCACATACTGTAGAAATTCGGAGATGAGCAGATCACAAGTAAAAGAAATGCAAGACAACGCTGAAACATCAATAAATTATGTCAGATGCAATAATAAAACCCAAAATAAACAAGAAGAAAAAAATAGAGGAAGACAAAAATCAGGAAACTTCAAGCAAATAAAAAAATGTAAGAACTGTGGAAACGATCATCCCATAAACAAATGCCCTGCATATAAAAAAAAAAAGTGCATATTGTGGGATTGAAAACCACTTCGTTTCAATGTGCAGAAAGAAACTATATGATACAAAGAAAAGTAAACAAGTATCTGAGATACAGGAAGATGACGTAACACTTGAAACTAACTACCTCTACATTGAAAGTATTGACAGTGGACTCGAGAACAACCAATGGTGTGAAGTATTAACAGTTAATGGATCTGATCAAATAAAGGTTAAACTAGATACTGGAGCTGAAGTAAGCTGTTTACCAAACAGTGTAATGGAAGCAATGAAATCTAAACCTAAACTGGAACAAACTAACATTACCCTCTTATCATATGGGAATAAAGATTTCAAACTGAAGCCCATAGGAATTGCCACTTTAAAATGCAAAACTTCGAAAGGTTCAATTGCAGATGTACGCTTTTGTATCATTAATGGGAGTACAAAACCTATTCTTGGACTGAGTGATTGTGTCAAGCTGGATTTAGTGAAACGAATCAACAGTGTTGAAACCGTTGAAGATCTCAAAAGTGAATTCAAGGAGGTTTTCCAAGGCATAGGGAAAATACCAGGCAAGCACAAAATCATATTAAATCCTAATGTACCTCCAGTTATTAATCCCCCTAGACTAGTACCAATTTCACTACATGACCGATTACAAAAAACATTGAAGAAACTAGAATGTGATGGAATAATTTCAAAAGTAGACAAGCCTACTAAATGGGTCAACAACCTTGTTATCATAGAAAAACCTAACAAAGAACTGCGACTTTGTTTAGATCCTAAAGACCTCAACAAAGCGATCATGAGAGAAATACATACAATTCCAAGTCCAGAAACAATTATACAAACTCTCAGTGGCCAAAAATTTTTTTTCAGTACTTGACATGAGACAAGGATTCTGGCAAATTCAGTTGGACGAAGAAAGTTCTGAATATTGTACCTTCAATTCACCATTTGGACGTTATAAATTTAATCGCTTAGCCTTTGGACTGAAGTCATCCCCAGAAGTATTTCAGAAGAAAACGAGGAAATATTTGGTGATATACCTGGAGTACACATATACTTTGATGATATAATCATTAGTGGTGCTACAGAAGAGGATCATGACAAATCAATGAAGATGTTAATGGAACGAGCACTTAAATATAATGTTAAGCTGAACCCGGATAAAATTCAATTCAAGGTAGAACAAGTTAGATACTGTGGACAAATAATAAGTGGAAATAATGTCACTATGGATAAAAAGTATGTAGAAGCTATTGAAAAATTAGAAACTCCCAAAACAAAAAACAATTACTAGGTTTTTTAGGTATGTTGAAATTTTTATCTAAATTTATTCCAAATATGAGTATTCTAACAGCACCTTTAAGGAATTAACTAAAGAGAACGTAGAATTTAAGTGGACTGTCGATCATACTAAAAGTTTTGAAAATTTGAAATTGATGTTGGCTAAACCCCTGTTTTAAAACTTTTCGACCCTCTAGAGCCAATCGTAATTCAAACAGATAGTAGTAAAGATGGATTAGGCGCTTGTTTGTTGCAAAATTCACAACCTGTTGCATTTATATCTCGTGCATTAACTAAAAGTGAACAATCTTATTGTCAGATGGAAAAGGAAATGACTGCTATTGTTTTTGCATGTGAAAGACTTCGTTATTTCA
Organism: Micraspis discolor; assembly: GCA_030674115.1. Lineage (NCBI taxonomy): Eukaryota > Metazoa > Arthropoda > Insecta > Coleoptera > Coccinellidae > Micraspis > Micraspis discolor. Next base: position 23,095 of record JARTUT010000466.1, read on the forward strand.
TTTACGGTAGGCATATAATTGTGAATAGTGATCATAAGCCTCTCCAAAGCATTTTTAAAAAAGTATCAATAAGATAACAGCAAGACTACAACGTATGCGTCTCAGACTATTGAAATATGACTTGGATGTTCAGTATCTTCAAGGTTCTCAAATGTACATTGCAGATTATCTTTCCAGATCATTTCTTAAAAATTCTGAACCTGATGACGATGATACATTAATTGTACATTCCCATGCTTGAAGCCAAAAAGAAGCAATTGCAAATAGAACAAAGCATCTTAGTTAATAAAGGGAATCGCTGGATACCAGCAAAAGTTGAAAAGCATCATTCTAGCCCTAGATCATATATTGTAAGAGACAGTGAAAATAATATGTATAGAAGGAACAGACGTGATCTGAGATTATCTAAGAATGAATGTAATCCCATGTATGTAAGTGACCCTGATTTAGATGTTAAACCCAATAACCTCAATGTAAATTTAGAAAATGCCGCTGAAACTAAGGCTGATAAGTATAATCTTAAATGTGAGAGTGAAAATAAACACTCAATTGAGCCTTCTATGAGGCCAAAAAGAAACGTGATGCTACCCACGAAATTTAAAGATTATGTTCTGTAAATGTTTAAGTCTTTAGTTATAATTGTAGCTATTATTTTCTTAAGTGTGGAGGTGTAAGGATTACACTTCTATGGTCTAGTCAAGACATAGACATTAGAATGACATACGCATGCATTCATGGTACATTTTTGTAAGAGTAAATTCAATAAACGTATTCTAATATTAAGTTTCAAATTATTAGTGAGATCTCAACATAAATTCATCCTATCTAAATACCAAGTCAAACAGACATTGGTGAAAGATAATAACACAGTGAATTGAAAATAAATAAACATTACGAAATTTTCTCACTGCTTCACATTATTTTATGTTTTATCCTGATTTTTTGCTGAAAATTGTTGATTTGTTCTCATTTTCTAAACGATTCGTTCAAGATACCTTTCAATGTTTATATGGATTATTTACGTTCGAAATTAAACATATGATAGTATTTATCTGCTAAATTCGATTGGAATTTCACATTTAATCTTCGAGTTGTTATTAATACTTGCTAAAATATAATTGCTCCTTGTTGTTTGCGGAAAAGTTTACAACTTCTCTATATTTACTAGCTTTGTTGAGTTTACTCAACTAGTTTTCTATTCCTCAAATTATTGATGGAAATGCTTTAGTTTGTTTTTGATTGGAAAACTTCATATTTTGTTTATTTACTTGCTAACAATAACACTATTGTGAAGGGTTTCCTGAGATTACTTCTAATATTGCTTTGCTGAATATAAATATGATTGCTTCAATTTGTATTTACTTGCTGTTTGCATGAAGGTTGCAACGGCTTGCACCCCTTTTCGTACGCCCCTGACTTGAAACGATCTCGCGATACCATGCATTATAGAAGATGTATGTGCTCAATGCTTATTTCTGTGTTCCGGAAGCTAACCTCTATCGGTTGCCTTCAGGGATTTCTGTTCACGTTCTGTTTCCACGTTCATATTCTGAAGAAATTAAACAGATCAATTTCTAAGTGTAACTTTTCCGAATTAAATATCTGCGAGAAGTACGTGATCATTCTCGGTAAGTGAATATTCCCTCCCAGGAATTGGAATTTTGGTGTTTTTCGGTTATTCATGTGAGGGCACGTTTTTATTTTTACTTTAGCTCGATTAACTTCAGGACAGAACTCCTTCTCGGTTTAATTTGTTGCTCTGATGTGATTTTACAATGGTTCAGTTTATATTTGTCTAAAAGAAATCGAGAGGGAGCCCTGTTATATATGTCTTTGTATTTTCTAATGCTCTCTTGTTCACTCTAATATAGCTCCTCCTGGGGGTTAAATTGCATCTTATGACGAAGCCAAGAACATCACAGTTTGATCTTGAGATGAGTTATACCATAGGCTGTTGAGCTACGTCCTTTCACTGGATTAAGCACTGTTAATTTGAGCTTGTGGCATGGTCACCTTCTTCGACTGAGATGAGAATTGCATCGTATCAAGTAGCTGTCTGAATACGATAGAGAATTCGTGCAGAAACCATCTACATGCACTGATCCCTTGGCATAGAACATCTTCGTGGGAATTCACCTTATATCTGGAAAATTGGAGGATGCGCTTGGAGGCTCGACAACTGTTAAGATAAGTCCCTAATGTGTGTTGTACTTGGGAGATTGGACATTTGACACAATTTTGTAATTTAATATTGTATCTTTTTATTGTACTCATTATATTTGTCAAAAACCGAGGGGAGTTTTGTTGCTGGGATAATCAAGCCCACCCTGAGAAAATTAAGAGTAGAGTCTCATGCTCACCATCACTACTTAACGTGGCAATTAGCACGTTACACATTGGCGCTCAAACGTGGGACTCGAGGAACCTGGCAACAAATTAATCTCACTTATAACAACAAAACCAGTCTCTCATAGTATTTCGTTATCTACATTTATATATTTTGCTATTGCATGAGTTGATGTTATATTCCTTTCTGTTTACTATTATCACGTGCCTTAACTGTTATCATTTTGTGCTTTTTTAACTCCAATTATTATCTTATATCTAAAAAATTTTTGAAGTCATGAATCCGGACTCCTTAAAGAGTCATGAACTCTCTTATGAGGTTGCGATACGCTTGGGCAGGGATGACAGGAGAACCGTTGAATTTAATCGTAAGATTTTGAGAGGTCTTTTGGCACAAGCAGAGAGGGATGGAGGTCCTTCTGAGTATCGGAGTATTTTTTCTGTAGAGGATGACTTTCATGAGCTTTCTCTTTCGATTTCCGATTTAGAATCGAAGATATCTAAATTAACTCATAAGTCTGGCCTTGCCGATTTGGCCAAAATTGAGGATAGGTTATCTCACTGTGCTGGTCGCTTGAAACGCATTTCACTTGAGGACGATACCTTGGAGAGTCAAAAGCATGACATTAGGCTTAAGATTATTGATTTAGAGGCAGATTTCCATGACCACAAGCTCTCGACTAAAACTGCTACCTCCGTTCTTTCGGATCCTGTCACTCTAACCTCTCACTGTTCCTCTTGTGTACAATCATCTAGTAGTAAAGTGCCTGTTTATAAATGGAACATCAGAAAATTTTCTGGAAAAGAGCCACTCGTACCATTTCTCGAACTTTTGGATACTTTAAAGATCTCTCGTGGCTGTTCTGATGAGGACCTATTTGCCTCGGCTTCAGATTTATTTGAGTCAGATGCCTGGACTTGGTGGCACAATCACTTCGTTAGAAAATCTTTCAGCACGTGGTCGGAAATGGTGGATGCGCTCAAGGATGCTTTTTGCATGCAAATTATGATCAGGTTCTACTCGATGAGATAAAATCGAGAAAGCAGCGTTCGCGGGAAAGTGTTGGTGTTTTTATATCCTCGATGGAAGCTCAATTTTATCGTTTAAATGTTAAAATTCCTGAGGTAGAGATGGTTAGGATTATTAGATCGAATTTGCTACCGGACTATGTGAGGGCATTGGTTTTGAGAGATATTGATACTCTGTCTGATCTGACCTCCTTGTGTAAAAGAGTGGAGGCTACTCTTGGGTTGAGCACCGTGAAGTCTCGTGAAGTTTCTCAGGTTAACTTGATTACATGCTGGAATTGCGACAAGACTGGACATAAATACTCATCATGCGTGAGGCGTCGGAATATATTTTGTTATGGCTGTGGAGCCAAAAATCTCATAAAATCGAGGTGCCCTAAGTGTTCAAAAACGCAGATGCTGGTCACGTTATGGCAGAGGGCGTGACTCCGCATTTAGATCCTGCCAGAAGTCCAGGTCCAAGCGGCACAACATTGTAGGTACATTTGATCGTGAGGATTTTAATGATTGGTTGCTGAAAATCAAAGCCTTCTGTTCAACTGAGAAAACACATCCCTTAACTTCCCAGCCAGAGCCTCTTACTCATTCTGCGTGTCCCTTGATGGAGAGAGTTTTTGATGATAATAGACCTTATCTTAGAGTGAAGGTTTCTTCTGAAAGCATCTTAGCGTTATTGGATAGCGGTAGTAATGTGTCGATTATTGGTTCACCGTCGTTGTTTTTGCTGAAGAAGTTGAATTTACCTTTGAATTATGATGTTTCCTTACATGTCACCACCGCTGATGGAACTTTGCAGAGTACTCTGGGTTATGTTACTCTGAGTATTGAATTGGATGGTGTCTCGAGACCTGTTAGGGTGTTAGTTATTCCTTCCATTTCTCAGGAAATGATTCTTGGGATGGATTTTATTCAGACTTTCAACCTTAGTCTGAACTTCACTGATTCCTCTTATAATTCTTCAGTGCTAAATTCATCTGCTGTTCATGTGATTAGACCTGCTGATGCCTTGACTCCGGCTCAGAGATGTAACTTGGAGGAAGTCATTGATCAATTTCGAATACTTGGACCGAAGGATAAAATTGGTAGAACTCATCTTCTAACACACTCCATTAAGACGGAGGGATCTCCGATAGGTCAGCGTCAATATCCCCTCTCACCTGCTATGCAGTCTGTCCTCAATGGACAGATAGACGAGATGCTAGAACTCGATATCATTAAGCCTGTTACCACTGTTTCTCCTTGGTCGTCTCCTCTTTGGTTGGTGAATAAGAAGGATGGATCATATAGAGTTTGTTTTGATGGCAGAAAGCTGAATTCTGTTACCCTCCCTGATTCATATCCTATGCCTTTGATTGAAACTATAATTAGTAAGGTAAGCAATGCCTCCTTTTTGTCCTCAGTGGATCTGAAGTCTGCTTTCTTTCAAATTCCTCTTGATGATGAGTCCAAGTTGAAGACTACATTTGCTGTTCAAGGTCGTGGTCTCTTTTGTTTTAAAGTTCTTCCTTTTGGTCTGAATAATGCCTCCCAGGCTATGTGTCGTCTCATGGACATGGTCATAGGTTCATCACTGGAACCGTATGTGTTTTATTATCTGGATGATGTAATTATTGTCACCCCTGATTTCGAGACCCATGTAAGAGTGTTGAAAGATCTTGCCAACCGTCTTAGAGAAGCCAACCTTACTGTCAACTTTGAAAAATGTCAGTTCTGTCGTCCCTCACTCAAATTCCTGGGATTTTTGGTGGATGAGCATGGTCTACGAACGGACCCTGATAAGGTTAGATCCATTTTGGAATATCCTGTCCCCACTAACACCACTCAGATTAGGCGATTAATTGGTCTCATTGGATATTATAGGCGATTTCTGAAGGATTTTTCTAGTGTCTGTTCTCCTATTTTGGACCTTTTGAAGGGTCGTAGGAAGGGACAACCTGTGCAATGGACAGATGATGCTAACACTGCCTTCATAAAGATAAAGCAGTTGCTCACCACGACTCCCATTTTGGCCAGTCCGGATTTCTCCAAGCGCTTTATTCTTGCTTGTGATGCCTCAGATGTTGGTGTGGGAAGTGTACTCTTTCAGGAAACCGATGGAGTTGAACATCCTATAGCATATTTCAGCAAATCCTTGTCAAAGTCTCAGCGAAACTACACCACGACGGAGAAGGAGCTTCTCGCCGTTCTACTTTCTATCGATCGATTTCGCCCTTACATTAAGGGAACTGAGTTCACGGTGATAACAGACCACTCTTCCTTGCAGTGGCTACACTCAATGAAAAATCCCTCTCCCAGAATTGCTAGGTGGATGGTTCGATTATCTTGCCATCGCTTTAAGATAGTCCATCGGGTGGCTCCTGAATACCGTTGCTGATTCCTTGTCGCGAATCCCTGAGGTGGCTGTTCTTGATCTTGGTACCTTGAAAACAGATAGTTGGTATCGTGACATGTGTGACAGAGTTGGAAGGAACCCTGAGTCCTTTCCTGATTTTAGGGTCTCTGAGGGTGTTTTATACAAGCATATTATGTGTAGGTCCAGGTTCTCGGATAACTCTCCGGAATGGAAAATTGTGGTTCCGACGGCGAACAGATTGGAGCTTTTAAAGAAATATCATGACGATCCCTTGGCTGGACATTTTGGTGTTTTTAAGAGATTGTCTCAATTGTACTATTGGCCTAAGATGAGAAACTCCGTGAAAGCTTACGTTCGTAGATGTGGGGTGTGTGCTTCCTGTAAGTCTGATAATTTGCCGCAAGCTGGTTTGACGGGAAATTACCGAAACATCAATCATCCTTTTCAACTGATATCTGCGGATTTAATAGGTCCATATCCTAGGTCAAAAAGTGGGAACCAGTATGTTCTCGTGGTTACGGATTGGTTTACGAAATTTGTCTTGGTGCATCCTATGGCTAGAGCTACCGCTAGGGCTGTTGCCAGCTTTGTTGAGAATCAGGTTTTCCTTATCTTTGGGGTTCCTCAGATAGTAGTGGTGGACAATGGAGCTCAGTTTGTTTCTAGGGAGTTCAAGAGCTTGATCGAGAGGTATAAAGTACAGAAAATATGGTACAATGCGAGGTATTTTCCTCAAATAAATCCTACTGAGCGAGTAAACAAAACGATAACAACTGCCATAAGATCCTTTATAGATGAGAATCATACCACCTGGGACCAAAACATTCACCAGATTGCTCAGGCTATTAGGGTTGGCCAAACATGAGGTTACTGGTTATTCCCCTTCTTACTTGTGTTTTCATAGAAACGTCCCTACAGATGGCGCATTTTTGGATTGATTTCAGATAATGCTCGCAATCTGGTTGAAGTGGAGAACAAGCTTTTGGATCCATCTCTGCAGCTCAGAGAACTTCCGGAGATTTACGACACTGTCCAACATAGACTATTAGATGCATATAAGAAAAATGCATGTCGATATAATCTGAGGAAGCGTGACGTTCGTTTTGCGGTAGGTGATAGGGTTTGGAAAAAGAACTTTGTCCTTTCGGATGCCTCCAACAAGTTTTCTGCGAAACTGGCTCCTAAGTATGTTCCCTGTATTGTTGATAAAGTGGTGTCTCCATTGGTCTATGGCCTGAAGGATCAGAACGGACACAAGTTGGGCAACTTTCATGTCAAGCATCTTAAGCAGGACCTAACTCGTCGGGAGTCCACCAGCTCTGGCGGGGATGATCATGAGTAGCACGATTATGACCTTTTGCCTCCTTAAACTCTTTCTTTCTGGTGCACCCCTTTTCGATTGGCAGTTGTTGCTTGCATTATCTTGTGTTTTTGTGGTTTAGCCATGTTTGGTTTGAGCCTGTGGAGGTTCCTTTATGGCCTTTGGTGCTTGTATTTTCTTCAAATCTCGCAGGTTACGAATCTTCTTTGCGAGTGTGGCCGTTAATCTGTCTGGAGTACATTGCGGATATGCAGCTGATAAACCCTCTTTGGTGTAACCGCCGGTGTATTTTGGGGTTGTTTTTGAATTTGACGTCGAGTGACACTCTGACGTTTTCTTATGTACCGGATTGAAAGAATTGAGGCTTACCTTATTTTGTCGTAGATATCTTGTCTGATCTTATCATACATATCTTGTCTTATCTTGCCGCGAATATCTTACCTTGCCTTATATCACATATCTTACTTTGTCTTACCGTCGGCATCTTACCTTATTTTATCGCATGTATCTTGCCTTGCCGCGAGGTACATATCTTACCTTATCGTGCACATCTTACCTTACCTTATCGTACATATCTTGCCTTACCTTATCGTATATATATCTTACCTTACCTTATCGTACATATCTTGGTTTGCCTTGTCGTATGTATCTTTCCTATGATTCCTTATCTCGATTTTGTCTCTGTAAGCTTATGCTTGCTGGCGCCCAATAAATTAAGCTGTGGTACCCTGGTGACGGAGGGGTGTTTTGGATCCGCCATAGGCCTGGGAATGTGACCGTTGAACATCTGACGTGTTGATAACTATATATATGTCTGATTTTGACGTTTATCGATTTTGACATCTCCCGATTTTGACGTTAGTTTTTATCTTTCTATATACCTACTTGTGTCTCTATGTATCCCGCTAGACTCGCGAAGAGTGTGACCTGTCGTTGGTCGTGCATCAAGCCGTAGCTTTTTGCCCACGAGGACCTTTGACTTTTAACAATGTTGTCTTTTATTCCGGAGTTTGACATTTCCCGATTTTGACGCTACCGATTCGGACATCACCACTCTAGGATGTGATGGGGTCGTGGAGGATGCGACCTTGGTTAAAAAGTCCTTCTTGTCCAGCACCTTGTTCGAGACCTTCGATTCGGGTTTTGAAGAAGTTTCTCTTTTAGTTATAAAAAGGTAAAGAAAATCATAAAAATCTCGGCCCATTATTTAATATCCTTTGTTGAATCGGTTTATGTTTTATTTTATTTTCCTTTTTCCCTTACATCTCAGCTGGACATGTCGGTACCTATTTGCCTTCAGCAGATAGGTATCTTTCACCTTTTTTTTTGTGAAAACACCTTGGGGCGTTCTCTCTCGTCGAATCCCTTGCCTTGGCGTATCTTGGTATCTGGCCACCCTCAGTGACCACATATCTCATGACATTTGTTTAGTTTGACTTATATTTCGGGATTTTAATTGGAAAATTTCTCATTCTGAAAAATTTTCTTTCCTGGGAGGAGGTGTGTGCAACGGCTTGCACCCCTTTTTCGTACGCCCCTGACTTGAAACGATCTCGCGATACCATGCATTATAGAAGATGTATGTGCTCAATGCTTATTTCTGTGTTCCGGAAGCTAACCTCTATCGGTTGCCTTCAGGGATTTCTGTTCACGTTCTGTTTCCACGTTCATATTCTGAAGAAATTAAACAGATCAATTTCTAAGTGTAACTTTTCCGAATTAAATATCTGCGAGAAGTACGTGATCATTCTCGGTAAGTGAATATTCCCTCCCAGGAATTGGAATTTTGGTGTTTTTCGGTTATTCATGTGAGGGCACGTTTTTATTTTTACTTTAGCTCGATTAACTTCAGGACAGAACTCCTTCTCGGTTTAATTTGTTGCTCTGATGTGATTTTACAATGGTTCAGTTTATATTTGTCTAAAAGAAATCGAGAGGAGCCCTGTTATATATGTCTTTGTATTTTCTAATGCTCTCTTGTTCACTCTAATATAGCTCCTCCCTGGGGGTTAAATTGCATCTTATGACGAAGCCAAGAACATCACAGTTTGATCTTGAGATGAGTTATACCATAGGCTGTTGAGCTACGTCCTTTCACTGGATTAAGCACTGTTAATTTGAGCTTGTGGCATGGTCACCTTCTTCGACTGAGATGAGAATTGCATCGTATCAAGTAGCTGTCTGAATACGATAGAGAATTCGTGCAGAAACCATCTACATGCACTGATCCCTTGGCATAGAACATCTTCGTGGGAATTCACCTTATATCTGGAAAATTGGAGGATGCGCTTGGAGGCTCGACAACTGTTAAGATAAGTCCCTAATGTGTGTTGTACTTGGGAGATTGGACATTTGACACAATTTTGTAATTTAATATTGTATCTTTTTATTGTACTCATTATATTTGTCAAAAACCGAGGGGAGTTTTGTTGCTGGGATAATCAAGCCCACCCTGAGAAAATTAAGAGTAGAGTCTCATGCTCACCATCACTACTTAACGTGGCAATTAGCACGTTACAAGGTTCACAATTTTCGGATATTTTCTTGCTATAAATTATTCGATTGTGATATTTCTAGTTTGCTTTTACTTTGCTTTGTTGAGTTTGCTTTCACTTCAGTTCAAGAGATTATTTATTGTCTCTTTAATCAATATTTGCTTGCTGTTCACTGGAAGTTTTCAATTTTCTTATGTTAAGCTTAAGAATTCACAACTTTTACATATTTAATCAATATAAATTATAAGGTTGTTATTGCTATTCTGAGGCTGAATATTCTGGTGCTGCTTTCGCCTGTCGATAATTGATTTTGCCTGATTTAAACTTTGTTCATTGCCATCACTTTATTACAAAAACGAAATGAGTGACTCATTACTTGAACAACAAGCATTAGCTGGTAGAATAGCGAGATCTTACACAAATTTCAAAAAAGATGGTGCTTCAAAAATGACCCTAAGTAACTGTAAAACTCGTATGGATAACTTAGATAAAATTTGGTCTAAATATGAAAGTAATCATTCGAAGATCTTGCATGAAATTGATGATGAAATTAAAAATTCCAATTATTTCCAACAGAACGAATTCGATGTTGTTGAGGAGGTATATTTAGATAGACGCTCTGAATTTCAATCATTTTTTGATAACTTTCAAAATTCGAATGCATCTGTAATAAAGGCTGAAAATATCAGACAGGATGATTCAGAAAAGTTGCCACCTATTTCCTTGCCTAAATTCAAGGGCACTTTTCATGAATGGGAGTCATTTCGTGATCTTTTTACTACCTTGGTTGTTAATAAATCAAATATTTCTAATGTTACAAAGCTACATCACTTGAAGTTGAGTTTGGAGGGTGATGCTGCTCAACTCATCAGTAATTTCGCAGTCACTGAAGGCAATTTTATAATTGCTTGGAAAAAATTGTTGGATCGGTATGAGAATAAACGTCGTCTTGTTACAGCTCATTTGTCTGCTATTTTTGCTATGAAATCAATGAAAAAGGAATCGTCTTTCGAGATAAAGAAAATAATTTCTGGTATTAGCACACCATTGGCGGCACTTGAGGTACTCCTGTCACTACTTGGGATGATATTTTGGTATACTATGTTGTTTCACTTTTGGATTCAGAAACGCGAAAACAATCGGAAAAATATATTGGCAACTCATCCAGCCCATTGGATCCTCCCGCTTTTTTTACATTAATGACATTCTTGGAGAATCAGGTTATTGTTTTGGAGGCCTTGGAAGATAGCAGTAAAAATTTACGCCTTACTAATAATTCATTTTCTTCAAAAGGTTCCGGGCCAATCATGTTCTCGAATACTAAGGTCCATCAGGTGGTGAATCAATCAGGCAAGTGTCTTCTTTGCAATGAAAACCACTTTTTTCTGTACTGTGTAAAAGTCCGAAGCATCGGAAAGAATTCATTCTTGATCATAAACGTTGTTTAAACTGCCTTGGTCGCCATAACATCCGGAATTGCTCCTCTAAAAAACGTTGCCAAATTTGCCATTTCAAGCATCACTCTACTCTTCATTTTGATACTGATGCAAGGAAAACTATTCCTACAATTTTACCGGTTGAAAACAAACCAGAACATCTCGATTCCGCACCTTCGACTTCAGGATCAATCAATTGCTCTATTGCCGAAAACATAACGGTTGCTCAATGTAGAGTTTCTAATAACGTCTTACTTTCTACGGCTATGGTGAAGGTCTGTTCTGATTGTGAAAATTCCATTACTGTCCGAACTCTTATTGATCCAGGTTCTCAGTCTTCCTTTATTTCTGAAACTTCATTTCAAAGGCTTAACCTTAAATATCAATCAGTGAATTTGCCGATTTCTGGAGTTGGAGGAAGAAAACATTACACGTGCCGGAAGTTAGTCAATTTTGTCCTGAAACCCAGGTTCAGTTCGGAATTTTTTTGCACAGTGCAGGCCTTTGTTATTCCGAAAATCACTTCCTACGCTCCCAACGTCGATAATTGTGAATTTGGTTTTCCTCATTTGAAAAATCTTGAATTGGCTGACCCCTTTTTTGCTGGAAGAGGTCAAATCGAAATACTCTTGGGTTCCTCAGTGCATGCTAAGATTATTGAAGGTGAAGTTGTCCGTGGTGGACCAAATGAGCCAATTGCTATTAAAACAGTTCTTGGATGGCTTGTTTCTGGAAATACACCAATTTCCTATTCCGAACAATCGCTATCTGTTTTGCAGGTCTCTGATGATCAAACAATGTTGAATGATCTCTTGTATAGATTTTTTGCACAGGAGGACTTCACCGACGATGAAAGACACCTATCTCCTGATCAAATTGCTACTGAGAAATATTTTGCTGATACTTGTTCTCGTGCTCCAGATGGTCGTTATATAGTGCAATTGCCATTCAGAATTGCTGATACATCTTGCTTGAGCTTTCCTGGTACTTATGATATTGCTAAAAATGCTTTGGAACGAATTGAGAAGAAATTCGAGAAGAATCCCGAATTTGGTCGTCTTTATCGTGAATTCATGCGAGACTACATCGATTCAAATCATATGAAAATGGTGAGTGACGACGATGTAGCTAATGTTCGTTATTTGCTGCCTCACCATGGAGTTCTGAAACAAACAGGTTCGATTGCTAAGCTGCGAACGGTGTTCAATGGCTCTGCTAAAGCCTTGAATAACTTTTCAATAAATGACCACCTGCATTGTGGTTCTAATCTATTGCCTGATTTAACCTCTTTGATCCTGCGTTGGAGAAAATACAGATTTGTTTTTGTTACCGATATTCGACAAATGTTTCGTCAAATATTAGTCCATCCAACCGATCAACGTTTTCAATGCATTCTTTGGAGGTTCAGCTCTGATGAACCGATTAGAGTGTGGAAGCTCCAAACTGTGACATATGGAATGGTGTCTAGCCCTTTCTTAGCTATTAGGGTAACTAGACAGCTAGCCAATGATGAACAACATCTATTCCCATTGGGTGCTATCGTTCTGCAAGAGGAGACTTATATGGATGACACCCTTTCAGGGGGTTATACTCTTGAGGACGCCTTGCTCAAACAAAGCCAACTTATCAAGATCTGTAGCTCTGGTTGTTTTACTTTACATAAATGGTTAGCTAACAACGATAATTTATTACATAATATCTCTGACAAAGACTGTGCTATATCTAAATCTTTCAACTTTACTGATAATAGTGTATTCAGTATTCTCGGTCTTGGTTGGAATCCCGAAACAGACAATTTCATATTCAGAGTTGCTAACACTTCTGACTGCAATGAAATAACCCTTACTAAGAGAGTTATTCTCTCAAAAATAGCCAAGCTATTCGATCCTCTTGGATGGCTTTCACCTGTAATTATCACTGCTAAGATTTTCATGCAACAGCTTTGGATACACAAAATAGATTGGGATGACAATCTCAATTGTGATATGGCCAAACAATGGCTGTGTTGGTACCAAGATCTTTCCGTTCTTGATGGTCTCAAACTCAATCGCTGGTTGAACTACAATCCTGATACTAGTATCTGCGAAATACATGGATTTGCTGACGCTTCCAAATTTGCTTATGGAGCTGTAGTTTATCTTCGTGTTATCAGTGGAAGTGAGATCGTGGTAAACTTGCTGCAAGCTAAAACTAAGGTGTCACCTATAAAACCCTTGCTCACTATTCCAAGGTTAGAATTATGCGCAGCTACTTTGCTGGCTAAACTTGCTAAAAAAGTTTCTGATGCTCTGCGTTTAGAAAATTGTGGGGTACATCTGTGGTCCGATTCCACTGATGTTTTGTTTTGGTTAAGGGACCATCCTTCACGTTGGCCTACATTCATCGCTAACAGGTGTTCCAAGATTCATACATTGGTTCCTGATGCTTCTTGGAGACATGTAAGAGGAATTGACAATCCAGCTGATTGTATTTCTCGAGGTCTGAAGCCAAGTGATTTGCAGTGCTATCAATTATGGTGGCAGGGTCCTGCATGGTTATCGAATAAAGCAGAACCATATGATAGAACTACTCAAACTGTTCCCAATACTTCCAACTCATTGGTGGTTACAAGTATCTGCTTCACTTCAAATATGTTGTCAAAGGGACATTCTATACCAACTTGGGATCTACTTGAAAGATTCTCAAATGTACAAAAACTCTTAAGAGTAACGGCATATATTTTAAGATTTCTTAGTAAGTTACTGATTAAAGAAGACGTATCTTACAAAAGCAATTTGTGCTCTTTTTGTTGGTTCAAAAACGTTACTATTCCTGATACCGTTGAATTGAATACTCATGAGTTGAACCGATCCCTTTGGGTTTGGGTTTACTTAGTTCAACAATCTCAATATTCAAAGGAAATCAAATTGATGAGACAAAATTTGTCATTACCCAAAAATAGCAAAATTTTGAAATTAGACCCCTTTCTGCATGAGGATCTGATCAGAGTGGGTGGTCGACTACAGAACTCATTTCTTGAATTCGAAGAAATGCATCCACTGATTTTGCCTTATGAATCGCCATTTTCTGCTCTCTTGGTGAAATATTATCATTCGAAAACTTTACATGGTGGTGTTAAGCTAACACTTGCCACACTGCGAAGAGATTTTTGGATTGTTCGTGGACGTCAACTAGTGAAGAGCATAATACACAAATGTAGTTCTTGTTTACGATACAGAAAGAGCGCCATGTATCAAAAATTGGGGAATTTGCCAAATTTCAGGTCTCGACCTAGTCGTCCTTTTCTCAAGGCTGGGGTAGACTATGCTGGACCTTACAGCATCAGAGCTTCCTCTGGTCGCGGTCGAAAGACTTTCAAAGGGTATATTGCATTATTCATTTGCTTAAGTACTCGCGCGGTACATCTGGAATTGGTTTCTGGTTACTCGTCCAAAGAATTTATCGCTGCGTTTAGAAGATTCACTTCAAGACGCGGATTTTGCTCCGATCTTTACAGTGATCGAGGAACAACCTTTGTTGGAGCCAATAAAGAGCTCTGCCAATTATTTAAAAAATCTTCAAATTTCATCAGTGATATTTCTGGGACTCTGGTCTCTGAAGGGACAAACTGGCATTTTAATCCACCTGCTGCCCCACATTTCGGAGGAATATGGGAGGCTGCTGTCAAGTCAGCCAAGCATCACTTAAAACGAGTCGTTGCTTCCCATACTTTAACATTTGAGGAATTTTATACCTTGCTAACGCAAGTAGAAGCCTGCTTGAACTCCAGACCTTTGATTCCTTTATACGATACTATTGATGATATTCAACCGTTAACTCCTGCTCACTTTCTGATAAATTCAGCTTCTTTCATTGTTCCTGAACCTTCTTGTTTGAATATTGAAGTTTCTCCTTCTGAGAGGTGGAAAATTATTCAGCAAATGCTCGCTCATTGGTGGAAACAGTGGTCGCGTGAATACCTTCAATCGCTTCAAATCAGAAATAAGTGGCAATTAAATCAACCTTCTCTTCAGGTAAATGATCTGGTTTTAATAAGTACTGAACATACTCCTCCAGCCAAGTGGCCTTTGGCCAGAGTAACTGACGTCTTTTTCGGAAAGGATAATTTGGTTCGGGTCGTGAAAATTGCGAACAGCCACAACCTCTTTAGAGAGGCCTGTTAATAAGTTAATTCTCTTATCGAAGGCACCCCAGAATGTGACGTCTCCTAATTAATTGTATGTATATTTTATGCGTTTTAATATTTATAGCTTTTGCTTTGTGTAACTTCAGATTTCTTCATTTAACTTCATACAGCTCTGTCATGCTAAATATAGAGCAAAATATTGTTTGTTTTGAATTTTTTGTATGTGCTACTTGTCATTTGATCAACATCAAATGAAGTGGGTGGAATGTTAGGGATTGAAGTTGATAATCTTTTATGACCACCTGTACATATGTAGTTGTTCAATTGTGCGAATATATGTCTTGATAACGCATGCTTATATTGAAAGAATCTCGCCATATGGGCTGACTGAGATTAACATTGTCACAATTAATATTACACGATCGTATTGAGAAAGAAATCTTGTAACATCCTGCTAATAAATAATATAAGTTCAATTTGATAGTTTTGCTATACTTCGCTAAAACTAAATACAGTTCACTGCTCTTGCTACCTATTGGACAAATAAGTCCGTTGCTAACAGTATGTCTTATCAAGAAAAATATATATATATGTCATTGAATTCAGATTTAATTTCTGAAATGATTCATTTCAATTACTCAAATGTAGTTCGAACAACATTGAAAAGTTTGAATTGAAAACCTATCTGATGCTTAGATGGTCATTTACTATTGACGTTTTGCTTATCAGAGGTGTTATCACATTGCACCGGAAGTATAGCATACATAAGATTGTTCTGATTGGCTGAACGTTGGGTAAATGTAATATATAAGTCGTGCGTATTGGATCGATCTCTAACACTCTACAATTGGCAGTGAGAGAAATGGATCACGCAATTTCACCAAAGTTTGTACGGAGCGGAAGTGATAATTTTAAGAAACTTCCCGCAGAGATGCTATCGTATATATTTCGATATCTGGATACGGATAATCTACTGAGCATTAGCATGACATGCGAACGATTCAGAGACGTGTGCATCCAGGATAGCAAACTCAGAGGAAGGCTCAAATTGCTTCGTTCCGAAAGACGCAAACGCATATTGAACCCAAGTATTGGTATAACAGTTGAACGACTTGGTTCAGCACAAACTGGAAATTTCTTATGCAATGTGGACAGCAAGAAAAAGGTTGTTATACATATGAAAATGACAATGAGAGTTTCTGACTGCCTCACATCTCGACTTGGCAATATAATTGATTGCCCCAAAACTTTTCATCGAAATCATCGCTCGATGAGGATTTAACATAACTTGATAACGTCCCGTTGAATAGTTTCGGAAATATAAAATTCTGACGAACATAGGGTACACATATCACCCGTCGGACACTGATACTAATTATCGAACATAACATAACATGCTTTATTGTTTGCTAATCAAATATTGTCAGCCAAAAGTTCAAAAGAATATATATATATATCGAACACTAATTCTCTTGAGTCTATTCAATAATTCGTTGATGATTTTCATGCCCAACTGAGGAGAGTGCTTTTCAGAACCAGAAAGACACAAAAATTGATAAGGTCTTATTCTTGTACTAGTCATGAATAATTTTTATAGTTGGTCGAAATACTTGCTATTCCTAGAATTGAACAGAATCTGTCTCTATAATTCACGATTTTGATATAATTATCTATTGAAGAAGGATAATGGGTTAAGCCGCAGAAATTCAATTTAATTTCACCGCATTATCTTTTCTTCGAATGTGACATGAATAGTTTTATTTCATTTCAAATATGTATTATTCGTATGTCTTATCACGAAGTGAATATATATATGTCATTGAATTCAGATTTAATTTCTGAAATGATACATTTCAACTACTCAAATGTAGTTCGAACAACATTGAAAAGTTTGAATTGAAAACCTATCTGATGCTTAGATGGTCAATTACTGTTGACGTTTTGCTTATCAGATGTGTTATCACAATGCACCGGAAGTATAGGTTACCTAAGATTTTTCTTATTGGCTGAACGTTGGGTAAATGTAATATATAAGTCGTGCGTATTGGATCGATCTCTAACACTCTACAATTGGCAGTGAGAGAAATGGATCACGCAATTTTACCAAAGTTTGTACGGAGCGGAAGTGATAATTTTAAGAAACTTCCCGCAGAGCTGCTATCGTATATATTTCGATATCTGGATGCGGATTCTCTACTGAGCATTAGCATGACATGCGAACGATTCAGAGACGTGTGCATCCAGGATAGCAAACTCAGAGGAAGGCTCAAATTGCTTCGTTCCGAAAGACGCAAACGCATATTGAACCCAAGTATTGGTATAACCGTTGAACGACTTGGTTCAGCACAAACTGGAAATTTCTTATGCAATGTGGACAGAGAGCTCTGGTGCCTACTTGGTTGCCCAAGCATGCAGTTTATCGTGCGGCCTGAAGTTGACTCATGGTCGTTCTTTTCGCCACACGTACCCCACATGAGGGCATTGGGCCGGAAATGTCCACGCCAGCACGTTAAGCCTCAGGCTTAACTTCTAGTTCGGTATCGGTTTACCCAAGCCTAACCACTACTAGTGAAGCCGCAACACTATCCAAGTCACTACTAGCTCTGCAGGCTAGCGCCCGAGCTGAGAACGCAGCTCACCCGTCGAGGTTTCACCCTCTCGCCCAGCATGCGGGCTTTCAACCACTGCCACCACGAGTCCTTCCTCAAGCGAGGCAGTATCTAAGTCTAAGAGACCAAGCTCTTCCGACCTAGGGACTTGGACTGCCCCCCCGTGGTACCAATCATCGCGTCATTGGCTAGGACATGCTACGGGAACGCATTCCCATCTCAGTTTTGAATCTTGGGTATTCGAGCCTGAGCCAAGCTCCGCAATAAGATCATGACTGACCTCTAGACCGTTCCTAGTACACCTGCAAGCAGGTCATAAGCCCTACACCGCGGCAAGGTGACGGTCACGTAGGGATGCAATGTGGACAGCAAGAAAAAGGTTGTAATACATAAGAAAATGACAATGAGAGTTTCTGACTGCCTCACATCTTGACTTGGTAATATAAATGATTGCCCCAAAACTTTTCATCGAAATCATCGCTCGATGAGGATTTAACATAACTTGATAACGCCCCGTTGAATAGTTTCCTGAAACATAAAATTCTGACGAACATAGGGTACACATATCACCCGTCGGACACTGATACTAATTATCGAACACTAATTCTCTTGAGTCTATTGACTCATTCGTTGATGATTTTCATGCCCAACTGAGGAGAGTGCTTTTCAGAACCAGAAAGACCCGAACATTGATATATTCTTATTCTTGTACTAGTCATGAATAATTTTCATAGTTGGTCGAAATACTTGCTATTCCTAGAATTGAACAGCATCTGTCTCTATAATTCACGATTTTGATATAATTATTTATGAAGAAGAATAATGGGTTGAGCCGCAGAAATTTAATTTAATTTCACCGCATTATCTTTTCTTCGAATGTGACATGAATAGTTTTTATTTCATTTCAAATTTGTATTATTCGTATGTCTTATCACGAAATGAATATATATATATGTCATTGAATTCAGATTTAATTTCTGAAATGATACATTTCAATTACTCAAATGTAGTTCGAACAACATTGAAAAGTTTGAATTGAAAACCTATCTGATGCTTAGATGGTCATTTACTATTGACGTTTTGCTTATCAGAGGTGTTATCACAATGCACCGGAAGTATAGCATACCTAAGATTGTTCTGATTGGCTGAACGTTGGGTAAATGTAATATATAAGTCGTGCGTATTGGATCGATCTCTAACACTCTACAATTGGCAGTGAGAGAAATGGATCACGCAATTTTACCAAAGTTTGTACGGAGCGGAAGTGATAATTTTAAGAAACATCCCGCAGAGCTGCTATCGTATATATTTCGATATCTGGATGCGGATTCTCTACAGAGCATTAGTATGACCTGCCAACGATTCAGAGACGTGTGCATCCAGGATAGCAAACTCAGAGGAAGGCTCAAATTGCTTCGTTCCGAAAGACGCAAACGCATATTGAACCCAAGTATTGGTATAACCGTTGAACGACTTGGTTCAGCACAAACTGGAAATTTCTTAAGCAATGTGGACAGCAAGAAAAAGGTTGTTATACATAAGAAAATGACAATGAGAGTTTCTGACTGCCCTCACATCTCGACTTGGCAATATAATTGATTGCCCCAAAACTTTTCATCGAAATCATCGCTCCATGAGGATTTAACATAACTTGATAACGTCCCGTTGAATAGTTTCGGAATCATAAAATTCTGACGAACTTAGGGTACACATATCACCCGTCGGACACTGATACTAATTATCGAACACTTATTCTCTTGAGTCTATCGACTCATTCGTTGATGATTTTCATGCCAAACTGTGGAGAGTGCTTTTCAGAACCAGAAAGACCCGAAAATTGATATGGTCTTATTCTTGTACTAGTCATGAATAATTTTTATAGTTGGTCGAAATACTTGCTATTCCTAGAATTGAACAGCATCTGTCTCTATAAATCACGATTTTGATATAATTATTTATTGAAGAAGGATAATGGGTTAAGCCGCAGAAATTTGATTTAATATCACCGCATTATCTTTTCTTCGAATGTGACATGAATAGTTTTTATTTCATTTCAAATTTGTATTATTCGTATGTCTTATCAAGAAAAAATATATATATGTCATTGAATTCAGATTTAATTTCTGAAATGATACATTTCAATTACTCAAATGTAGTTCGAACAACATTGAAAAGTTTGAATTGAAAACCTATCTGATGCTTAGATGGTCATTTACTATTGACGTTTTGCTTATCAGAGGTGTTATCACAATGCACCGAAAGAATAGCATACCTAAGATTGTTCTGATTGGCTGAACATTGGGTAAATGTAATATATAAGTCGTGCGTATTGGATGGATCTCTAACACTCTACAATTGGCAGTGAGAGAAATGGATCACGCAATTTTACCAAAGTTTGTACGGAGCGGAAGTGATAAGTTTAGGAAACATCCCGCAGAGCTGCTATCGTGTATATTTCGATATCTGGATGCGGATTCTCTACAGAGCATTAGCATCACATGCGAACGATTCAGAGACGTGTGCATCCAGGATAGCAAACTCAGAGGAAGGCTCAAATTGCTTCGTTCCGAAAGACGCAAACGCATATTGAACCCAAGTATTATTGGTATAACCGTTGAACGACTTGGTTCAGCACAAACTGGAAATTTCTTATGCAATGTGGACAGCAAGAAAAAGGTTGTAATACATAAGAAAATGACAATGAGAGTTTCTGACTGCCTCACATCTCGACTTGGCAATATAATTGATTGCCCCAAAACTTTTCATCGAAATCATCGCTCGATGAGGATTTAACATAACTTGATAACGTCCCGTTGAATAGTTTCGGAAACATAAAATTCTGACGAACATAGGGTACACATATCACCCGTCGGACACTGATACTAATTATCGAACACTAATTCTCTTGAGTCTATTGACTCATTCGTTGATGATTTTCATGCCCAACTGAGGAGAGTGCGTTTCAGAACCAGAAAGACCCGAAAAATGATAAGGTCTTATTCTTGTACTAGTCATGAATAATTTTTATAGTTGGTCGAAATACTTGCTTTCCCTAGAATTGAACAGCATCTGTCTCTATAATTCACGATTTTGATATATTTATTTATTGAAGAAGGATAATGGGTTGAGCCGCAGAAATTTGATTTAATATCACCGCATTATCTTTTCTTCGAATGTGACATGAATAGTTTTTATTTCATTTCAAATTTGTATTATTCGTATGTCTTATCAAGAAAAAATATATATATGTCATTGAATTCAGATTTAATTTCTGAAATGATACATTTCAATTACTCAAATGTAGTTCGAACAACATTGAAAAGTTTGAATTGAAAACCTATCTGATGCTTAGATGGTCATTTACTATTGACGTTTTGCTTATCAGAGGTGTTATCACAATGCACCGAAAGAATAGCATACCTAAGATTGTTCTGATTGGCTGAACATTGGGTAAATGTAATATATAAGTCGTGCGTATTGGATGGATCTCTAACACTCTACAATTGGCAGTGAGAGAAATGGATCACGCAATTTTACCAAAGTTTGTGCGGAGCGGAAGTGATAAGTTTAGGAAACTTCCCGCAGAGCTGCTATCGTGTATATTTCGATATCTGGATGCGGATTCTCTACAGAGCATTAGCATCACATGCGAACGATTCAGAGACGTGTGCATCCAGGATAGCAAACTCAGAGGAAGGCTCAAATTGCTTCGTTCCGAAAGACGCAAACGCATATTGAACCCAAGTATTATTGGTATAACCGTTGAACGACTTGGTTCAGCACAAACTGGAAAATTTTTATGCAATGTGGACAGCAAGAAAAAGGTTGTAATACATATGAAAATGACAATGAGAGTTTCTGACTGCCTCACATCTCGACTTGGCAATATAATTGATTGCCCCAAAACTTTTCATCGAAATCATCGCTCGATGAGGATTTAACATAACTTGATAACGCCCCGTTGAATAGTTTCGGAAACATAAAATTCTGACGAACATAGGGTACACATATCAACCGTCGGACACTGATACTAATTATCGAACACTAATTCTCTTGAGTCTATTGACTCATTCGTTGATGATTTTCATGCCCAACTGAGGAGAGTGCTTTTCAGAACCAGAAAGACCCAAACATTGATGAGGTCTTATTCTTGTACTAGTCATGAATAATTTTTATAGTTGGTCGAAATACTTGCTATTCCTAGAATTGAACAGCATCTGTCTCTATAATTCACGATTTTGATATAATTATTTATTGAAGCAGGATAATGGGTTAAGCCGCAGAAATTTGATTTAATATCACCGCATTATCTTTTCTTCGAATGTGACATGAATAGTTTTTATTTCATTTCAAATTTGTATTATTCGTATGTCTTATCAAGAAAAAATATATATATGTCATTGAATTCAGATTTAATTTCTGAAATGATACATTTCAATTACTCAAATGTAGTTCGAACAACATTGAAAAGTTTGAATTGAAAACCTATCTGATGCTTAGATGGTCATTTACTATTGACGTTTTGCTTATCAGAGGTGTTATCACAATGCACCGGAAGAATAGCATACCTAAGATTGTTCTGATTGGCTGAACTTTGGGTAAATGTAATATATAAGTCGTGCGTATTGGATGGATCTCTAACACTCTACAATTGGCAGTGAGAGAAATGGATCACGCAATTTTACCAAAGTTTGTACGGAGCGGAAGTGATAAGTTTAGGAAACTTCCCGCAGAGCTGCTATCGTATATATTTCGATATCTGGATGCGGATTCTCTACTGAGCATTAGCATCACATGCCAACGATTCAGAGAGTGTGCATCCAGGATAGCAAACTCAGAGGAAGGCTCAAATTGCTTCGTTCCGAAAGACGCAAACGCATATTGAACCCAAGTATTATTGGTATAACCGTTGAACGACTTGGTTCAGCACAAACTGGAAATTTTTATGCAATGTGGACAGCAAGAAAAAGGTTGTAATACATAAGAAAATGACAATGAGAGTTTCTGACTGCCTCACATCTCGACTTGGCAATATAATTGATTGCCCCAAAACTTTTCATCGAAATCATCGCTCGATGAGGATTTAACATAACTTGATAACGCCCCGTTGAATAGTTTCGGAAACATAAAATTCTGACGAACATAGGGTACACATATCAACCGTCGGACACTGATACTAATTATCGAACACTAATTCTCTTGAGTCTATTGACTCATTCGTTGATGATTTTCATGCCCAACTGAGGAGAGTGCTTTTCAGAACCAGAAAGACCCGAACATTGATATGGTCTTATTCTTGTACTAGTCATGAATAATTTTTATAGTTGGTCGAAATACTTGCTATTCCTAGAATTGAACAGCATCTGTCTCTATAATTCACGATTTTGATATAATTATTTATTGAAGAAGGATAATGGGTTAAGCCGCAGAAATTTAATTTAATTTCACCGCATTATCTTTTCTTCGAATGTGACATGAATAGTTTTTATTTCATTTCAAATATGTATTATTCGTATGTCTTATCAAGAAAAAAATATATATATGTCATTGAATTCAGATTTAATTTCTGAAATGATACATTTCAATTACTCAAATGTAGTTCGAACAACATTGAAAAGATTGAATTGAAAACCTATCTGATGCTTAGATGGTCATTTACTATTGACGTTTTGCTTATCAGAGGTGTTATCACAATGCACCGGAAGTATAGCATACCTAAGATTGTTCTGATTGGCTGAACTTTGGGTAAATGTAATATATAAGTCGTGCGTATTGGATCGATCTCTAACACTCTACAATTGGCAGTGAGAGAAATGGATCACGCAATTTTACCAAAGTTTGTACGGAGCGGAAGTGATAATTTTAAGAAACTTCCCGCAGAGCTGCTATCGTATATATTTCGATATCTGGATGCGGATTCTCTACTGAGCATTAGTATGACCTGCCAACGATTCAGAGACGTGTGCATCCAGGATAGCAAACTCAGAGGAAGGCTCAAATTGCTTCGTTCCGAAAGACGCAAACGCATATTGAACCCAAGTATTGGTATAACCGTTGAACGACTTGGTTCAGCACAAACTGGAAATTTCTTATGCAATGTGGACAGCAAGAAAATGGTTGTAATACATAAGAAAATGACAATGAGAGTTTCTGACTGCCTCACATCTCGACTTGGCAATATAATTGAATGCCCCAAAACTTTTCATCGAAATCATCGCTCGATGAGGATTTAACATAACTTGATAACGCCCCGTTGAATAGTTTCGGAAACATAAAATTCTGACGAACATAGGGTACACATATCACCCGTCGGACACTGATACTAATTATCGAACACTAATTCTCTTGAGTCTATTGACTCATTCGTTGATGATTTTCATGCCCAACTGAGGAGAGTGCTTTTCAGAACCAGAAAGACACGAAAATTGATATGGTCTTATTCTTGTACTAGTCATGAATAATTTTTATAGTTGGTCGAAATACTTGCTATTCCTAGAATTGAACAGCATCTGTCTCTATAATTCACGATTTTGATATAATTATTTATTGAAGAAGGATAATGGGTTAAGCCGCAGAAATTTAATTTAATTTCACCGCATTATCTTTTCTTCGAATGTGACATGAATAGTTTTTATTTCATTTCAAATATGTATTATTCGTATGTCTTATCAAGAAAAATATATATATGTCGTTGAATTCAGATTTAATTTCTGAAATGATACATTTCAATTACTCAAATGTAGTTCGAACAACATTGAAAAGTTTGAATTGAAAACCTATCTGATGCTTAGATGGTCATTTACTATTGACGTTTTGCTTATCAGAGGTGTTATCACAATGCACCGGAAGTATAGCATACCTAAGATTTTTCTGATTGGCTGAACGTTGGGTAAATGTAATATATAAGTCTTGCGTATTGGATCGATCTCTAACACTCTACAATTGGCAGTGAGAGAAATGGATCACGCAATTTTACCAAAGTTTGTACGGAGCGGAAGTGATAATTTTAAGAAACTTCCCGCAGAGCTGCTATCGTATATATTTCGATATCTGGATGCGGATTCTCTACAGAGCATTAGTATGACCTGCCAACGATTCAGAGACGTGTGCATCCAGGATAGCAAACTCAGAGGAAGGCTCAAATTGCTTCGTTCCGAAAGACGCAAACGCATATTGAACCCAAGTATTGGTATAACCGTTGAACGACTTGGTTCAACACAAACTGGAAATTTCTTATGCAATGTGGACAGCAAGAAAAAGGTTGTAATACATAAGAAAATGACAATGAGAGTTTCTGACTGCCTCACATCTCGACTTGGCAATATAATTGATTGCCCCAAAACTTTTCATCGAAATCATCGCTCGATGAGGATTTAACATAACTTGATAACGCCCCGTTGAATAGTTTCGGAAACATAAAATTCTGACGAACATAGGGTACACATATCACCCGTCGGACACTGATACTAATTATCGAACACTAATTCTCTTGAGTCTATTTAATAATTCGTTGATGATTTGCATGCCCAACTGAGGAGAGTGCTTTTCAGAACCAGAAAGACACAAAAATTGATAAGGTCTTATTCTTGTACTAGTCATGAATAATTTTTATAGTTGGTCGAAATACTTGCTATTCCTAGAATTGAACAGCATCTGTCTCTTTAATTCACGATTTTGATATAATTATTTATTGAAGAAGGATAATGGGTTAAGCCGCAGAAATTTAATTTAATTTCACCGCAATATCTTTTCTTCGAATGTGACATGAATAGTTTTATTTCATTTCAAATTTGTATTATTCGTATGTCTTATCACGAAATGAATTTATATATGTCATTGAATTCAGATTTAATTTCTAAAATGATACATTTCAATTACTCAAATGTAGTTCGAACAAAATTGAAAAGATTGAATTGAAAACCTATCTGATGCTTAGATGGTCATTTACTATTGACGTTTTGCTTATCAGAGGTGTTATCACAATGCACCGGAAGTATAGCATACCTAACATTGTTCTGATTGGCTGAACGTTGGGTAAATGTAATATATAAGTCGTGCGTATTGGATCGATCTCTAACACTCTACAATTGGCAGTGAGAGAAATGGATCACGTAATTTTACCAAAGTTTGTGCGGAGCGGAAGTGATAAGTTTAGGAAACTTCCCGCAGAGCTGCTATCGTATATATTTCGATATCTGGATACGGATAATCTACTGAGCATTAGCATGACATGCGAACGATTCAGAGACGTGTGCATCCAGGATAGCAAACTCAGAGGAAGGCTCAAATTGCTTCGTTCCGAAAGACGCAAACGCATATTGAACCCAAGTATTGGTATAACCGTTGAACGACTAGGTTCAGCACAAACTGGAAATTTCTTATGCAATGTGGACAGCAAGAAAAAGGTTGTAATACATAAGAAAATGACAATGAGAGTTTCTGACTGCCTCACATCTCGACTTGGCAATATCATTGAATGTCCCAAAACTTTTCATCGAAATCATCGCTCGATGAGGATTTAACATAACTTGATAACGCCCCGTTGAATTGTTTCGGAAACATAAAATTCTGACGAACATAGAATTACACATATCACCCGTCGGACACTGATACTAATTATCGAACACTAATTCTCTTGAGTCTATTGACTCTTTCGTTGATGATTTTCATGCCCAACTGAGGAGAGTGCTTTTCAGAACCAGAAAGACCCGAAAATTGATATGGTCTTATTCTTGTACTAGTCATGAATAATTTTTATAGTTGGTCGAAATACTTGCTATTCCTAGAATTGAACAGCATCTGTCTCTATAATTCACGATTTTGATATAATTATTTATTGAAGAAGGATAATGGGTTAAGCCGCAGAAATTTAATTTAATTTCACCGCATTATCTTTTCTTCGAATGTGACATGAATAGTTTTTATTTCATTTCAAATATGTATTATTCGTATGTCTTGTCAAGAAAAAAATATATATATGTCATTGAATTCAGATTTAATTTCTGAAATGATACATTTCAATTACTCAAATGTAGTTCGAACAACATTGAAAAGTTTGAATTGAAAACCTATCTGATGCTTAGATGGTCATTTACTATTGACGTTTTGCTTATCAGAGGTGTTATCACAATGCACCGAAAGAATAGCATACCTAAGATTGTTCTGATTGGCTGAACGTTGGGTAAATGTAATATATAAGTCGTGCGTATTGGATCGATCTCTAACACTCTACAATTGGCAGTGAGAGAAATGGATCACGCAATTTTACCAAAGTTTGTGCGGAGCGGAAGTGATAAGTTTAGGAAACTTCCCGCAGAGCTGCTATCGTATATATTTCGATATCTGGATGCGGATTCTCTACTGAGCATTAGCATCACATGCGAACGATTCAGAGACATGTGCATCCAGGATAGCAAACTCAGAGGAAGGCTCAAATTGCTTTGTTCGAAAGACGCAAACGCATATTGAACCCAAGTATTGGTATAACCGTTGAACGACTTGGTTCAGCACAAACTGGAAATTTCTTATGCAATGTGGACAGCAAGAAAAAGGTTGTAATACATAGGGCTTTCCAACCTGCTGTCATGATCAGCTGTTTAATGGCCGCTGTAGGAAAAACAAAGCCTTTGTTTACAAGTAAATAGTTGTGTTATTTGTAAAAATTAGTGAAATACTTTATTGTTTTTATACAAAATGCCTAATTTTGTTGTATTGTTGGCTGTGCAAGTGTAGGAACCCGTGACAGTGTTAGATTTTTCCGAATTCCTGCTATTTTGAACTTTAAGCATAAGATTGAAATGAACAAACTGTCGGTTTTAAGACGAGATCATTGGATAAATGCTATACATCGAAGTGATCTGACACTCCCAAAGCTCAAATACTCATTAGTATGCTCAAAGCATTTTATTTCAGGTAAAAACTTGATTGTTTGACTGTTTTATATGCACTGAAAGCTTAATTTATTTAAGGAGCTCCAGCAGATCTAATGGACATGTTAAATCCAAACTGGGTTCCCTCACTGAATTTGGAATATGAAAAACATGGTAGTACATGTTCAGAAGATGCTGAATAAAGCTTAATCGTTTTAAACGAAGAAAGACCAGAGATATGTTAAAAGATGAGGTAAGGCATTGAATCATTGTATGAATCGAGTAGAGCTAAGGTAAGATAATATGGTTGAAATAAAAGTGTTACCATTGTATATTATAGTATATTACTAAAATAATTCTAATCATTTAATCTCTTGTCTTCTATCCGTAATCAAATTTTCAGAGGTAATTGGCAGTGTTTATGCATTAATCAATTTGTATTGATAGTTTTTGAATGAATAGGTACATTGTGCTAGCAATAACCAACCTTCAACATATTGTGAAGAAGATACTTTGAAAGCATTGCCTGATGAAGATTTGAATTCGAGAGCTGTTCAGACAGATATCGATAGTGAAGAGATGATAGGATTGCAACTCTTGAGAAGTCGGCAGCATTATTTGGAAACGAGGTTCATTAAAACATCCTTCACGATGGAAAGTTTCAAAAGTGATGATACTCGTACAAAGTATTATACGGGACTGTTGTCCCGATGTCTCTTTGAGCACACAAGATGAGCAACCGATTTTGAATGAAATTGTTAATGTTTCATGTGCTTTGAATAATTTATGCCCATCAGTTGTTCCTTTATAAATAAAAAACATTTCAATAAATTATGTAGTTTCTCTATGAGATATATCTTCATCAAAATAGTCACAATTAATTAGCATTCAGGTCTTATATTAAAGAACAATGATAAAGAATTACTACTTACTATAAAAAAATATTTATTTTGCACTCATTCCAAGATAAATATAATTAGAATTCTTATAACAGCATTATTGAAGAAATTATAACGATAAATGATCTGGGGTTGTATTCTCTAAATAATTTGCTGCAACATCAGGATACTCTTGCTGAAGTTTATGGAAATATTCACTCATTATACGTATAACAACAGAAATTATATACGTCAGAAATTAGAGTATTAAGCACTCTATTTCAAATAATTCGCTTTATAAATTATCTATTCAACAATCGTCCACTATTCTTTAACAATCATTTCACCGAAAGAACAAACTTCGAAAGGAATATGAGATCGTTTTATCTTAAATCTTTCATTACAAAAATGATAAAACAACACAGCGTTCAATGCAAACAAACGTTTGTTTTTCCTACAGCGGCCATTTTAACACATTTGAGGTTAGAACGTTGGAAAGCCCTATGAGGAAATGACAATGAGAGTTTCTGACTGCCTCACATCTCGACTTGGTAATATAAATGATTGCCCCAAAACTTTTCATCGAAATCATCGCTCGATGAGGATTTAACATAACTTGATAACGCCCCGTTGAATAGTTTCGGAAACATAAAATTCTGACGAACATAGGGTACACATATCACCCGTCGGACACTGATACTAATTATCGAACACTAATTCTCTTGAGTCTATTGACTCATTCGTTGATGATTTTCATGCCCAACTGAGGAGAGTGCTTTTCAGAACCAGAAAGACCCGAACATTGATATGGTCTTATTCTTGTACTAGTCATGAATAATTTTTATAGTTGGTCGAAATACTTGCTATTCCTAGAATTGAACAGCATCTGTCTCTATAATTCACGATTTTGATATAATTATTTATTGAAGAAGGATAATGGGTTAAGCCGCAGAAATTTAATTTAATTTCACCGCATTATCTTTTCTTCGAATGTGACATGAATAGTTTTATTTCATTTCAAATATGTATTATTCGTATGTCTTATCACGAAATGAATATATGTGGGATTCGTACTTTTATTCCGAATTGTATTATAATGTTCTATGTTTTTTT
This sequence comes from Micraspis discolor, assembly GCA_030674115.1. Lineage (NCBI taxonomy): Eukaryota > Metazoa > Arthropoda > Insecta > Coleoptera > Coccinellidae > Micraspis > Micraspis discolor. Next base: position 52,670 of record JARTUT010000466.1, read on the forward strand.
TAATGACGTTATAAATAATTTAGATATAGGAGGCGAGAAAGAAAAGAATAGAGTTTTAGACGTCAATCAGATCGGAGACGAGTTTTGTTCGTTGAGAGGCTGTATTTCCTTCGATTTTTTTTGCTGTTACTTGCCTCGAGAATAAAGTTTTATTCCAACTTCGTGGTAATTACTGGTAGTTATCCTAGACAACGGAAAAATCCTACATTTGGGGGCTCGTCCGGGATCAAGAAGCAAATCAACTGGGATAACGAAACAAATCATAGACGAACAAGAAGACTTGGATGAACAGATGATCTGAACGAACTATTGACTGAGTTTGGATTATTGACGAAGATCTGAACGAAGAAGAAGACGAAATAGACGAAGATCTGAACAAAGAAAAAGACGAAGTAGACGAAGATCTGAACAAAGAGAAGACGAAATAGACGAAGATCTGAACAAAGAAAAAGACGAAGTAGACGAAGATCTGAACAAAGAAAAGACAAATTAGACGAAGATCTGAACGAAGAAGAAGACGAAGTAGTGCTGCAGGACAAGGTGTACCTTTTCCACTGAAAGACAGAGACGAAGTGAGGAAACCCACGGCGAGAACTGGGTTCCGAACGACAGGTGGAATTGGTGCTAGAGTTTTGAAGTATCAAGGTAGGAGATATCCTTTCTAGAAGCACTCACTGAGGAAGGCTGTTCAAAAAGAATTTATTTTAATTCTGTATTTTTGAGACATTTTGTGTCATTGAGACATTTTGCAAAGGAGTACAGCCACTCAACAAACAATTGTCAAGTTTTTAATTTTGATCAGTTGATTATTATTAATTTTTGGTTTATCATTCATCGAACTCTTTTCCGTTATTTCGAAAAACTTCTTTTGTGTATTTAGTGTTTTCATTTGTAGATATTCTGATTTTAGTTGTCTCGTTGTGAACTAGAGTATTCTTCATATTTTTCGAATTAGTTATCAGTTTAATACTTTTTAAAGATGTTGATTTTAGGAGCTATACCTAAAATTGCATATCAAATAACTCATGCAAGATTATCTGTTGTGAAAGCGTTACATATTATTTGTTACGGTGATGAGGAGAGCCGCGTAAAGGTCGAAAAGCTTTGCGGAATTTTTCAGGATTTTCTTGGAATTTAGGTACGGACCAACACTTGGCCAAAGTACGTGATATCACCAAACAGTTGACACTTCCAGATATGATAGCGGTATGCAATATTCTTGATTTGGAGTATAGTGGATCTTCAGATGAAATAGCTGAGCGCATATGTTCATTTTTGATTAAATTTGAATACGCCCAAGAATTAAATATTGATGGTGATGATATTGATAATATTACTGAAGATCGACAAGAATTCGAGAAAGAAGATGATCTTGAAGGTATAGAGGGTAGTGAAGATGAGGTAGAAGAGCAAGGAAAATATGAGTTCGACGCGAGAAGGAACTATAGACGAGAAGGATTTTCACTGACTTTTAGAGATGTAGAAGAAAACATAAGACAATTCGATGGAAAAGATGACTTTCCGATTAGAAGGTGGATTGAGGATTTTGAAGAGATTGCAGAAATAACTGGTTGGAATGAGCTTCAAAAATTAATATTTGGAAAAAAATCATTGATAGGACTAGCGAAGTTGTATATACAATCGCAAAAAGGTATAAGAAGTTGGAGCGTGTTGAAAAAAGAGACTACTTGATGAATTCGAAATCAAAGTTACCAGTGCACAGATCCATAAGTTGCTGATGACAAGAAGAAAGAAATATGATGAAAGTGTTCAAGAATATGTTTTGTCTATGAGGAGATTGCCAGTCGAGGGAATATTGAAACTGAAGTAGTCATTCAATATATTATTGATGGGATACAAGATGAATCTGCAGACAAAGTCATACTGTATGGTGCCAGAAACTTTCATGAGTTCAAAGAGAAGGCTAAGCTTTACGAAACTATCTCCAAGAAGAGGAATGTAGGAGGAGGTAATTTCTATAAATCCAAGAGAGAAAATGTGAAGCATCAGGTGAAGCAGCACGAGGCTAAGAAAGGTGTTGAAAGTAGTCCAAAAGATCAGAGGATGAATGGGAAGCAGCAAAATTGCTATAACTGTGGAAATCGTGGACATAAATCTAACGATTGCCCAGACAAAAGTAAAGGTGTAAAATGTTTTAGCTGCAAAGGATTTGGACATGTAGCATTGAAGTGTCCTGAGAAAAATTCAACTGTACAAAACTCGCATGCTTCAAATCATATGAACACAATTGAAGTAATACAGAGCAATATTATGACATTGTATATTGAAGGAGTTAGAATATCAGCATTGTTTGACACAGGAAGTGATATAAGTGTGATGAGACAAGATGTTTATGAGAAATTTTTTGTAGATGAAATGCTATCACTCGACATTCTATTACTCAAAGGAATTGGATCAAACAAGGTGAAAACATTGGGATCATTTAAAAAGAACATAGAAGTAAGTGAAGAACTATTTGATATGCTATTCCATGTTGTACCCAAGGAAGCAACTGACTTTGAGGTGATAATAGGAAATGATATTCTGAAAATAGCTGATGTGTACTTGAAGGATGATGGAATTATCGTACATAAAAAAAAGAATGACAACTTTCTGATGAGGATCGCTGTAGATGAAAGTAAACTAGAAAATGAGATTTGTTTAGAAAACATAGAAGATGTCAGACACAGGCAAATTGTGAAAGATATGATGGAAAATTATAAGCCGGAGAAAACTTTAACTACTGGTATCAAAATGAAAATAATTTTGAGAAGTGAGGAACCAATTTATCAAGGACCTAGAAGATTATCTTTTCCTGAGAAAAAAGAAGTCGAGAAACAAATAGAAGAGTGGTTAAATGAGGGAATAATTAGAGAAAGTTCGTCTGAATTTGCTAGTCCAATAGTTTTAGTACGTAAGAAAGATGGAAGCATAAGGATATGTTGTGACTACAGGAAACTAAATAAGAATATCTTAAAGGATAGGTTTCCTTTACCCTTGATTGAGGATGTACTTGACAGGCTTGAAGGTGCTAAGTTTTTTTCGACAATCGATCTGAGAAATGGATTTTTTCATGTTGAAGTAGAAGAGGAGAGCATAAAGTATACTTCGTTCGTCACACACAATGGACAATATGAGTTCCTCAAATGTCCATTCGGTTTGTGCAATAGCCCACCAGTTTTTCAGCGATTTGTCACTTATGTTTTTAGGAAACTCACTGCACAAGGAATTGTAATATTCTACCTTGATGATATTATCATTCCTAGTAATACCGCAGAAGAAGGAATAGAAAGGTTGAAGATAGTTTTGCAAATTGCTAGAGATTATGGACTAGAAATAAAGAAGAAGAAGTGCCAATTTTTAAAGACTAAAGTACAATTTTTAGGATATGTTATTGAAGATGGCAAAGTGCAGCCTTCAGAAGAAAAGACGCTAGCAATCAAACGTTATCCTGAACCTACAACTTTTAAACAACTTCAATCTTTTCTTGGTCTGACCGGATACTTCAGAAAGTTTGTACCGTCTTATTCTACAATTGCAAAACCGTTGAGTGACTTATTAAGAAAAGATGTGCTATTCAAATTCGGAGATAGACAGAGGCAATCTTTTCGAAAGTTGCAGGAACTACTGACATGCTATCCTGTATTACATATTTATCAAAGAAGTTTACCGACTGAATTACATACTGATGCAAGTAAATATGGATATGGAGCTTGTTTAATGCAGAAATCAAATGAAGATTCCATGCTACATCCTGTTTATTTCTTAAGTAGGAAGACGACTCAGCAGAAGAGAAATATAATTCCTATGAATTAGAAGTTTTAGCCATCATAACAGCTGTGAAGAAATTTAGGACCTACCTCTTAGGAATGAAGTTCAAAATAGTAACTGACTGTTCAGCATTCCAAAGACGATGCAGAAAAAGATTTAACGACTAGAGTAGCTAGATGGGCTCTTTTGTTAGAAGAATATGATTATGAAATAGAGCATCGAAAAGGAAGCAGGATGTCTCATGTAGATGCACTTAGTCGATGTCCTCGTGTAATGGTGATTTCCGAAGAAGATGGATTTCTAGAAAAAATAAGAATGGCACAAGGAAAAGACGAAAATATCACGCTTATTGAGAAGATTTTGGAGACGAAGGGCGAGTATGAAGATTATTTCACTAGACATGGAATAGTTTATAAGTTTGTCAATGGTAAAGAACTTTTGATGATACCAAAAGCCATGCAGACGTAAATAATAAAGAAAGCTCATGAGGAAGGACATTTTGCGATAAAAAAAACTGAAGAATTGATAGAGCAGTAATATTTTATTCAAAATTAAAGGAGAAAATTCAGACCTTTATTTCTAACTATATTCCATGTATTCTTAGCAACAGGAAAGAAGGGAAAAAGAAGGACTACTTCATCCGATCTCGAAACTAGAAGGTCCTTTACATACTTATCACGCAGATCATTTGGGTCCTATACCATCGACGAATAAAAATTATCAATACTTATTGGTAATTATAGATGATTTTACCAAATTCACATGGATTTTCCCAACTAAAACGACGAAGGCCAAGGAGACTGTAAGTTGTTTAGTCAAGCAACAGAAAACTTTTGGTAACCCTAGTCGCATCATCACAGACAGAGGAGCAGCTTTTACTGCTAAAAGAATTTGAAGATTACTGTGATGAAGAAGGGATCCATCACGTGACCATAATCACAGGAGTTCCTAGAAGTAATGGTCAAGTTGAAAGGATAAATCGAATAATAATTTCAGTATTAACTAAATTAAGCTTGGAAGATCCTACTAAATGGTATAAATACGTTGATAGGGTGCAAAGAGCGATTAACTCTACTTATCAAAGAAGCATTAAAACAACGCCTTTCCAAGTATTGACTGGTGTTAAAATGAGAAGAAAAGAAGATTTTCAATTATTAGAAATTATAGAAGATGAGACGAGAAAACAATTTGATGAGGCAAGAGAAATCGTCAGAGAAGAAAGCAAGAAGAATTTGCTTAAGATGCAGGAAGAAAATAGAAGAAGTTTTAATAAAAAAGAAAAGAAGCCAAGAAGTATAAAGTGGGAGACTTAGTTGCTATTAAACGAACCCAGTTTGGCTCTGGATTGAAAGTGACAAGAAAATTTCTTGGTCCTTATGAGGTCTCAAGGAGAAACGGAATGATAGATATGATGTAATAAAAGTAGGAAACCATGAAGGACCCATCAGAACATCAACGTGTTCAGAGTATTTGAAACCTTGGGTGCAATTCGGAACTGAATCCGAGTCGGATTCTACGTAGGATGGCCGAGTGTGGGATTCGTACTTTTATTCCGAATTGTATTATAATGTTCTATGTTTTTTTAATGACGTTATAAATAATTTAGATATAGGAGGCGAGAAAGAAAAGAATAGAGTTTTAGACGTCAATCAGATCGGAGACGAGTTTTGTTCGTTGAGAGGCTGTATTTCCTTCGATTTTTTTTGCTGTTACTTGCCTCGAGAATAAAGTTTTATTCCAACTTCGTAGTAATTACTGGTAGTTATCCTAGACAACGGAAAAATCCTACATATATATATGTCATTGCATTCAGATTTAATTTCTTAAATGATACATTTCAATTACTCAAATGTAGTTCGAACAACATTGAAAAGATTGAATTGAAAGCCTATCTGATGCTTATAGATGGTCATTTACTATTGACGTATTGCTTATCAGATGTGTTATCACAATGCACCGGAAGTATAGCTTACCTAAGATTGTTCTTATTGGCTGAACGTTGGGTAAGTAATATATAAGTGGTGCGTATTGGATCGATCTCAAACACCCTTCAATTGGCTGAGAGGAAATGGATCACGCAATTTTACCAAAGTTTGTGCGGAGCGGAAGTGATAATTTTAAGAAACTTCCCGCAGTGCTGCTATCGTATATATTTCGATATCTGGATGCGGATTCTCTACTGAGCATTAGCATGACATGCGAACGATTCAGAGACGTGTGCATCCAGGATGGCAAACTCAGAGGAAGGCTCAATTTGCTTCGTTCCGAAAGACGCAAACGCATATTGAACCCAAGTATTGGTATAACAGTGGAACGACTTGGTTCAGCACAAAATGGAAATTTCTTATGCAATGTGGACAGCAAGAAAAAGGTTGTAATACATAAGAAAATGACAATGAGAGTTTCTGACTGCCTCACATCTCGACTTGGCAATATAATTGATTGCCCCAAAACTTTTCATCGAAATCATCGCTCGATGAGGATTTAACATAACTTGATAACGTCCCGTTGAATAGTTTCGGAAACATAAAATTCTGACGAACATAGGGTACACATATCACCCGTCGGACACTGATACTAATTATCGAACACTAATTCTCTTGAGTCTATTGAATAATTCGTTGATGATTTTCATGCCCAACTGAGGAGAGTGCTTTTCAGAACCAGAAAGACCCGAACATTGATATGGTCTTATTCTTGTACTAGTCATGAATAATTTTTATAGTTGGTCGAAATACTTGCTATTCCTAGAATTGAACAGCATCTGTCTCTATAATTCACGATTTTGATATAATTATTTATTGAAGAAGGATAATGGGTTAAGCCGCAGAAATTTAATTTAATTTCACCGCATTATCTTTTCTTCGAATGTGACATGAATAGTTTTTATTTCATTTCAAATATGTATTATTCGTATGTCTTATCAAGAAAAAAATATATATATGTCATTGAATTCAGATTTAATTTCTGAAATGATACATTTCAATTACTCAAATGTAGTTCGAACAACATTGAAAAGTTTGAATTGAAAACCTATCTGATGCTTAGATGGTCATTTACTATTGACGTTTTGCTTATCAGAGGTTTTATCACAATGCACCGGAAGTATAGCATACCTAAGATTGTTCTGATTGGCTGAACGTTGGGTAAATGTAATCTATAAGTCGTGCGTATTGGATCGATCTCTAACACTCTACAATTGGCAGTGAGAGAAATGGATCACGCAATTTTACCAAAGTTTGTGCGAAGCGGAAGTGATAATTTTAAGAAACTTCCCGCAGAGCTGCTATCGTATATATTTCGATATCTGGATACGGATTCTCTACTGAGCATTAGCATCACATGCGAGCGATTCAGAGACGTGTGCATCCAGGATAGCAAACTCAGAGGAAGGCTCAAATTGCTTCGTTCCGAAAGACGCAAACGCATATTGAACCCAAGTATTGGTATAACGGTTGAACGACTTGGTTCAGCACAAACTGGAAATTTTTTATGCAATGTGGACAGCAAGAAAAAGGTTGTAATACATAAGAAAATGACAATGAGAGTTTCTGACTGCCTCACATCTCGACTTGGCAATATAATTGATTGCCCCAAAACTTTTCATGGAAATCATCGCTCGATGAGGATTTAACATAACTTGATAACGCCCCGTTGAATAGTTTCGGAAACATAAAATTCTGACGAACATAGGGTACACATATCAACCGTCGGACACTGATACTAATTATCGAACACTAATTCTCTTGAGTCTATTCTATTGACTCATTCGTTATTGATTTTCATGCCCAACTGAGGAGAGTGCTTTTCAGAACCAGAAAGTCCCGAAAATTGATATGGTCTTATTCTTGTACTAGTCATGAATAATTTTTATAGTTGGTCGAAATACATGCTATTCCTAGAATTGAACAGCATCTGTCTCTATAATTCACGATTTTGATATAATTATTTATTGAAGAAGGATAATGGGTTAAGCCGCAGTAATTTAATTTAATTTCACCGCATTATCTTTTCTTCGAATGTGACATGAATAGTTTTTATTTCATTTCAAATATGTATCATATTATTCGTATGTCTTATCACGAAATGAATATATATAAATGTCATTGAATTCAGATATAATTTCTGAAATGATACATTTCAATTACTCAAATGTAGTTCGAACAACATTGAAATGTTGAATTGAAAACCTATCTGATGCTTAGATGGTCATTTACTATTGACGTTTTGCTTATCAGAGGTGTTATCACAATGCACCGGAAGTATAGCATACCTAAGATTGTTCTGATTGGCTGAACGTTGGGTAAATGTAATATATAAGTCTTGCGTATTGGATCGATCTCTAACATTCTACAATTGGCAGTGAGAGAAATGGATCACGCAATTTTACCAAAGTTTGTGCGGAGCGGAAGTGATAAGTTTAGGAAACTTCCCGCAGAGCTGCTATCGTATATATTTCGATATCTGGATACGGATAATCTACTGAGCATTAGCATGACATGCGAACGATTCAGAGACGTGTGCATCCAGGATAGCAAACTCAGAGGAAGGCTCAAATTGCTTCGTTCCGAAAGACGCAAACGCATATTGAACCCAAGTATTGGTATAACAGTTGAACGACTTGGTTCAGCACAAACTGGAAATTTTTTATGCAATGTGGACAGCAAGAAAAAGGTTGTAATACATAAGAAAATGACAATGAGAGTTTCTGACTGCCTCACATCTCGACTTGGCAATATAATTGATTGCCCCAAAACTTTTCATCGAAATCATCGCTCGATGAGGATTTAACATAACTTGATAACGCCCCGTTGAATAGTTTCGGAAACATAAAATTCTGACGAACATAGGGTACACATATCACCCGCCGGACACTTATACTAATTATCGAACACTAATTCTCTTGAGTCTATTGAATAATTCGTTGATGGTTTTCATGCCCAACTGAGGAGATCGCTTTTCAGAACCAGAAAGACCCGAACATTGATATGGTCTTATTCTTGTTCTAGTCATGAATAATTTTTATAGTTGGTCAAAATACTTGCTATTCCTAGAATTGAACAGAATCTGTCTCTATAATTCACGATTATGATATAATTATTTATTGAAGAAGGATAATGGGTTAAGCCGCAGAAATTTAATTTAATTTCACCGCATTATCTTTTGTAAGAATGTGACATGAATAGTTTTTATTTCATTTAAAATATGTATTATTCGTATGTCTTATCACGAAATGAAATATATGTCATTGAATTCAGATATAATTTCTGAAATGATACATTTCAATTACTCAAATGTAGTTCGAACAACATTGAAAAGTTTGAATTGAAAACCTATCTGATGCTTAGATGGTCATTTACTATTGACGATTTGCTTATCAGAAGTGTTATCACAATGCATAGTTTATAAACTAGATCAGACCAATCACTAAATCTATTCTTAAGAAAGTTATTATGCCACCACGTCCAAGCATCACCTTCAAAAAGATCGGCAGCTGAATCAAAAAGATCGGCATTATCACAACCCCTTGAAGATTTTAACGAGTCAATCAATTCTAAAAAAGATAATAAATCCTCTTTTCCAGAAAATTTCTTTATACCCCATTTATAAACTGGGACCTTTTTAGTAGGCATCGAGAAACCTGCTGCACCATGATGAGTTGGAGTTGATGATTGTAATGGATTGTTATTTTGAGACGAATGAAATGGCGATTGAACAATTGGATCTCTATTAACATGTCTACCAGAAAGATCCGCTTTCAAAATTAATACTCTTTTCAAAAGTTCTTGTTTAACATTGTTTTCAGATTCTGATTGTGCGAACAACCTCGAAATTCGCCCTGTCGCCTGAGTTATCCTAGACTCCAACTTTTTATCATCGTCAGAAGATTCATCACTAAGATGTTGCAGCAAAGCTTCAATGTCATTTAAAGTATCACCAATTTCTCTAACATTCTCATCAAACTTATATGTGTCTGATATCTCAACAAAACTCCTGTCGGAATTTTCCTGAGATAAAAGACCTCTTAAAACTTTCCGTTTTTCCTGAACAGTAGTGGGGGGAACAATACCTCTTATTGATATTTCATAGGTTAGTTCGAAACTTCTCAAATGATTTGGATTTAATTTAACCATAATGAAGATTAAAGTGAAAAATATTGTGGAGACAAAAAGAGCTGAGATAATCGCTTGTCGTGCTATCTTTTGCAATGTGAAAAGGATACCTATGCATATGTGATTGTGTGAGGAGCCTTCAAAATTGCAGAAATTTTAACAAGGGATGCAAAATACGAAAAATACGCCCCACGTTGGGCCCAAAAATTGTGTAACCAATTAAGTGTTTATCCTCTCTTCAGAGATCTGTTAGTTACTAGCTTCAGTCGGAGAGGTGGTCGGGGTTAATAGGTTGTAGCTAGCCCGGAACCTATTTTCAAAATAGAAAGCAATCTTCAAGGCCTTGGTTCCCACACAAAAACAAATTTATCCACTTTCAGAGATTTATTAATAACATCGAGTAAATTGCTCAGATTAGAATAAAAAGTTAAGAGTGAAATTTTGAAAAATAGCTGCTTACAATTGGATTTCAACAATGAAAATTATTCTGAATAGCTTCGAAGCGCAATATCTCAAGTGCAAAATGAAATAGAGCACACGAAATTATATAAATTGGATATCGAATAGAATTACAAAATATATAACAGAATACTTCCATTAGCAATTAAAATCCAGGTGAGGTGCTCCTATGCAGGAAGAACCATCTGATTTGGTACGATACTGTACACAGCACCATATAAGGATTTCCAGGTTCTGATCACCAAGTTTTCAGGTGTAATGGATTCTTCGAAGTTGGATGTTGGTCAACGAAGTTCAACTTGGAAATATATATTCAAATCGAAAATCTGGACTTCACCCAAAAACTGTAAAATTAACTTCTTTCAGAGACCGTTCAGTACATATTATTGTCCTTGCCGTCCATGTTTCGTATAAAAAGTTGTGTACTCAAGTATAACAAATTACATATGTGAATCGACAGCCATTTTTCAAAAAAAAAAAAAAAAAATAATAATGATCTAACAAATAAAATTGGAACTGATTTTACCTTTACATTGAATTTTGAATATGAAATGAAAAATTTTTAATGAGTGAATTGAATTGAAGGGAACACTTTAGTGAAGATTTATTTTATATGGCGTGAGATTTTGAATATGAAAATGATCTGAATAATGAAATCTATAAAAAAATTAATTTTGAAGCGAATGAAAATGGACCTGAACGGCAAGGATGAATCGAATTTCGTTTAAAAAAATCTTTGTTGGGCAGAGGAGATTGTAAAAACAAAAAAAATAAATATATTTTAAAATATAAAGGCATCTTACCTCAACCTTTAATTGAGTTTTCACTAAACCAATAGAAACTATGAAATATCAACTAAATCTCAAAATTTAATACCAAAAAATATCTATATCAAGAACTCAACTCTGAAGACTTATCTCATTCATCAGACAAAGCAGAAAAGAAAGAATAAAATCTTCGAATAACCGATTAATACCTTATCAGATTGAAAACATGCGCTAATCTGCAAATCTGAATTCTTCGATACACGTACAAATGCAGTGGCGGTACAACAAATATGTAATGAATAAATTTAAATTTCAAAAAGAAAAATTGTAACGATCGTATCGTTACAGGGTAAATGTAATATATAAGTCGTGCGTATTGGATCGATCTCTAACACTCTTCAATTGGCTGTGAGTGAAATGGATCACGCAATTTTACCAAAGTTTGTACGGAGCGGAAGTGATAATTTTAGGAAACTTCCCGCAGAGCTGCTATCGTATATATTTCGATATCTGGATGCGGATTCTCTACTGAGCATTAGCATGACATGCGAACGATTCAAAGACGTGTGCATCCAGGATAGCAAACTCAGAGGAAGGCTCAAATTGCTTCGTTCCGAAAGACGCAAACGCATATTGAGAGTGCTTTTCAGAACCAGAAAGACCCGAATATTGATATGATCTTATTGCTGTACTGGTCATGAATAATTTTTATAGTTGGTCAAAACACTTGCTATTCCTTGAATTGAACAGCATCTATCTCTATAATTGACGATTTTGACATAATTATTTATTGAAGAAGGATAATGGGTTAAGCCGCAGAAATTTAATTTATTTTCATCGTAGGAATGCGGTTCAACCCATTATTTTTTTTCAATATCTAATTTCACCGCATTATCTTCTCTTTGAATTTAATTGTATCCTTGTGTTTTGGTCGCATCACACAGGTTGCTTATGCTTCCAGCGTGGCGATGCTCGGTTTAGCCTCCAAAACCGGAGGTATCTAGGGTTGAAGCCACAAATTAGACGCTAGCTCCTGTTGTGGTCACCTGTTGTCGTTTATATATATATATATATATTTTTTTTCATTATTCATTTCCATCCATATCCAGGTTTTTTCGTTGCCTTGCCCTGAAGAAGCCAATAAGCAGAAATACATGTCGGCAAGTACCTTCCATCTATTTCCCATATTTTCTGCATTCCTGCGGTTTAACCCATTATCCTTTTTCAATATCTAATTCCACCGCATTATCTTCTCTTTGAATTTAATTGTATCCTTGGGTTTTTGTCGCATCACACAGGTTGCTTATGCTTCCATTGTGGCGATGCTCAGTTTAGCCTCCAAAACCGGAGGTATCTAGGGTTGAAGCCACAAATTGGACGCTCACTCCTGTTGTGGTCACCCGTTGTCGTTTATATATATATTTTTTTTTCATTATTTATTTCCATCCATATCCAGGTTTCATGGTTGCCTTGCCCTGAAGAAGCCAATAAGCAGAAACACGTGTCGGCAAGTACCTTCCATCCATTTCCCATATTTTCTGCATTCCTGCGGTTTAACCCATTATCCTTTTTCAATTACTTGTTATCGCCTCGTTGAATGTTTTCGGAAACATAAAGTTCTGACGAACATAGGGTACACATATCACCCGTCGGACACTGATACTAATTATCGAACACTAATTCTCTTGAGTCTATTGAATAATTCGTTGATTATTTTCATGCCCAACTGAGGAGAGTCGTTCCTTGTTGACCCTGCACTGGGAAGCTTTGTGGCCTAATTTATTGCATTTGTGGCATTTGATTCCACAGACACTCATAACATGTCCGGCTTTATCGCATTTGAAACATTTGATACCTTTCTTTGCTAAGAATGAGGATGTTGCTTTATTTGTGATAGTTTCACTTGGACTTAGCTTGCACTTAAGACTGCAGAGCATAAGCTAAGCGGTCGTGGGCATACTGATGCATGTAAAGTTTGAAACGCTGGTGGATGATAATACTTATGTACATCAAAACTTAATTTATATAACACTAAATATAGGGAAAGAAAAACACCATTTCATTAGTATATACGCACCAGATGTAACAACCAAAGGATTCCTACTTATCGCTAACCTGTTGGCGTAGTGCTTCTCCAACCGTGTGGACCCATCGCATCGCCAACCAAGGAGGCCATGACGTCAAAATTGGAGAGCGCCGGTGTCGATCAAAAATTCCAATCCACTACTTCGATTCTTTGAAAAGAAACGGCGCATGTTGGGTAATCTGTTGGTCGACATGTTCAGCGACTGCCCTTGTTTCTCTGATTTTTCACATTGGCATTATCGTAGTGAAGGCCGCACCACTTTTTTCACAACAGAGTCTACTGTTCGCAAAATTCATCCAGAAACTCATCGGCAGTAAGATACAATGCCCTTTCCTGCTCTCCCTAGCCAAAAATCTGAAGAAATTCTTGGGCTATAGGGAAGTCGGGTGTTCGGGCTTAATTTGTATACTGGTCCGCGCCTTCATTCCCTATGATACCAATATGGGATGGTATCCAGATTAGAATGGGAAGAATACTCTATTTGGAATATTTTATGGCATATTTCTTGAATTTTGTGCACCAATGCATATTTTGTGTAAATATTTGCCATGGATTGAAGACTAGGAGTCCGAAAGCATTGCGTCTTTCTGGTCAGGGGTAAACGATTTGCACAGAAATTTGCAGATTGCAAAGAGTTCATCAGTGAAAATGCTTCAGTTGGTTGGAAGTTTCTTTACTACTGGGTCGTCTTACCGATCGACGATGACGCTTGATATTCCCTGTTCTTCTTTCGAGGCATTGGCATATTCGTCGAATATTTCTTGATCAATATATTCAAGAAATTTTCGTTCGAAGAATATTCCTGGCATTTCTCGTTTGATATACTAGTAATATACGGGGATGTATCAGAAAATATTGAGACTGGTGCTATTGTAAATCAAACATTTATCCCAATATATTAAAAACAATAAGGAATATTTCTGTGGTAATCGATGTTCGATACAGGTAACCGAGGGGTTCAGAAATGCGATATTTCAAGGTAAAAAGGGGAAAGCGATCTCGCGAGCGAAGCGAGCACCGTAAAGTTCACAAGACGGACTTTCGTTAGGTGCATTTTACATGCCCTTACGACCACGCTAACATTTTCAAAAAAATTATCTAAACACCGATTTCCTGGTTTTTTGCGAAATATGGTCCGGTAAAATTGAAAAAGGCTTTTTCCACGGACGCGATCGGGAAAAGCCGTTTTCATATGTGTACTCCCCGAGAATCGGACGTTTGGATAGGGCTATTCGTATCTTCCAATCGCAATTAAAAATATTCTAAATTAATTGCTGAAAATAGCTTACTTCGGCTCAAACGCAAATTTCCAGATCATCAGTCACGTCCGACGTTCACAGAACATTGTCACATAATTTCAATTACAATTTTAATACATACCCCGTATAATATTTCAAAAATTTTTCAATTCATACGATTCGTAAGAGCCCTGGTGAGGTATACTCTTATAGTTTAACAGTCTACCATATGTATTTATGAAATTCAAAAATGTACCCAGCATAGATCCAGTTTGGCAATCCCTAGCCAATTCATTTCACCCCTGTCGATTCCTACTCTGAAATGACAATTGTCGTTGACATTTTAATCTTATGTATTGTAATCGCAACCAAACAATAAACAAATCAAAATGAAAATTTTGCAGGTAGGGATTTGCAGATAGCAGATTATACTTTATTCGGATTGTACATTTCAATTTTCACTCCACAAAGAAACTTAGGAACGACCGTGTGAAATTCATCGTGCTTGGTTGTATTTATTTATATAAATGAAGCTATCAAAATATGACTACCTATATTCATCATTCGTAATCAATGGATATTTTCATAAAAACCTTTTTGCAGGTAGGATTTCCTCACATATAGTGTAATCTTTCTTTTAATTCAGTTCAAACGGCATCAGAAATCACAGAGAAACGAACTATATTTCTAAAATAGTGTTTTTAAAATTCCATTCCTTCAATTTTCATCTAAAGTAATCTTGACATTTCTGTTTCGTTCGGGCAGTAGAAACCCATTTTCATTTCCAAGTAGAGAGATTATTATTATTATTATTATTAATATTACATCAAGAGTTGGGGCAAATGCCCATAAACTCAATAAAACTAAATTAATAGATTATTATGTGCTCAATAAATCCTAGCAGAAACATAAAACTAAAAGAAAAAAATTGAACATATATAGCACTCCGACACATCAGTCATCACAAAAAGAAAAAAAACCTTAAACACCATCACTAAACTGATTCAGATTCCCGACTATGCCGATCCAGTCTGTTTTTGAAGGCATTCACGCTAGGAGCGCTCACCACACTCGACGGGAGACTGTTCCATCTATCAAAGACTCTGTTGGGTAGGAAAGACTGGCGCTGCGTGGTTCTGAAATTCTCCTTACCCAACTTGGTGAGTAGTGCATCTTCTGAATAAACTATCCATATTTATGCCAAAAAACCCCCTCAACGCCCGGTAGGTTACAATGAGATCTCCTCTGTTCCGCCGATCCTCGAACGTCTGCAGATTCATCATCCTTAGACGACTCGAATAATTCGGTCTGTTAGTACCAAATGGAATTCTCGTGTTCCACCGCTGCACTGACTCCAGGAGAAGTTGGTCACCCTTGAGAAATGGACACCACACAGGTCCAGCGTACTCCATTAGAGGACGGACATAGCTACAATAAAGCAGCTTACATGTTTCTAAACTGCATTGTCTGAAGGCACTCTGTATCATATAGGTCAATCTCCTTGCCCTAGCAGAAACACTCGCAACGTGTCGTGTCCAACCCAGATTTTTATCTACAACAACACCCAAATCGTTCATATAGTCAACAGAAACTAGGGGGGTACTATCGATCTTATACAGATATTCTGGATTTTTCCTGCCGAGATGCAGCACACAACACTTGTTGGCGTTTACGGGCAACAGCCACTTCCTACACCAATCACTCACCATACATAGATCTTCGTACAAGTCTCTCGAGTTGGAAGCAGAGTTGTAAATTTTAAATCATCAGCGTACATGGCACACTGAGATTTCAACAATTTTGGCAGGTCTGACGTATATAGCAGGAAGAGAGCAGGACCCAGCACGGATCCCTGCGGTACACCACTTGACAATAAGCCCTCCAGAGATGAATGAACACTCCCCACACGAACACGGAATGTTCTGTTCCTAAGGAACCCCTCAATCCAGGAAAGTAGGCCACCTCCTATTCCCAGATGATTCAACTTAGACAAAAGACGGCGGTGTGGTACTCGGTCAAAAGCCTTAGAGAAATCTAGGTATAAAACGTCCACAGGTATATTGTGATCTAAAGAAATGGTCCAGTCATTTAGACATGTTAATAGGTTGGTCAAAGTAGAACGACCTGGAACGAAGCCATGCTGCTCGACGGGTATGATATTATGCGTTATCCCGAAGTTTATGAGTTGCTCACAAATAATTTTCTCCAACACCTTAGAAACGGAGGATGTCAAACTTATTGGGCGATAATTTAGCGGAGAAAACTTATCTCCCTTCTTGAATATGGGCGTTACCGACGCCTTCAACCAATCATCAGGTAGTCTGGCCGTGTCCAGTGATCTCTTGAACATGATAGCTAGAGGAAGGGCAAGAGCTGATGCACACTTTTTCAGTGAGAACGGTGAAAGCCCATCCGGACCAGGAGAGGATGATGTTTTGATGTCTAAAAGATGTTTGAGTACCAAATCCTCGTCTATAGAAACCTGGTTCAACTCTGCTGCTACTTTTGGCATCTCTACTTCTGGAATTGGACCTTTGGGCTCCAAGCCGTACACACCCGCGAAAGCCTCTGCCAAGACATCCGCCGACTCCTGAGGGTCACCAGATAACTCACCGTTGGACATCCTGATGCGTGGAATGGATACCTTTGAGTTCATTGTAGATCTGATGTATTTGAAAAATTTTTTCTTGTTTTTACTGGAGGCTAGGTGTGATTCATAGGTCTCTCTTGCTTGGGCGATGGTGGAAGAAAGAAAATTTGAATAGGACCGATGATTACGGAAATCAGACTCAGACCTACCGCGAAGATATCTCTGCCACAAAGATTTCTTACACCTGATCATATTCAATATGCTATCGTTTATCCAAGGCTTCAGCGGATTATGTTTTGTTGTGATAACTTGACAGTGTTTCTCTCACCAGATCGAGAAAAATCTTCCACATACCATTGACACCTTCACAGCCATCAAACAATTCTTCCCAGTTTTTTCTTTTAAATTCAGCATTCGCTGAATTGTAGTCCACTCTACTGAAAGTTCGGGCAGCCTTCCTAGAACTGCAAGATGGAGTCATCTGGATCTTGGTAGACAAAACGGCATGATCGGACTTTCCGAAAGGTGGTAAATATTCTATTTCAGAGGTCAGGTTGGCATCCGACACGATTATCCAGTCCAGAAGAGAGGGATTTTGACCATTCCTAAACCGAGTTGGTTCAAGAACTAGCTGCTGTAATCCTGTTTGCATAAATAGTTCCACGTATGGAAGAGAAGACGAAGAATTGGCAGGAGTCTGCAGCAATGGCCAGTGCACGTCAGGACAATTAAAATCCCCAGCAACAATCAAATTCTTCCTAGAAGACGATGATAGATGTCTCAAGTAATTCGAGAGATCGAGGTCAGCAGCACATGGGCGTGGTCGGTACACACATCCGATGGTTAAAGAAATACTTTCATCAGTGATGTCCACGAATATGTTATCAATTCCCTTCCAATCATTATGGGATACTGTTATAGAGAATTTGTCACAGATATAATCGCAAACATACATGCAGACTCCCTGTAGCCAACAGCGTCGCTGCTGTCCGAACGATAAAGTGAGTAGGTTGGAATGTTACAAAACTGTCATCTATCGAATCTTTCAGCCAAGTTTCTGACAACATAATTATATAAGGACGATGAAGCTGTACAAAAGACAATAACTCAGAAAACTTTGATTTTAAGGATTGTATGTTCGTATATAATATGGGCCAGGATGAAATTATTGTCGGTTTTTGAATCATTCAAGGATAGTTTTGGGGAAGTGGCGACGATTTTTGGTGATCCATTTATATATTTAATCGTGAGGTCTTTTTCACCATTAGACTGCCTCGACTTTAGCTCACGTCGTAAAGATGACAACTCCTGAATCTGCATCCTAGTCTGGTCATCTCGAATAAACACATTCCTATATTTCTGATGTCCACGCAATGAAAGCTTGTTTCTCAAAATCTTCTGTACAATGTCCGGATTAGAGAATGAGACTCTCAGCCAGCGAGGTCGCGAAGAATTCCCAGCAGGCAGACGCTCAACACTTGTTAAACTAGAACTAGAAGTTTTATGGACGTGCTCAATTATTTCCTTAGTACAAAGAGTATCCCGGGATGAATCTTCCCCCTCAGGTACATTAACCAAGATAATATTGTGTGATTTCTTCACACGCTCCAAAATCTCGGGAAAGTTAGCTCCCGACGAAGACTGCGCGCAAGAAAGTTCTGAAACCTTTTCACCAACAGCAGCTAGTTCACTAGACATGGCTGCGTGAGATTGCCCCATCGTCTCCATATCATCAAAACACTTTTCCAGTAAGGTCTGGTGCTCAGTTAAGATTTTGTTTAAATAAATTTTGACGCTTTTTACGCGATCGACACTGGCAACTATCCTCCATTGAATTATGTTCCAAAGTAACGGAGATTGATCGTCAGGAACCGGGGTTTTGAGCCCGAAGCGCTATTAGAGCGACTGCGCAAGGATCGCAAGGATAAGACCGAAATTTTTCGTTTTGAAAGTCGAGAATTATTCCATTCTTCGGTACTCGGGTTTTATCTTGAAAACCATCGCAATTGTATAGAATCACAGAATAAATCCGTTCCACTCGGTTTATCCTATTTATGTGCACATCTTTAGAGCTTTATCGAATAATAATAATTTTTTTATTCAACTTTAGAAACGGAAGGTGAATCGATGCTGAGAACCATATTGTTGAGCTCTAAATCCGACTCAAATCTTTTATCTCTCATTTCTGTTTTGACTTCAGGAAACAAATGGAAGTCACTTGAAGCTAAGTCAAGAGAGTAGGGGGGATGAACCATAATTTGAACCCCTAATTCTCCAATTGTTCGTTGACGAATCGTTGATTTATGAGCCGGAACATTGTCGGAATGCTGCGTCCAGCCAAAGTCCTGATAAAGCGACCTTTTTTCTTAAATTCTGCCTTCAAGGGTCCTCGAAGTACATTAGAATAAAACTCCCCTGTTACTGCATGTCATATAGGTACAAAGTGATCGTAAATAAAGCCAAATTTATCAAATGAAATCAGGCGCATCACTGTACCACCGCTTTTAACCATTTTGCCCTTCTGCGGTATTGAGCTGCCTTTATGCTTCCATTGCATACTTTGAAACTTCAATTGAGGATCGTAATGGTAAATCCAACTTTCATCACATGTAACCACATTATTTAAAAATTTTTTACTTTGCAATTACGTTTTCTACTGCTGACATATTGGTCATCACTTTTGGAATCCATTTTTCAGCGATCTTACGGTACTCTGAATCTTCATGAATAATTTTTTGAGTGGTATCGTAAGATAAATTAAATTTGTCATAAATTTTATGCCTATCCGACGGTCACTTTGTATCAAATGTTATCAGTTATCATGTTACACAACGCAACTTTATGAAATGATGTATATCACTAGTGTTGGAGTGGCTTTAGTATAGAATCTATGTCATTCTTAAAGATATTTTTAATAAATTCACAATCATTTTTAAATATAGTTTAATAAGAATCACACACACATACAGCGTCATCGACTACATACTATGAACTAAAGTTATTTCTCTAAACAGTCAACTTTATAACAACGTACTTTTACACCTATTGCCATCTCTTGGCACTTCATTCAATTAACAAGTTGACAACAATTTCATTGCAGACCTCTATGAATCCTTCCCTACAGTTTTCAACACGCCCCCTCAATGAAATTATTTTAACTCCTGAATCCATAACACAATATATCAAAAAAAAACTTAATTATTAACAATTTTCACATATTATATTTGACTGATTATAAGTCCTAATTCGTAAAATTTCACTTTACATATAGGCTTTGTAAATATATCAGCTAATTGATCTTCTGTTTTAACATAAATGATTTTAACAATATTCTGATCGATTTTTTTTTTAATAAAATAGAATTTTATATCAATATGTTTAAGTCGTTTGTTATTTTCAGAACTGTTTGCTAAAAATATTGTTGCTCTGTCCATATAATGGAATTGGTTCTTTGATTTCAAACTGATAATCAAGTAAAATTTTTCTTAGCCAACAAGCTTCGGTTACTGCTAAGCTTAATGCAGTATACTCAGATTCTGTAGACGAGATGGAGAGATTCTGTTGTTTTTTACTAGTCCATGAGATTGAACAACCGAACAATTTAAAAATATATCCTATAGTGGATTTACGATCAATAGTATCTCCACCCCAGTCAGAATCAATGTCCTGTTAAAATTTATCCATTAGGTTTGAATAACAATTTAAAATCGAGAGAACCCTGTATATATCTTAGTATTCGTTTTAAAGCTTTAAACAAATTTTCATTTGCATTCGTCTGATATCTACTAAGCAAGCTATGGCTATGCTCTGGCATAAATCGGGTCTGGTAGCTAAAGCAGCATACATTAAACTACCGATTATTTGTCGACATAATTTTATCAACTCTGAATTATTTTCGCTGGTTTCAAACATTTTAACATCAATATTAGAATCTAAAGGTGTACTAATACTTTTACAATTGCTCATTTTGAATTTTGTCAAAACATTTTTCAAGTATGATTTTTGGCTCAATTCTGTAAAACCCTGTTCTAAATTTTGTATGATATTGATACCTAAATATTGAGAAATTTTTCCTAGATCTTTCATATGAAAATTAGTATTCAACAACCTTTTTAAATTTTCAACTTCAGATTCATCTGTACCTAAAATTAATACATCATCAACATAAATAAGCAAATAAAGTTTACTCTTATCTGAACACTTTGAATATAAACAAAAATCATTTTCTGATCTCACAAACAATTCTTTCTTCATTTATAGATCAAATTTTTTATTCCAGCTTTTGGGAGATTTTTTTAAACCATAAATTGATTTATTCAATTCAATCATTGCATTCACAGAAGGCAAATTCTTGGTAATATAATGTCTGGTAATATAAGGTCTGGAACAAGTAATACGTTATTCAATATGTAATCGATTTTCCTTTTTCCAACAGCTTGTAAAACTTCATTTTTCTTTGCTACCAAAATGTCACTTTCTCTTTCTTCAAATTCGATTAGATTCTTATTATTTGTCATGTGACTACTACATCCTGAATCCACTATAAAACTTCGGCTTGTACCCTGTGATCCATGTGATAACAAAGCCACTTTATTGTTGTTGTCTTCCTTTTTATTACATTTCCTGGAAGTTGAAGCTTCTTGTCTATTTTTAGAGAAACAATTTTCCTCCTTATGATTATTTTTTTTGCAAATTCTGCAAATTTGTTTGTTCTTTGCCTGGCAGTCTCTTGCATAATACCCTATAATTCCACAAGAATAACATTTTCTTTCGCTATGTGTTTGTTTTCTTTCCTTTTTAAACTGGGATTTTGGTCTTCCTTCTAATGTTTTAAGCGCCACTGTTTCATCTTCATTGTTATTCCTCATCCTCTGTTCCTCAGATATCAATCTCGATGTTAGATTGGTTAAGTGCAGTGCAAAAATGCCCATATTGGTTGGGTAACATAGAAAGTATTTTTGACATCAACATTTCATCATCAATGGTTTGATCAAGAGTTTTCAGTCTGCATCTCAGATTTTCTAATTTACTAATATGAAGGCTCATATCACTGTTTTTCTCATATTTATAATTGAAGAACTCTTGCAGCAAATTACATTTTGTTGTTCATTTTCTTTTTGAAATATTTTGCATAATCAATATGTGCATCATCAATTTTTTGTCGATTGACGTTATTATCGCTTTTTAGGCTTAGGCATCCCTTCTTTTCCAATCCGCTTTTTCGTTATCTCTTTCTAAGTCTTAGAATTTTTTTGCACCTTCCACAATTTCATATAATGAGTTAGATTTGAATAGAATGGTTACTTGGAATTTCCATAATTCATAGGTTTCGATATCCTTATGTTTTTCAATAAGCGTCACTTCATCCACAGACACCGCCATTGTTTTAACACACAATTCTCAAGTTTTTGATCTTTTTAAAGTATATCACTAAGGTTTTAGTTTTTTTTGACACGCAGTAACTAGCGGGTCTGGGCCCATAACCTAAAGATATTTTTAATAAATCCACAATAATTTTTAAATATAGTGTGCGGGTACAAAATTAAGATTAATAATAATCACCCGCTTAGTGAGAGAGAAGCGCACTTCTTGAGTCGCTGATTATACTATAACAGTAGATCCAAAAATTATCTTTGGTAGAAAAGATGTTTGCAAGGTGAATAAAAACAAGTTTGTAGTTATAATAGAATTATGTATTCACAGATAAGAATAGTTACACAATGTTCAGAACTTGAGTTTACACTCACAGAAAGAGTTTTTAGGTGTCTATAATAACCAAGGATTTGAACTTCTTTGCTCAAGCTTGGGCACTTCTGGTAATGCTAAACAATATAGAGATCGGACCTTATTTGTTGTTTTGGAAATTACCACAGCTCTGCTCTAATCGTCGAGGTAGACTTAGTAAGGTAAGATGCAGTCACTTTGAATAAAGCTTTTCAAACTTCCACTGATCAATTGTGCCTTGGCAATATGTAATTGCGTCATAGGTTCACAATTCACAACGTAGAGAATTTCAACTGAGTAATTCACATACACAATGAACTAGGGTAGCTAACTGACCCGAAAACAGAATATTTTGAGAGATTTTAAGAGGAACTTTTAGTTCTGAGTGCCGTTATAGACTGGTGAAAGTAAATTGGTGAAGGGGAACCTACTTGGTAGTTAAACGAGAAGTGTACAGAGAGAATGTTCTTGAATAATTGAGAAAGGTCGGAGAAAGTACAGGTAGCTAAGCTAAGGGATTCCCATAATTCCGTCCGACAGAAAGGGTTCTTGGAAGTAACGGCCGCTGCCTTGAATTCCAAGAACTGTCCTTTGTTGCGAGAATATCGCAACATATAGTTTAATAAGAATCACACACACACAGCGTCATCGACTACATATTATGAACTAAAGTTATTTCTCTAAACAGTCAACTTAATATAACAACGTACTTCTACACCTATTGCCATCTCTTGGCACTTCATTCAATTAACAAGTTGACAACAATTTCATTGCAGACCTCTATGAATCCTTCCCTACAGTTTTCAACAATTCTCAACTTTGAAAATCAAATATTTTGAAGATTTGGTCACTGAAAGTTTCAATTATTCCTCAAAGAATTTGTCGAGAGATCCAAAACAATCGTACCTACTTACGTCACTGCTTACAACATTATTCAAATGAAAATAAACATCTTGTTCGTCTCTGGAATACAAGTTACATTTAATTTATTTTCAGGTGATGATCCAAACGCGAGTGCAGCTTCTTCTGAAAGTATTGCTCATATTAGTACATCTTCTTCAATAAACAGTGATGGTTGAGCTGTCATGTGGAAATGCATATCCGTTGCAAATTAATTGTGTTTGTTTCTTCAAATACCTACCCAATAAAATATGGTGTATTTCTGAAATAATAGAAAACAAAGGTGATAATTTCCAAATGTACCGTTGGTTACTGTGTAATTTTCGGGCACCTACTAGATAATTCCCGATGTTCGTGTTATTGACATATTCAAAAAAACAATTGTTTCGAAGATGAAAGGCGATTATGTGAATGTCGAAAGGGGGGCTGTGTAGTTTCGTTACGTTGAAATTGAATGTATTGATAAGGTGATATTCTTGATACGCATTGGAGCTGAACTATTTTTTTATCCATATTAAGCAATTATTTACAAAACTTGATAATAATTTTAAGTATTGAATTAAAGTTTGCTAAAAATATTTGGGAATTTGAATGTTTATTTCTGTTTAATCATCATTCATTATACGTTATTGTACAATATTTGTTTCTATGTCTCATTCCGTAATCATTGTCATAGCTAAGTATAAACTGTATATCCTTATCAACTTTATATCTGAATTACCTGTATTTTGGAAATGGCCAGTGATTAGTTATGTTACTTGTAATAATGGTGTCCCTTGCTAAAATATTTTCTTTTGTATTATAAATATGTACTTGTTTATTTATTAATTTATATTTCGTTACTAATTTTTGTTAAAATTGATCATTATCGTAAAAAATTTACAACTATAAATAAAATTTACTTATTCACTTTTCATTGCATTGAGACAGTAATTCGAAAAGAAAAAGCTATTTGGAATTAGAGTATAGGAACTAGGAACCTTCTATTATTTTTTTCTCCACTGGTGCAATGCATTCATTTTAGTTGAATCTATGTCGATCTCTAGATGAAACAGGTAAATTATACAGCAAATTATGATTTTAACAACCAAAATTTTACAATATGGGTGAAAGTTGCTGTATGCGGTGGGCAATGGCGTGCCGTACCATGCCCCAGTGAAAGATGAAAGGTCTTTTTGAAAATTCAAAAAATATAAAAAGAATTGAAATATGCATTTTTATTGAAATCTACACGTTAGAAAGAAAAATTCATTGAACAAAAAAAGTGCAGGGCCTTGTGGTCATTTGCGTTATGCTGAACAACAAAAATACACTCTATAGCTGATTCTTTGAAGGGTTTTTGGCCTGTGTAAATGCAAAAGTTGTTTCTTCGAAGATTATGAACAACTTTCATTCAAACATTATTTTCAATGAACTTGCCGTTTCTGAGCTACAGCTTGCAAGACTATGAAAATTCAAACGTATTTCCATCTTCTCTAAAATGTAAAGTATACCAAGGACGACTATAACTTTCAAGAGAAACACCTGTAGTAAAATTTCATGGTAATTTATTCACAGTTTCCATTGGTCTTTGAAAACATATAATTTTTATAAAAAACAATTTACAAATATGAGTTAAAGACTTAAATTATTGCATATTTTCACTTTCTTATTTACAAAAATAAACATAACTAATTGACAAATAAAAAAAAAAACATCCTAAAGCTCTCAACCTTATAAATTTTCCATTTTTGAAATATTCGAATTTAGTCTTCTTTTACATTCAAAATTTGTATGAATGTAATTGTATAATAGATATACCACATCTTTAATTAGAAAAATCACACATGTTGAGTCAAATATTCATTTAGAGATCACAGAAACTGAGCTGGAAATTCAGCCTTTATATTTCAATAAATATATTTCCAAAAACTTGAGACATGTTTTTCTAATGGAATGTTTTTTTCTATGAACCAAATTGTTTTTCCAGTCCCATTTTTTGTACATAAATTTTTTTGAAAATTCGATAATTTATTGTCATTATGAAATCATCACATTTTGTGACATATTCTCCATGACGGAAAAATTAAAGCTGCCTTTGGCAGTCAACACTACCATTTGTGACCAAATGATTGTCTACATCAGACCCCAAAAAGATGTCGGTTATTTGAAATTTGGAGAAATATTTTCTCTGTTGAAATATTTTCTCTGTTGCTTCGGATGGAATATATACATTATCAACAGAAAAATTTTTCCTTTGTTGGGGTGTGACATTTTGGCACATTATTTAAAATTCTTATAAAAATATGCAATCTATATTATCCTATGCACAATTTTATAAAAATCTCTGTATAATAACTATTTACAATTCTTATCACTATTTGCACATTTTGTTTGAGTCTATTTCTATTGGCACTTCAAGTTTCATAATGCACGTAATCACAAAGTAATTCTGCTAATTTGGCTGTATTGGGGGGTCAGGTGAACAAACTATGTTTATATGTCTATTGCTACTCAAATCGGTAGGACTTTTGTCCATACTGAGATCTGTAGGCTTATCGTCATACTCCATTCGAGTATTTTCTAATATTTCTGTTGGTTCTGGCTTGATATTTATTTGTGGCACCATTTGTGGGGTTGTGGCTTGATTTGAACTTTTGTTTGTTGGCGATATCGTCATTTGCTGCCTGAGCAACGAGATGTTTTTGATATTTTTTAATTCTGTGGGATTCCTTAGAAATCTGCGAACAAAAACATGATATTTATTAATTTTTCTACAGTTTGGAGATTTATATATCAACAAGGAGAAGTAAATGTCATTGATACTTACTGGTAACAATGTCTCTCTCCTTGAACTTTCCTCAAAATATTGACCCTGTAGTAGTACCGCAAAGCTCTGGACATTTTGTCATAATTCATAGAAAGGTGGTTTTTTTGAATACCCCAGAGTTTTGCCAGACCGGCAGGATCTACAATCTTGAAGACACCTGTTTCTCTGTTCTTCCATGCAATATGATTTGTATACCTTTGAGCAGGATCGTTAAGAAGTTGCTGAAGGAAATCCCATAATAATCTTCCATCTGCAAGAAATAGACAGTGAAAATACACCGCTTCATATTCAATAAAAGACAAAGATTCAGAAGGGAGTTCGGGGATGCTCTATCAGACAAAAATTTTAACATTCTATAATTGTAGTAATAATTGCTTTTGTAATCAGTAGCAGATGGAAAGTTAATATACCTTGAAATTATATATACAAGTGTGTTTTTATACACAGAAAATATTCCAAGAAAAAATATAAATGAGCAATTCCCATGTTTACTGCATGTAGAAGTGATAACTGTGCATTTTCTTAATACATGTAATGTCAATTTGTTTCTTGTACTTACTTGTGTTAGGCTCAGGTGAATCATTAGGGAAAAAATCCCTTCCAAAACTCCTCGCATAAGAATCTGGGCTGAAATTTGGTTCTTTTGGGCTCCTAGGTGGACCAGTTGATATTGTGTGGGTATTGAAAGAAAAAGTTGGTGTATTAGGAGGACTGCTTTGGCTCCACTTTTTTTCTTCCTCATCAGAATCTGAGGGATTGCTTCCATTGCTACCTGCTGTGCTAAAAGCAGTGTTGCTATAAAGTTGATGGTCTGAATGTTGAGGACTACTGTTTTGGCTATCTATGGAAGGTGCTGGACTCAAAGTTACCTGAAACAAGAATTATTTTCGATTCATATTTTTTTCACCCCAATTATAATGAACTTGCTTTGTTTCGATTTTTTTAATACTTACGGAATTACTATGAGCCAGAAGTTGTGCAGCGAGGGTAGCAGTATGTGAGCTTTGGAAGGATTCTCCATTACTTTGAGGGAGTACGTTCCATGTAGGTGTTGGGGGGTGGGAATGGGGAGACAGTGGATACGGATGGCGTGATGTGGGTGTTACTGGACTTGAAGGTAACATTCTTTGAAAAGAATTCGCTTCTCGTATGAGAATTTGAATAACGTTGTATAGAACATCTCCACAACTCGGAGCTCTCTCTCCTAAGTCTGTTCTAGTTAGTAAGCTTAATGCTTTGCCTGAAAATAAGAAATAACCAAATGAAGTTGATGCTATAATTTTTTCTAGCTGAAGAACGAATCGGTAACATATTATGTATTTCATTTTCTTCGTTTTATTGATTTTGTACTCTAATGAATGGAGGAAGATGACAACTTAAATAAAACAAGGTCATCTTAACTCTCTAGAATTTCGTTTCATCGTCCGCAATTTTCCTTTTCGAAAATAAGTCTGTGTTAACTTCATTTTCGAAATATTATGATCGTAAGTCTCTGAGACGGTTATTTATATGTCGTCCTAATTTCGTATTGCTGACGATAAGGATGGATTCAAAAATTCACAATACAAATAAAGGAAGTAATTAACGCGGAAGTGGATATTTGCTTTTTATATAAGTTTATATTGTCGACATAATTAAGGAAAAAAGAGGAATTTATAATGGAAAAATCACAAAGTTAATAATCCAAATAATATTTACAGCCGGATTCATTGATAAGCTTGATAATACATCCCAGAAATTATTCGCGGAAATAAGCTGTATTTGATAAGGAAATTATAATATGATAAGCTGGACTTAATAGTGCGGTTACATAGATATAAAAACTGATGCTATGTGGAATGTCTCCAAAAAAGACATCGATGTTAGCCTGGATGTATCAGTGATCGTTTTGAAGAAATTTGCTCCTTTTATTCGATTTATTTTATCATTTTATATTAACTCGACCGTTGACTCAGGGTAGAGTTCAATAATCATTTCAGCAGAAAAAATTTATTTTTGTATTTGTTCACCTCTCAATCTATTATTTTATGGAGTTTCTCTGAAGTGGAATTATGAAAGTTTGTTGGAGAATTAGTCTTCTCGTTTTGAATATCAATTCGAAATGAATGGATAATTGATCACAGAGGGAACTCACCATTCATTTGAAACGATTCCATTTCTAATGGTGGAATGTCATATTCTCTTTCTGCCCATTTCAAGAAAACTACAACATCTTCTCTTGACCAAAGTCTAGGATCTGACGGCAAACTGGCCGGCAATTGACTTTTGTAGTCGATCAGCGGTGAAGATGGCTGCTGTCCAAGTGGGGAAAAGGGTAGAGTATATCTCCATAACATTTCTGGATTGAATGAAATTGGCATAGGCAATCGATCCATTGTTGCTCCAGTAGGAATTGGAGGTAGAGGTCCAGGTACTAATTTCATAATTTAGCCTGTAACAATTGAATTTACTGTAAAATAATACAATGGTTTTGATATCAAGTTATGATTATCAGATAATTTTTTCACTAGAAACATCAAAATAGATCAATTTGCTGGGTTGTTATGATATATGGGAAGAACAGGTATTTTTTTAATCAACGTTTTCATGCCGATTATATAGATATCATTAAATTTTAGTAATGGAAGGAATATCTACGATAGATACTGGTTTAGGTATAATTTAATATCGATTAACAAATTCAAAAGAAAGCTTAACAATGTTGTCCCATTTTTGGAGTATTATTTTTGCTGTTTCCGCTTCAGAAAGAACTTTCAAGAAATTTTTCATGAGCAGGCTTGATCCTACCTCTAATGGCGTCGTTTGAACAGGTGGCGTCCACAAATCGCAAAATTCACAATAGTAACTTGAATGGTTTTAATCGGAAGCCTATAACATTACCTAAATTGAGTATGGGATGTACCTGAAAAAAATCCTTTGGAGCGCTGGAATTGTCATCTCAAATTGGGGCCCAACGTGGAGCCTGAGTAAATTTGATGATGTTAACCCTGTTAGTACTGGAAGGGGAAGTCTATGAACTTGATGGGCTTATTTTGAAATTTTGCGCAATTAGAATTTCACGAGTTGCATAGCTGGTGCTAAGAGAGCGGTACATTTCATTTTCAAAATTTGTCCGTCTCATAATTTTCAATTTGAAGTCAAATGCAGTCACACACTATATAATTATATAAATTATATAAGTATATAAATAAAGGTCCGATTAATCAGCGTTCCATTCGGGTTGCTACAAATGCATAAAAAAATGTCAAAAATTCGCATAAATCCACCGGCCGGTATCGAAATCCATTAAATATTGATGCCGTTCCGGTCTATACATACAAACATCGCATTTATTGTTTCAGTTCTAAAATACTACCGGATTTCTTAACCGATCTGGAGGCGCGCCACAGACAAAGAAAATTCCTGTCATCGAAATCGAGAAACGATAATTTTTTTCATTCGGAAACCGCACAATGCGAAGTAATAAGGCGGCCCGAGTAGGAAGTGAATAAAAGTGCTGGCGATTTAAAAATACGCCAACTAATGGTAAAGTTGAATATACGTGGGTATATGACGGTCACGGAAGTTATTTCAAGGCTGATGTTGTGTTTTTCAATCATTCATTTACATAAATGATTTTCCGGTAATTACGACAAGGAACGGCTTCGCTCCTCGGTCCTTTTTGAGCGTTTTTTTTTTGTTTATCTGAACTGTTGCTTTGACTTTTGCCATTTCGTTGTCGGCTGATGGGATATAACTTGTCGATTTCCATACCGAACTTGTTTGTGGCTATTCATCCAATGCTTTCTTTGTTCTCGAACACTTCCGGGTGCGGCGTTGCAAGATGTCCGAGATTCTCGCAGGGATATCCTAGTAAAATTCTTAAATAACGTACAAAGGGTAACATACCAGAATAAATATTTCTTTTCTTAATTTCTGTTTTAATTACATTTAATGAAGTTTCCATTCCACGGAATTTATATAAATTAAAACTTCGAACTATGTAATCAGCTCGAATTCCGATTGTAAATTGAAAATTAGACAATACTCTGGCTTTGAGCTAATTTCGAATAGGGAATTTAACGAATTCCAGACTTAGAATTCGACAATAAACTCTAAATTAAATACACACTTTTATGCGGACTACGAATTCAGACTTCAACAAATTACTCCTGTGAATTAGGAAATTAGCAATATTTCAATTTCAAATTAGTATTTATTGATTTTTGCAATATGCTGGCCTCAAAATACCAAGAATTTAGTTGATTAAGGACAAATAATAAATGACACCCAGTCAAATCCTTCAAAGGACCATGAATATGAAATAAAAAAACAAGATGAACAGTACTTCAAATTCGGATATCGATTATTTGTATCACAAGTAACAATTGGAAACTTTAAGAATGGGATGCATTGAAACTAAAATCAAACAAATATGAAAGAAATATTTCTGCAGGTACATAATTTATGTTTGTTATAATTTCATGGAACTGATACTAATCACGTAACATAATTGAAAATAGTCTCAATCGATTGGGTTCGACTCCTGATAAAGAATTCGTGGCGAAAGTTGAGTCTGTCCGGCCGTCGGCCAGCCGTATCCTCTCTAGCATCCAAAAGAGATGAGCTAGAGTTTTCATATTTTCAGAATAGGTTAATTGTCCAAATATCTCGGTCAAGTTCGTTAGTGGGCCAAACCCGTCGGATGGTTCAATAGTTATGAGCATCTGAAATTTTGTTTCCTCAATAACTACTAGAATATTCATCAGATCAAATTGATACTTGAAATATTGTTGAGGGAGGCTGCAAGAAAACGGCTCGCAAAATTTTGCAGAAATCTTCGCTCTAGAAAATTTTTTAAAAATTCCCAAAAAAAAATTTTTAATACTCCATATCTTATAAGACATCTTTCAGATTTCAATAAAAATTCGTGAATATATCGAAGTGATCGATATCTTACTTATCCTCAAATTTCATTGTCGTAGCTCTTTTCCATCTAAAAATATGATCTTTTTTTTAATTCACTCAAGAGAAAAGAGAAATGACATATGTCACGATGATTTTCTTTGAACGATGGCCATCACAGATCGATATTCGATTGACAAATGCCGGGCTCATTAATCAGTGTCAGTTGGCGTAATATTAATCAAAATTTTTCATAACTGGAAATCAAAGAGATAGAATTCAATCTCGATGGCTGAAACAAAATACGTTGTCAAAATTTAGAAAAGCACTGACCTACGTTTTTAGAAAGGATTTCAGCTTCGAAAAAAACTTGGGGAAAATTATGAGTAGTTATTTTTAATTTGAGATATAGCTTTGTTCATTCATTAGGCATTCATATTTGCATCACATTGTCCCATATTACGGGAAAAGACTATTGTTCACCTGATCAGAGTGCTTACAGATTTGTTATGGTTTGAATATTTACTCGTAAGTAGCTCAACAAGAGCGCCAAAGCAATCTGACCTCACGTCAGTGCTTTTCTAAATTTTTGTAACTTGATACACCCAAAACTTCTAAATATTATGTTCCTAGGTTCAGTGGTTAAGATTTTGTATACAAAGAGTTTGGCTTCGTAGTTCCCGGTCAGAATCTGTTCCATTCGAATTTCGGGAATTCCGTTTGAA
Organism: Micraspis discolor; assembly: GCA_030674115.1. Taxonomy (NCBI): domain Eukaryota; kingdom Metazoa; phylum Arthropoda; class Insecta; order Coleoptera; family Coccinellidae; genus Micraspis; species Micraspis discolor. The sequence continues at coordinate 84,736 of JARTUT010000466.1, forward strand.
GAAAAACTCTGCACATCCTAAGAGACTTATGTACCAAGTTTCTAGGTTTTATCTTCAAAAATTATGAACTTCATACAAACTTTCAACCCCTATTTCATCCCCTCACAGGTCGAAATTTCAAAAACGCTAGAACATCTAGTTTTATTATTTTTTGCCAAGTTCCTAAAGTTTCATGGTTTTATCTCCAAAAATTCAGAAAGCACTGACGTGAGGTCAGATTGCTTTGGCGCTCTTGTTGACCTACTTATGAGTGAATATTCAAACCTTAACAAATCTATAAGCTCTCTGATCGGGTGAACAATAGTCTTTTTCCGTACTATGGGACAATGTGATCTAAATATGAAAGCCTAATGAATAAACAAACCTTTATCTCAATTTGAAAATAACTACTCATAATTTTCACCAAATTTTGTTCTATGCTTCTCCTAAAACTTACGTCATTGCTTTTCTGAGTTTTGACAACGCCATCAAATTCTTTCTCTATGATAAAAAATTTTTGATTAATATTACGTCTGTGCTTTTCTGAATTTTGACAACGTCATCGACATCGAACTCTACCTCTATGAATTCTATGAAAATTTTGATTGATATTACGCCAACTGACACTGATATCTAGGTCCGCAAGTTGTCAAACGAATATCGATCTGTGATGGCAAATCTTTCAATGACAAAGCTCGGACTACATGACATTTCTATTTTTCTCTTGAGTAAATGAAAAAAATGATCATATCTTCAGAAGGGGGAAAGCTACGACAATAAAATTTGAGGATGAGTAGGATATCGGTAACCTCAATATATATACGGATTTTTATTTAAATCTAAATGAAATCTTAGGAGATATTAAGTATTGAAAATTTTTTTTTTTGGAATTTTTTAAAAATTTTCTAGCGTGACGATTTCTGCGAAATTTTGCAAGCCATTTTGTTTCAGCCTCCCTCAATAACATTCCAAGTATCAACTTGATCGGATGGATATTTTAGTAGTTATTGAGGAAACAAAATTTCAGATGCTCATAACTACTGAACCATCCGACGGATTTGGCCCAATAACGAACTTGACTGAGATATTTGGACAATTAACCTATTCTGAAAATTTGAAAACTCTAGCTGATTCCTTTTGGATGCTAGAGAGGATATGGCTGGGCCGGCCGGACGGCCGGCCGGACAGACTCAACTTTCGCCACGAATTCTTCATCAGGAGTCGAACCCAATCGATTGAGACCATTTTCGCCCGATATTCCAAAATTACAGACATTCGGGCAAAATGATAGGCACTCTGTTTGGGTGAACAAGAGCGCCAAAAAATGAGAGAAACTCCCATACAAATTTTCCACCCTTACTGGTCCAAATTTGAAGAACGCTAGAACAAATGCTTGATTATTTCTTATCAAATGCTTAAATATAAAGTTCCATTATTTTATCTTCTTTTTTCGCAATAAAAGGTCGCCTATGTCCTTTCTCAGAGTTTAAAGATTGTCTGTGCCAAATTTCATTAATATCGGTTGAGAGGTTTAAACGGTAAAGCGTAACAGACAGACAGACTTTCGCATTTATAATATTAGTAGGGATATTGTCACGGTTTCAAAATTCCCGCTTCAGTTAGTACCTGCAAACCGAACTGGTGGCGATAGTCGCAGTAGTTTACCAGCTTATCTCGTACGTTTCAATGGACGGTTGTCGGTGGTCCTGTTCTGTGCATGTGACGTAGGTTGTCAATTACGTCGTTCTTCCGGCATATATTTGGTTGAAATCTCCTGGAGTAATTAATCGCAATTTTGCGGATCTGAACAGGATTTTAACTGAAGCCCTGAGAGAAATCTTATCATGTTGGTTTGGTTTGTTCGTTGGTGAGATTTTTGCGCTTTAGCGGAGTGGCGTATTTGTTTGGAAGAACGACGTGGGATTGCATCAATCTGCTTCGAATTGGGAATTATTATTGTACCGTTGCGAGGTACCGCAGATTCTGAACTGTCTTTGAAGTCTTCGAGCTGTTTGTCTAGGCTGTCTTTGAATTACCGCCGTGGGAGCTGTCTTTGGGGACCTCCACCAGATTTCGCCATCTAAGATACCACACCTGTCGTCTACCCAGGGCGCATTGCTGTGATAAATTGTACTACGTTGGCCCAGGAATATATTTGAGCCCAGTTTCCATCTACGAGACTGTGAGAATTATATCCTTTTGTACTTCAGTCAAGCCACGACCTAGAAGGTTAGTCTGTAGAATTTAGTTAAGATTGATTAGTATCAAAGAGGCCCAATTCAGTGAATACTGTTTAGTACATAAAACCCGACCTATCGAGAAGGTCGCTTAGATATAAGTAAAAAATTTTGTAACGATTACCATCGAGGCTCTAAGTATATACAAAGTGTACTCTTCCAAGAGCTTAGAAAGAGTATTACCAAAGTGTAAGGAGCATATTCTGTTCTTACATGCTTTCACTGGCTGTGACACGACGTCAGCTTTTTTTTCCAACGTGGCAAAAATGTGTTCGCAAAAATTTCGAAAAACGGATGGACTTGCAAAATGCTGCGACAGTTTTCAAAAATGAATGCAAAGATGTTAATGACATTTTTAACGCTGGTGTTACATGCACTCTTGCTTTATACGCTGCTAACAAAAAATAAAAGATTTAAATATATTATGAAATAAATCTTTTTTGAAAGCAACTGCTAAAAATACCTGCGTTAAACTACCGTCTTTGCTACCTACTGCAGATGCCGCTTTTGGACACTTCAAAAGAGTATATCTGCAAATTCAAACATGGCTTGGAAGAGAAATATCACCAGAAGAATGGGGTTGGAAATATGAATGCGGAATACTGATGCCGCAAACAATGACCCAGCTACCCGCTCCAGAGGCCTTACTGAAAATGATTGCACTGTAGCTTGCTTAGAATGCAATGGTAACAGCTGTACAAATCCTTCACCCACAATCCACATCAATGAGATCGATGACGATGACGACGACAATAATGAACAATAATGTAGAAATGTATATAGTTGATAATAATTTTATTTTTGTAACTCGTTATTTTTTGATAAATATTAATAAATTGATATTCAAGTTACTATGCCAATATAATTTATTAGGTATAAAATTGAAACCTTTACTGTAAACAATTTTTTTTACTCTTGTCCCTCTCATTTTTCAGTAAATTGTTGTTATAAATTGATATAATCGAGATCGGCCATTTTTTTTTTAACTTTTTTATTTGAGCTTTCAACAATGCAGTCGAACAGTTTTTATGAAGATTCATTGACTTGCCCTGGATTCCGAGATTGTACAATTTTTATGCCTTACGGCGCTCCACTAGTTAAGATTTTGTATACGAAAAGTTTGGCTTCGTAGTTCTCCTTCATAATCCGTTCCGTTCCGTTCGAATTTGGGGAATTTCGTTAGCAGAAAAACTTTGCACGTCCTAAGAGACCTACGTACCAAGTTTCATGGTTTCATCTTCAAAAATAACGAAATTCATACAAACTTTCAACCCTATTTCATCCCCTCAGAGGTCAAAATTTCAAAAACGCTAGAACAAATCGTTTTTTTATTTCTTACCAAGTTCCTGACTATGAAGTTTCATGGTTTTATTACCAAAAATGAGAGAAACTCCCATACAAATTTTCAACCCTTATTTCACCCCCTTACTGGTCCAAATTTGAAGAACGCTAGAACAAATGCTTGATTATTTCTTATCAAATGCTTAAACATAAAGTTTCATTATTTTATCTTCTTTTTTCGCAATAAAAGGTCGCCTATGTCCTTTCTCAGAGTTTAAAGATTGTCTGTGCCAAATTTCATTAATATCGGTTGAGAGGTTTAAACGGTAAAGCGTAACAGACAGACAGTTACTTTCACATTTATAATATTAGTAGGGATATATCAATATTACTAAATATCACTGAATGTTTACTTCATTCTGAATTTGATATCTTCCTTTCAGTAGGTTCTTGTTCTTCGAAATGCCTTCTATATTTCACTCTCAGATTATTACTGAGATAATTTTTGGACACTTTCACGAACATAGGTGACCGGTATTTAGGTTTGTCTATGAAATCAAAAGTTTCAATCATATATGAAAAACTCATAGCTGCTTAAAATAAGATGGTACAATGTGAAAATTCATGTATGTTCGGAACGTTAATTTCCTTGATACACAGAGTGTTTTATTACAAACTGGACATATATAATTTATATTACAGTATTCACAGTATTGTTCTAATAAGTATATGAGATAAACATCGATATAACCTGCAACAAAATGAACATTCTCTTGTGGAGTGTACAAAAAAATATGCAGAGAGGTTGAAGAGTTAATCAAAATTCATAATGCCAAAATTTTTGTTTTGACTCGAATTTGGTCATTCTACTCCGTAGTGCAACTTTTTGCATTAACCAATTCATTTCCCATTTTTTCAGAGCTATCATTTGTAAGATACTGGAACTCATTCAAATAACAATGAAATAATAATTGCAAAGTATAATTCAGCAAATAAATTGTGATATCAGAAATAGTAGTGGCATGATTAGCAATATATGTGTTTTTTATGAAATCTTATTTAATCAAGTGATTCAAAAGTTTCAAATATTTATTATAACAGCATTTTGCTTCGTCATATTGGCAGGTTCAGGATTGTTGATTCCTAAAATATAGTTTATTGAGGTATACCTAATTTTCAAGAATATTTATTTTAATTGACAAAAATATTGAGGGTTGACAATCACAGTAAATTGGTTGAAGATATCTCAACATGTCATATATTTCAGGCAACGGCTTAATGCAGGTAATGGTAATGAGAAAGAAATAATTTTTATTGTTTTGTGGAAACCCATCATATTAAATGTCGCATACCACAGTTGGTTTTTATGCTTTAAATGACCTGAATGGCAAAACGCCTTGTCAGTTGATAGATATATCTCTTCGATGAACAACAAAAGGGATCAGACACAACTCATTTTAACCCTGAAATCTGTTCGATAAATTACACAAGGGACCGAACATTAATGTAATAGATTCTCATTTTGTTCCGTCCAAAAATTGAATTTTGAAATATACCTGGATACATGCGCACATTTCCTTTTGAATGTAATGGTTATCAATAGTTCACTTAAAAGGAGCTTTTGATCTAATTTGAAGTGAACTGTTATAAATGGAAATCTTGATTTATGCCTTGTCTAAAATTACTAATTTACCACAAATTTCGTTCTCAAATGATCTTCGTTTAAAGATTGGTTGCATTTGTTGTTCGCAAAAGATTTTGAACTGATACCTGCTCTTTAGTAGGGATCGATTCTAACTACTGGGATTGTACCGAAAAAACTGGAGCAGCAAACCAATTTGAAAATTTGGTCCAAAAATGATCAGAGAAAAACCCGTTGCATTTGGCAGAATGCGCCACTTTGAATTTAATTGTCTTGATAATATAAGCCACAAATTGAAACAAGAGCAAATAGATTTATGAATATTTCAATATAATGCACATTTTTAATTCAACCGATTTGTTAACGATAGGTGAAAAAAATATATTTTCAGAGAGGCTTTTTTTTGCATATTTAACAATAGGACTGCAATAAAATCTACCAAATCTCGAAAGGTAGCAGGTTTTGACGGAATTTATTCAGAATTCATCAAACATTTAGGAAAAAAGGCCTTGTCTTGGTTATTGTCTTTCTATAACAATATTTTGAATTCGGGAAACTTTCCCTCCGAATTTCGTAAGGCTAAAGTAATAGGTATTTTGAAACGAGGAAAAAATCCTTGTGATCCTAGTAGTTATCGACCCATCAGTTTATTGAGTGTTCCTTTCAAGATATTAAAAAGGCTAATTCTTTTTAGAATTGAATCTTCTATAGAAAATGCTGTACAAAATTTCCATGGAGGCTTTAGGAAAAATAGAAATTGTTCAGATCAGGTTCTCAGCCTTACAACTCATAGAATCAGGCTTCAATGATAGGTTGAAAACAGGAGCTGCTTTCAATGATTTATCTTCGGCATATGTTATTTTCAGCTAGAATTTCGAAAATAATGTGCGTTTGGGCAAAATGATAGCACGCTGTTATACAAAAAAAGCGCGCATAAAACGTTCATAGTTCTAAATCCAGATTATTTATTCAATATGATAGACAAGTATAATTTCATTTTCCAGGTGTTACTTCCTACGTAAAGTCACGACGGATCTTAATAAGGTTAATCCCCACGTCTTACTCAATGACGTCAAAGTAGCAAGGAATGCGAAACAGAATACCTAGGTCGTCGGATATGCCAAGTGAATTTCGTATATCCTGGCTAATGTTCCTCAAAAGAAGGAGACTAATAAAAGATCAGAAAACACGCTAAATTCATTGGCACCGTCCCACTGAATCTCACTTCCTTCCTATTCCGCACAGAAATAGACTGGAAGGCAAAATTATTTCTCCGATAAAACTGCCAATGTACGACACGATAGCTTGAGTATGGGAATGATTCAGAGCCATCACTTATATAATCATCATATTTAGTTGGAAATCCAATAGTAGATACTCCACAGTTACCTGTCGTTATGGTAATATTATGAGGTATAAAAGAATGCAGAAGCAGTGTCTTGTCACCGTGAATCACCGGTATACTATAAGCACGAGTACGTGTAATTAATCCCAGGGATCTAGGATCTGCAATTTTGTGGTTGGGATTCGGATTTGTTATGATTAGCATTGGTTTTCCCTGAGTGGTTGACACATAAATCGTTGTCGTCTACAGATGTTAGTCAGGAGCAAAAAATGTGTCATCCGCAGATTGATGAACTCCATTTGGTTAGTACTGACATGGAAGAAGACCGTGAAAGTGTAGTCGGTGCTTAATTTCTGTACATTAATTATACCCAAAATTAAGAAATTTAGTTATTTAATAATAAGAGAATATAACCTTACATTTTTCAATGTTTTGGAGCCTCTGTTCCTAGAGAAACAGCGTATCCGTTTGCTAAAATCCCTGTTATTTTCGAATATCGAACCGAAACCGGTCTCAAAAATTGGGTTTGACTGGATGGACAATATCCATGGTCAAAGTTCAGCATCTCTGGCCAGCGTTTATGCAATAATATTCGAAGAAGATGAGCAAGAGTTTTTATTCTGTCTGAATAGATTAATGCTAACTTTCATTAAAGTTGATCGCTTGACAAACTCGTTGATCAACAGTCGAATAAGTTATTAGGTTGTGATAAACAAATCCATTATTTTTACTTTAACTTTGGGGCTTTATTAAACAGAGTTACAATCATTCGTTAATTGGTTAATTTAAAGGCAATTATGCCTCATTTTCAAAACATCTTGTTCCTATTAGCTAAAAAACGAGATAACCAATTTTCACAATCTTCTCTCGAAAACAATTGTACACCACCAAAAGTGTTAGACATGCACAAAAATAACTTATAATCGCTTGGTGCTAGATCTTAACTATAAGGCGGGTGCATAAGAACCTCCCGACCAAGATCCATAAGCTTTTGGCGGAAGACGTGAGTCCTAGCGTTGTCTTGATGGAATATGCCACCTCTCTTATTTGCTAATTCTAGTCTCTTCTGATCAATTGTTGCTTTAAATCAGTCTAATTGTTCGCAGTACAGATCCGACTTAAGCGTCTGGCCGTTGGGCAGTAGCTCATAGTAGAAAACCCCTTTGCAATACCACCAAGTAAAACTATCCGGGTGGTCAATTCTTGTTTGACTACAGTTTGAACTGCTTCTTCGATTTTCGACCATGAAAGTTTTCGCATGACGATGTCGTATGTAGGGGAGACTGGGTAACACTGAATAATTTTTTTTTAAAGAAGTGTTACTCCGTTGTTTATGACAAAATGATACATGTCTAAAATTAAATGATAATGTGAATATCTAATGTCTGAAATAAGAGACATTTCATGGCGTGTGTTATACAATTTTAAAAGGTATAGGCACTTTTAAAAAAAATGAGAATTGATCCACTGTGGCCCGGGAACGGGTCACTTTGGATCACTGCACGGATGACAGTGAATCAGCTAGGGCACATAGGATCAATTGCAAAAATATATTAAAAAACATAAATTTTCATATTATTATGATATTTCATGACGATGAGGAACTATTTTTTACAGTGTAGAATTTTTGATCTGATTTTAACTATATTTTTATTGCTGGATCTAAATACGATAGCAGTTTTTCTGTATCAGCTCTAGATTTTTAAATAAATTCACTAATCTATCAATGCTTTTTCCTATTTAATACTTTCAAGTATGAGTGTTGTGAAATTTATACTGTAAAAAATAGTTCCTCATCTCAAACCATAATTATTTGTCTCAAGTACTCCGTACGTTTGAATACAGCCAAATGCATAAAGTACTTGACCCTACCGCCCTCTACGGTTGAGAATGGCGTTTACCCTAAATAAAAGTTTCTTGAGTTAAGAAACTGATTGGTTTCAACCAAGCTCAGAGTTTTTGACTCAGGTGGTAAAAAAATTTGATCCAACGGTAATATTAATTAGTATGTAACTATTGATACTTTTCGTAGAATAAAAATTTTGGTTTCATGTAAATAAATATTACATTTCACTGAAACTCGATTTGTAGTTGAATGGGTCGAGAATTCAGTCGATAAAAATGATAATATCTCTTTATGTCAAGTGAAAGTTTCTTGGGTTAAGAAACTGATTGATTTGAGCTAAATTGAAGGGTTTTTGACACTAGCAAAGGAATAATTTGATAAAACAAAAAAAAAACATTTGTATGTAATCATTATTTTTCTTCACAGAACAATAATTTCTCTTATATATTAATAAATACCGCAATACTGCGGCAGACCATGAATTTTGTACGGAATGGGAAAGGTGTCTAGAGTTTCATTGGAAGTTGCAGAGGGGGAGTGAGTATACCTCAAGCGTCAACCGTCTGCTTTTCCAAGACACGTTGTCGTAAAGTCAACCGTTCCCATCACGTCGGGGTCACCAATGAAAATTCGAAGGAATTTATCCCTACTTATGCGTTTCGTCCTTGGCGCACACATTTGGATTCATCAGTATGGCTTGTGTGGGCCATGCCATAGACGCAGGGGTTAGAAGTTTTGAGGGAGCTGCCGGGAGTTGAACCCGGCACCTAGTACCTAGTCGGTGTGAAACTTGAGCGCAAACCTCTAGTCCACCGAAGCGCTGTGAACTAAGCTATGCGTGGCTATATAGAGTGCCGCCAAGAGATCCCTATACACTCCCCTGCCGCTGACAGAGTGCCGCTACAATAGCTATAGTCCAGGCAGTGGGTTATCATCTCATCCCTGTCATCATCCAATACCAGATCACCCGGTTCTCCACCAACACAAAGATATTTGTTTTTCTCTAAGTTGACATTTAAGCCCCACTTCTCGAATTCTTCAATTAGCTTGCGCATCATGTATTCCATGTCATCTTTATCACCGGATACAACAATATTGTGAGTAAAATGCACAAATAATTGCATTTAAATGGGATATATTTAATATAAAAGAGATAGAGTTTTGATTTATAATAATTGCAGCCAATATAAAAAATTGCTACAATTAATTCGTTTTATTAAATCAAATACGCAATATTTTTTTTACAAATGTCACTTCATATTGCAACAATTATATGTTCAATTTTATTCAAATATTTATAGTTTTCTTCAAGTAAATGAGGCGAATAATATAATCTCACGAGATTCTTGTCTCAAGAAACTGTAGTCGTTGCATCAACTGACAGAATTTACGACAACCGTACCTTCGTTCTATTGAACAAATAAAAATGAAACGAACGAATGGTTTCGTTAAAACCTATTTAGAATAATGTATTTGTATCAATCAATTATGGATATTGAGACAAGTGCATAAACAATTTCTTGTAATTTTTGTTTATGTTGAATCAGTTGTTTCTTTCATTTCGCTGAAATGTAAAAAGTTTCAGGCGAATGTTTTAGCTGTTCTCTATAATCAACTAGGTTGTTTTAATCAAGAAAAATAGTTTATTTGGCGTAATCAATTTTAGATTAATTCAAATTAAAATGGTTTGATTGAAAAAAAAATTCTCAAACTCCAGAGGAGTTTGAGCGCAGAATTTTATTTTTTACAGTGTACAAGAGATAGATTCTTGTATATTTTCCTTATTGTCAGTCTTCATTTTTAAAAAATTGAATTTAAAATATTAATATTTATTATAATTATTATTTGAATTCATTTATTTCAAATAGAAGACTTACAATATGAGGTATATAACTGATTGGTTGACAAACTGTTAACAAGTGGGATTTAATCCTATTTAGTGTCAGTCATCCAGTTAATTCCATAGAAATCCGATATATGGAGCTGTCCAGTCTGAAGTGAACTTCAACTGCAGTTGAGAGTTGAGGTTAGTTTGTGAATTCCCGCGGTGCAGATAGATAGAACTTCGCGTCATATGAAATTTCTCTTCAGTAACGAGTTGTTGAAAAGTAAATCTAAAAAGTAGACTGTTAATGTGAATTGTTGTATTTGTGTTGTTGAATTGAAATGAGTTCAAGTAGAAGAAGCTGTGTACATCATAATGATATTTTTAGCTAGATATGCGGACAATACACGTTCTTGGAAAACAGAAACACTATTAGTGACTTTGTAAAAAGGGCTTATCTTGGATATTTTGGTGTTAAGCTTGGTGATCAGGATAAAACATGGGCACCACATATTGTCTGTAAAACAAGGGAGAAAGATCTGCTACCTTTTTTCTCTGAAGAACAAAATCTTGTATTTTGCCATGCTATTAGAGAACTCCTGATAAAAATGGTTCTTCCTGAATATTTTCCGGATGATTGGCGCTTATTTATTGACAGCTCAAAGCGAAGTTTGAAATGTGTTCTTCTACATAATGGGAACAAATAAGGCTCAATACCAATTGCTCACTCAACGAAAATTAAAGAGTAATATGACAACATAGCTTTGGTTTTGGAAAAAATAAAATATCATGAACACCAATGGGTGATTTGTGTAGACTTAAAAATGGTAAACTTTCTCCTTGGACAGCAAAGTGGCCACACCAAGTATCCTTGTTTCTTGTGCCTCTGGGATAGCAGAGACAAAGCTCCACACTGGGTTAGAAAAGAGTGGCCTAGAAGAGAAAACATGGATGTTGGGGGAGAGAATATCATCAATGATCCTTCAGTTCAGCGAGAGAAAATCATGTGTCCACCCCTGAATATCAAGCTGAGTAAGGAAAAAATTAAAACCGAAATATTTGATGGCCCACAAATAAGACAGTCGATTAAAGACCCTGACTTCATAAATTCAATAATTGAGACTGAACAAGATGCCTGGAATTCATTTGTTTCAGTTGTCCAAAATTTTCTGGGTAAACACAAAGCAGTAGTATAATCAATACGGGTTCTACAGCGGAAGTGAACTGTCATTCTCAGTTTGACAGATGTCACGTGTTCGGTCATGCGCATTGACGTCACGTGCACGTGGGTGTTCGGCCATTTTGAATAATGTCAGGTGGGGGGGTTGGGAGGTGTCATGCGACCATGTGTGTCAGGTGGGGGGTTGGGAGGTGTCAGGTGCGGGGTGAGGGGGAAATGTAGATAAGAACATCGTAAACAGGAAATGACGTAACAAACAGGAATGAACAAGAAATATCAGGATGTTGATAAGAAAGTAGATAAGAATACTGGAAATGTAACCTCAAAATATAGATAAGAACTCACAAACAGGAAATAAGAACAGGATGTAGATAAGAACTCCGTAGACAGGAAATGACGTAACCCTCACAAACAGGAATGGACAAGAAATATCAGGATGTTGATAAGAACTCCATAAACAGGAAATGACGTAACAAACAGGAATGGACAAGAAATATCAGGAAACAGGAAACGATGTAATCATATAGTTGATAAGAACTCCGTAGACAGGAAATGTAACCTCAAAATATAGATAAGAACTCGCAAACAGGAAATAAGAACAGGATGTTGATAAGAAAGTAGATAAGAATATCGGAAATGTAACCTCAAAATATAGATAAGAACTCACAAACAGGAAATAAGAACAGGATGTTGATAAGAAAGTAGATAAGAATACCGGAAATGTAACCTCAAAATATAGATAAGAACTCACAAACAGAAATGAACAAGAAATATCAGGAAATGTAACCCCACCAGGATGATATGGTTCCATATATAAATCGAAGTAATGTTTGGTTTGATCAGATCAATCATCGAGTTCACATTTCTCGTTAACTTCAGATTTCAGTTTTAATCGTTGTTTATACAGGTATGTTTAAATATATTGAATAATCATAAGTTTGATTAATCATTGTTTAGATACTAATAATGGACCTTCCAAAAATAAATCAGCTCATCGAAATCAACAACAAACCATTGAAGGGGTTGGACGAACTTGAATTGGGAACTTGGTATCCAATCCAATCGGCGAAAGTAATTAACGAAAGGTCCATACTTATCGAGTCGGAAGAATTCAAAGTATTCTTACTAGGACGAATGGCACAACCATTGAAGGGTCCCTTGGAAGACCTAAAGAACCACAGATTCAAGTACCTAGGGTCCAAAGACCTGGAGGATCACTTGGAAGATCTAAAGAACCACAGATTCAAGTACCTAGGGTCCAAAGTTTATGGTGGAAAATCCTTCCAAGAAGTGTCATTTGTATAAGAAAAAATGAATATTAATGAGGTATGTGAACTCTCAGTATTTCGAAGAGCATTTGATGAATTGAAACATTTGAAATCAAGTAGACACCTCTGTGATCATTGGAAAAACTTATTAATACACATATTCGATTACTTAACAGACTGATGAAAAATGATGAAACGAACCATGGTCATCGAGTAAAAAATTCAGTCGACAATTTCACATTTGAAAAATATAAAAATAGTCTGAATATACCAAAAATTGGTGGTCAATATGAACGTAAACGTAGTAACCGTGTAAGATGGGAAGATCTTCAAACTTCTTTTCAATCTCGAATACGAACAGGTGTTATTATAAATTTACATCATAAGGTATTAGATGATTATTTCGAAGATTGCTTTCATCTATTGAAAAGAAGAATAAAGAATATTTTGAAAAAATTTTCCATTATCAAATTAATGTTATTTTTTGTGGTGAATTCATTAAGAAATCCATCAATGATGAAGATGTATTTGAACTCAAATTCAAACTCAGAATAAATCTCAATTCAAAGATAACTAGTCATAATTTTCCCCAATTTTGTTCGATGCTCCTCGTAAAAACTTACGTCAATGCTTTTCTGAATTTCCTGTCTCTAATTATACAGATCGCGTGAGTCATTATTCAACAACAACAACAACAATTTTCAATATAGAATATGGAGAGATTAAATGAAAAGACATGTGAAAATTTCATCGACACCCTTACTGAGAGACAACTGAAAATTACAGATTCTATAATATCCGAATCCATAGAGAACCCTTCATTGTTGAAGAATGGAGATGACATGGTACCGGTGTACGATGATGACTACATGGAACATGAGGGTCAGAAGTTTTCGTATGTTTATGTAAAAAAATAATGATTTGATTGAATAAATAAGATTGTAGTTATTTCTGAGATTTTTATTTATATCTGAATAATACATCATCATTATAATAATAAATCATTTTTATCTATCCAACTATTATGAGAATGATTGAACCCTAACCATTTTATAAATATGAGTACTACTGAAAGGATCCTTCAACAAGATGTCTAACTCAATCGATGGAGATCATTTTCCGCTTGATATTGAAGGGTTAGAAAATTAAGGTAATACTTTGGGACACACAGCCTTATTCAAAACGCCCAAAAATTACGCGATTCATGAATTATGTCAGGAAGTGTATAATTTTTATTCATTTTGCTTATCTTGATGAATTATTATTCCAACCTTCAGATTCAAATATTCAGTCATTACGATTTCAATTTAAAACCTATGACATATTTAACGCATTTCAGCCGGAAATAGGTTCATTCAAAACAAAAAGACTCTCATCAAGAAGCGTAATACTGATTGTAATCAACTACGTTTATATTTTATTCAAATTTCAATTGTGAAGAAAGAGGAAGCTATTTAACAATAAACGGAAATAGACTATTTCTTGTCGAATTTTCTATGTATTTATGATTTGTTTTGCACAATGGTTTTTTTTTTCAATAATCTACAATGGCGACAATCGTGATTAGATTATGTATTATATAGAAGGGAGATGTAAATACAAGAGTCATCAAAGAGAACATCTTAAGAGACAACGCAGTATTCGAAACAAAATATTTCGCCTGGGGCGCCATAGTTCTGCCCAAATGTCTGTAATTTTTGAATATCTAGCATAAAACGGTATCAATCAATTGGGTTCGACTTCCTAATGGTGAATCCGTGGTCTAATTCTTGGTTTTTAGAATTTATGTTGGCTGTTAGATTTCACATGAGATTTGGATTGTTTAGTTATATGGATATTATATTTTCATTGTCTTTGTTGATAGTTGAGTCTGACATTGCTTAGCCTGGAATAAGGATAAGAAATTTGTCCGAAAGCTTGGCCAAGACAGTAAAGAGCTAAAACCTTGTAAAGTGACTACATACCCGATAAATATTTTAGATTAATAATTGGATAGTCGAGATTAACAACCGCTTAATTGAATTTTATTGTATAAACTTGGAACTCGGTTCCAAGCGCAAGTTGTGAATGTGGATATGCAGAAGAAACAATACCTCATCTCATCAATAATTGTTCCATATATAAATTTCAATATGGCTTTAGGACAATTCACGATGTTTCCGATTCTTTTTTAGAATGGGTTATATATAAATTTCAAACAAACTTGATACGTATAGCTTGTATTCGGATTTTTTTGTGCTTTTGTCTTTTTATTTTCAGAATCAATATGTGCAACTTGAAAAAGACTGTGTTTATTAACGGAACACCACTCTCGGAGAAAAAATTCTTTCAAATATATTCAAGCTGCTTTTATACACACAACATGGGGGGAGCCAGGGTTTTTTCCCTAGGCTTTCATGTCATACGCCGAATTGTATGGTATCCCGTCACCAACCCCAGCTAACATTTGCTTTGTAACCATTGAAGATGGAAATATAAATCTGAAAAAGGGTATACGGTTTTATTCTCCTTATACCTAGTACAGGGATTTGGTAGTAATATTCGATCATGATACATCATATAATATTTTCTACATATAATCAGTGCTTATGGCGACATAATCAGAAAAATTTATCTGTCGGTAAACAAGGTCTTCTTTCATCATCATTTTCGGACAGAAAAACGCTTGTAAAATAATAATAATAATAATCTTTATTCATCCCCTTAGACATTAATTGTATGAGACAAGTCAAAAAAAATACAGGAAAAAGTATATATTAACAAATTTTGATCTGACAGATCGACTTGAAGCGAAAACAAAATGATATCAAATTACAAATGATCAACCATATATTCATTTAGACTATAATAGCCCTTTTTACATAACATGGATTTAGTCTCCCTCTTGAAAGAAGCAAAATTCATATTTTTAAAAGATTCTGGTAATTTATTGTAAATTTTAATACTTTGCTAAGTAGGTGAATGTTCAAACTTCGTCGTTCGGTGCTTATGCAAAGACAGGATTTTGTCGTTTCTCGTTGTATAGGAGTGATGACTGGATAATTTTTCTAGAGTTCTTAAATTTTGCTTGATCTAGAGCAATGACTTATAAATATATATACAAGGGATTGTCAGAATTTTATTCTCCACAAAGAGTGGCCTGCAGGAGGATCTCGAGTCTATACCAAAGATCAAGCGCAGGACCCTCTTCTGAGCAACAAAAACTCTATCTACATCAGTGGAATTTCCCCAAAGTAAAATATTATATGAAATGTGGCTGTAAACCAAACAATTAAGCAAACATTCAAGTGAAAAATAATTTTTTACTTGGTTCATTGCATAATATGATGAATTCAACTTTTTACGCAGAATGTCTATGTGATTAGTCCACCTAAGATATTCGTCAATGTGTATACCTAAAAACTTTATATATTCTTCAGATTTTATTGAAGTATTAGAACAGTTGATACTCAAAATGTCACGGTTCATGTTTTTCAGACCAAAGTAAATACATTTAGTTTTTTCGACATTTAACAGTAGTGCATTCCTTTGGCTCCAATCTATAAGACTTTGAATAATACCTTTACAGGCATCAACAAGTTCAGTAACACTCGAGGCTGTAACGCCAACAGAAAAATCATCTGCAAAAATGAGCACTAACACCGATCTCAGGTAATCAGGTAAATTATGAATAAAAGTGGACCCAAGACAGAACCTTGGGGCACTCCAGACGTGGTGTCGTATTCATTACTGAAAACGTTGTTAACCTTTACCTTCATGGTTCTACCAGTGATGAAACTGTACAACCAGTCAAGGAACACACCTCTAAATCCCAAACTATACAATTTCTCCTTTATGAACTCGAACGATATAACATCAAATGCACAGGACAAGTCGAAAAATAACCCTGCTACAAATCGGCCCTCATCCAGACCTTTATGGACACATTCAATGAACTTATAAGCTGCTGTCTCAGTAGAACGACCAGGCCTAAACCCATGCTGAGAGTCAGAAATTATACTGTATTTATCTAGAAACTGTGTGATTCTCTTTAGAACAATACTTTCAATCACCTTTGAAATTACACTCAGCGCAGATACAGGACGGTAGTTGGAAATGTTTTGAAAGACATTTTTATTCTTTGGAAACGGAATAACTATTGCAGCCTTAAGAAGATTCGGAAATACACCACTAGTGACAGATAAGTTTATGAGATATGCTAGGTGACCGGATATAAACTCTCCTGATGTCTTTATAAGTCGACTGGATATATAGTCAGTTCCAGCACTTTTTTTATTTTTTAAACTTCTTATTGCATCAAAAACTTTAACATCAATGACAGGGTAGAAATAAAATGTAAGTAAAGACATAGAACTAGTTGTACAATTGTTTGGGAGTTCAATACCATAATGAAGTTTGAGCCGACCGCTAGCAAGATCAGAAAAATAGTATCCGAAAGCTTCAGCTACCATCGAAGACTCTGAACAGATGGTATTCTTTATATTTAAAGAAATATCACAATTAGTTGAATCTTTATGACCTGTTTCATGTTTGACTATATTCCAAACCGCTTTATTTTTATTTTCCGATTCAAGTAGATATTGATCATAATGAAGCCTCTTAGTTCTACGGTGCAACAGACTGTATTCAGTCTTTGCTTTTTGATAAACTTCCAGAGAATGAAGAGATCTAATATTTGCGTGAACCCAATAGAGGTTCTTCAAACTTAAACTGTCTAACCTCATCGTTTATCCTGCTGAATAATTATCGTCCAATAAGCATTCTAACTAATTTCTCTAAAATCTTCGAGAAAATTTTGTGCATCAGATTATTGAATTTCTTTAAGAAATTCAATGTTATCAGTGAAAGACAGCACGGTTACGTAAAGGGTAGAAATACGGAGACAGCTATGTTTGAGCTTCTTGAGAATATCATTAACTCCTTTGAGGACGGTTCTATTCCATTGGATATATTTATAGATTTCACGAAAGCTTTTGATTCTGTTGTACATGAGATTCTTCTCAGTAGATTGGAAAACAATGGTATAAGAGATAAACAACTAAATATCCTCAGAAGCTATTTGAGGGATCGATCACAGATTGTCTCATTATCTATTGATGGAAAAACATACCGCTCATCAAACGTCACTATAAATAAGGGTGTTCCTCAGGGGAGCATTTTAGGACCCCTTTTATTTTTAATATATGTGAATGATCTACGTAATGTCATTCCCGGCTGGCAAGAATTTTTCACCAATTTTGCAGATGACACTAATATTTTGATAAATGCCAAGTCCTCTGAATTGTTGAGGATTCTTGTTCGTGATATCATTTCTTCGATGGATGAGTGGTGTCTAGCCCATAATTTGAGGATAAACTTAACAAAGACCAACCTCATTTTATTTTCTCACAGCCGATCACGATCCGTGGATATGACTGCTTTCTCCCATGGAGAACTCACAGAGCAGACTAAGTTTTTGGGTTTAACTCTAGACTCACAGCTCACCTGGCAGCCTCACACCGAAAACGTTATTGCCAGACTTAGATCGGTTATCTATGCTCTGAGGGTGTTAAGATCTGACTCTTCGGAGTCCTTCCTGATGGCAGTTTATTACGCAAATTTTCAGTCCATCCTGTCATATGGATTAATTTTCTGGGGGGGTAGTATGCAAGCGGAATCTGTATTCAAATTGCAGAAAATGGCGATTCGGACAATATTTGGATTGGCTTATAAGCAATCCTGTAGAGGCTTCTTCAGGAAGAATAGATTGCTCACATCGTCTGGGCTTTACATATTCAAATCAATGCTGTTTTTTCGCGGGAAGCCACAATATTTTCAAAGGTTTTTACGCCCAGATATGTATCCAACACGCCATAATAAGTTAGTGTATCCAAAGCATCGACTATCTTCCATTGAGAGGGGTTGCTCATACATGGCTGTGAGACTGTACAACGACCTTCCTAGTAATATCCGCTATATAAGAGATGTGAAAATCTTCAGAAAAAAATTATTTAATTTACTATTAGCTATAGAACCTTACTCTGTTTCTGAGTTTTTGTCAATTGCAGGCAGACCGTAGTCATTTATGTAACTTGTTGACTTGCTTTGTATTTCATTCTTGTAATGATTTAACAAAATGAATAAATTATTATTATTATTATTATTATTATTATTATTATTATTATTATTATTATTATTATTATTATTATTATTATTATTTATTATTATTATTATTATTATTATTATTATTATTATTAATTATTATTATTATTATTATTATTATTATTATTATTATTATTATTATTATTATTATTATTATTATTATTATCCAATATTTTCCCAAATCATTTCGACACATGACTTTTTTAACAGGAAAACATTCCCTCACTAAGGATTGAAATTTCTTCTCTAAATATCCGATAACAAATATTGACAACACTGCAACTATATACATCCTGAAAAGGAAAATCATGCAAAGTTGATTTAAATATATTCAAATTATTCTCAGAAAAAACCTGCATATTTCTAGTAGGTGGTTTGACTACAGCGCAGACTGCAAAGCAATCGGTGTACACCACGGAAATTACTCTGTGATCACTAAGAGAACCTTCAAACACGTTAGTTTTACAACAATCTAACTCAACATTTGTTAGGATATAAGGATTAAACTTTAGTACTAGATGTAGTACCATTGATGTTAGTGAAAACTTTTGTTGGAGACATAGAAGTTACTTTTAAATCGAAGCAAATCAGCAAATAACAGAACATTCTTATTTTTATTATTCGTGGGAAAATCTACATTAAAATCTCCACAAACGAAAAGATTTTTAACTAAACCAGAGCAATATTGGAGCACCTGACACATTGTGTTCAGAAAAAGTTCAAAATCGCCTTTTGGCCGCCTGTAAGCACTTATTATACCCAACTTCACATCACCAAGCACCATAATACCACATAGTTCACAATTCATCTCCACTGAAAATCTGGAGATATCAAGATTTCTCACAGGAAGAGGAGATCTCACATACTTGCCCTGACGAAGCCAATCAGGAGAAACACGTGTCGGAAAGTACCATCTTCATTTATTTCCTTCTGCTACTTGTGGATTCACCCGATATACCATTCCTACAAATATTTGATCGCCACGATGAATATAGTGTTTGAATTTTATTGATCCTGGGTTAGAGTTACATCATACAGGTTGCTTATGCTTCCTTCATGTTAATGCGTTAGAGTTTCCTCCTAAATGAGAGGTCCTAATGTTGAAGACATAAATTGGTCGCTCGCTCCTGTTTGTGTACTCCTATTACCTATTTTTTCTCATTACCATCTCCTTATTCCTAAGGTTACCTTGCCCTGACGAAGCCAATCCGCAGAAACACGTGTCGGCAAGTACCATCTTCATTTATTTCCTCCTGCTACTTGTGGATTCATCCGATATACCTTTCCTACAAATAGATGTATTCATTTCTCTATAATCAAAACTCGGCGGCCATTTTGTCAGTTTTGTCAATTAAATGTCTCACTTTTCAGGGACGATTAGTGAGACAGTTAGACATCTAGTTTCTATATCTATGGCATTGGATATTTCTAATTGAATTTTCGTCACTGCTCTTTTCTTTGAGTAAATACAAAAATAATCATATCTTCTGATGGTAATAAGATACGAAAATGAAATTTGAGAATATGTGAGATATCAATAATGAACATAATTGTTAAAATTTCTGTTTGAATACATCCGATATCTTATGTGGGTTGAAAATTTTTTCTTTGGAATTTTTTAAAATTTTCTAGCTTGTCGATTCTTGCTTAATATTGCAAGCTCGTTTGTTGAGATCTAATTCAAATAACTTTCAGGTTGCAACTTCATCCGATGGATATTCTAGGAGTTTAAAAGGAAACCAAATTTCAGATTTTCATAACATCTGCCAATGGACGGATTTGGCCCATTAACGAATTCATCCTAAGACTTCCCTAGCTCATTCCGATCGGACGTAATCGTACCTATGGTCGGACAGAATCGAGTTTGACCACGGATTCTTCACTAGTGAATCCATACCGAACAATTGATACGACTTTTAACCAAATATACGAAAAAATACAGCCAAGTATTAATCGATGAATATAAACTAGGGTATCAATCAGAACGTTAATTTTTCCCGTAATCTACAAATATGATAAAATCATAGCTTCTTGCAATAAGATGGTGTAATGTTGAAACTAGACTGTTCTTGATATCAATAACTTCGAGGTACAGTACAAATTTTGTGGATCTCCGATATATAAATTATGAGATATAGAGTATTTAAAAAAAAATTTTGGAAATGTTTGAAAATTTTCTAGCGGCCAGAACCACCAATAAAAGCAATTGATCAAGCGATCAACGTTCATGAAACCCAGGCTAAAAGTAGTAGTAGCAGCTAAAATCAGGCAATTTGGGATCCCTGTACTCTATTATAATTCCAGACGTAAAGTGCAAAGGAAGATCTGAAATGAAAACATTTTGAAATGTTGACTTATGTAACCACCCGTGCCGTAGACATAGTCACGTTCTTTACGTGTTGTATAAGGCGTCTTGAGCAAGTACCATGCTGGAAATTGGGTTAGTCGGTAGCCCCTCAGCTTGGCTCGACGGAGAAAGTTGACGCAGAATTCGTAACTCGTCTTGGTTTGCAGTCATATACACTCCCACGCTGTACTGGCGTTATATCATAATCGGTGAATTTGATAATCGGCCTGGAATGCTCGCTCAATTGCCTCATTATTGAGGAAGTTCTGGTTGAGTTTTGTATTCCGATTCTTATCAGATAAATATCGGCTTTACCCGAAGGTTGCGTCAGGTAGGTAGGAGTTGTTTTATGGTTATAGCTTTTCGGCTTCAATCCTTCAATCGGATGTTCTTGTCGCCTTGGGGTGTTATCCCTTCTCGACAATTTATGGTTTTTATTGGTCTTAATTATGGTTCATTTTCTTGGACTTGTGCACAACAAAAAAACGAAATGATACTTTTGTCACTTTCGCACACAATTTGAGTAAAGACGTAGGAAAAAGCAAAAAATAAATCGCACGAAGATGTTCACGATTTAATCCCATTTTTTGGGCGAGATGAATCTTTTAAGTTACTGTGAATAACACAATTAGCCCTCGTATGTCGGAACGTTATGACTACGTATAACCTCAAAAATGCCAAGCTTCACGATAGAGCTGTCAGATGGCAAAGTGATACCTCATTTGAAAGGTATTTTTATACTGATTTCAGCACAGAAATTGTTTTTGGCGCTCTTGTTCACCTGAACAGAGTGCTTATCAATTTGCCCAAATGTCTGTGGCTTTCGAATTTTTGGGCAAAAGTGGTATCAATCGTTTTGTTTGGACCTACTGATGAATAATCCGTGGTCAAAATCGATTCTGTCCGTCCGTCCGTTCCGTGAACACAATAACTCTCGAACGGATGAAGTTAGAGAGTTGAAACTTTCAGAATAGGTTTGAGGTATAAATATCTCGGCTAAGTTCGTTATTCGGTCAAATCGGCCGAATAGGTTCGGAGTAACAAAAAAAAAATTTTTTTTCAAATGACACTGTTCAAATAAAATTTTTTTTATAGTGCAGTTTTATCAGACGTATACAAAAATACCACTCTCGACTTCGACAAGCTAATAGTTCTGGAGATATGATTTTTCAAAATTTAAATAATTGTAAGTGGTTTACAAGAGCGCCTAAGCCAACTGACCTCACTTAAATTAATTTTTTGCGAATAATTGACATTTCGTGCTTCCGAAACACCAAAATTTCTGTACTTGTATTTGAAATTGCAAAACATCTACCACTGCGCAAATGAAGTCATACCGTACGTGTTAATGCTACTAGGGTCAGATGTTCGACTAGATGTTTTATTCACTGAAATCATTCTTCAACTGTAAGGAATCAGATTGATTTAAGAAATAAGACTTTTCAAAGTAAAGTAAATTATTTATCAAAAACTCACATTAATTAATTAAATATTCAAATTGTTCACCATTAGCTTCCATACAATGAAATAAATTTCGTTCGAAACGAAGTCACACATTTTGCAGCATTTCTGGAGTGATTTGAGGACATTCGTTCACTATACGTCTTCTTGAATATTCTTTGGAATCGGGCTGTGTACAGAAAATTTTACTCTTCAAGTGTCCCCAAAGAGAGAAATCTAGTGGTGACAGATCTGGCGATCTGGCTGGCCATTCAGTGGGACCCCTTCTTCCAATCCACCGATTTGGAAATCTTTGATCCAGATATTCTCGAACTGGTAAGGCGTAGCGTGGAGGAGCTCCATCCGGCTGAAACACAATCTGATCTTTCACATAATTTCTAGCATTGTTTTCTATAATTTCCGTCAAAATTGGATGTTTTGATGTTTTGAAGCTCAAAATGTCGATTTTTCACAAAAAAACACTACAAGTGCCATGGAAACACCACTTCATTTTCAAATACTTAGTTGAGAATATTTCGAGAACAAATGCATAAAATGAAGAAACAATTACTGTTCTGTAATCAGTATAAAAATACCTTTTGAATGAGGTATCACTCACTCCATCTTCCCTATTCAAAATTTGGGGGTGAGGGTTGAAGCGCTATGAGTCCGTAACCTACACCTTAAGTTGTCCTCCTTGAAACAGAAATCGACCAGTCCGAGCATTTCTATCGAAAAAATTTATTTCGTCTGTAATCTCGGCTGTTTCGTTTTCAAATGGCCACCCTGTATAAAAGGCAAGCCTCGTATTTGTTTCACTCTTTGCAATAATTGTTTGGGATAGCCATTGCTACTCAGTGTTTCTGTGATTTTATTTATATCCTCATTTTGATCTTGTTGGGTAGAGCATATATTTCTTGCTTGTCATATTTACTTTTTGCCATTCCTAATTTCGTATTCACTTGATGGTTGGAAGTTTTCATTCACGTGTATTTTCCTCGAATTCCAGATATCTATTATTAGTACTACATTATGCTCATGCTATTCAAAATGCAACTGTAATTTTCGATAATTCAGGAGAAATCCATTGTGAGAATGATGGGAAAAATTATCCAACCCGCAATACACTATCTGTTTTCTTCACTTCCTTCTTGTGGCATCTTACAACTTATCCGTAATGGACTCTGCCCAAGTGATATATGAGATTACGAGGTGATTTTCGAACAAAAACCAAGATAACTCGAAGATGATGTGGGTAAAATGTCGCATCCTACACGTTGTCCATCAGGTTTTACCGTAAATCGATTTATTCCCACTGGGAACTTGCGGTAAGGTACACAATGAGCAGGTGTTCCTTCATTCTCAATGCTACAGAGATAAATTGTCTGATATTTGGGCCACCCTGGAAGTTTTCTATATGGCTGGTAATACATAAATACATAAAGATATTGCTCTGATAAACTTCAGAATTCTTTGTAATATTTAGAAAGCACTGACGTGATTGCTTTAGCGCAAGTGCGAGTTATTATTCGAACAATGAAAAATCACATCTCCGAAATATTTGTTTATCAGCGTTGGTTATTATTTATATCAAAATAAGTACTGATGAGTTTTCAGGTGATTTTACACGATTTATTCACCAAGTAAACTTTCTACTTTATTAGAAAATTTTCATCAAGGCTTTGAAATGTTAAAACAAAACTATGCTTACAATTAAAATATTAAAAGACCATATTTTTATAACACATACACACATAAATATACAACTTACATTTTCACCTTTTTTGTTCCGTTGCCATAAGTTTAAATACAAGAGAAATAATTATCGTTCACATCCAAACTTTGGAAAGACTGATGTGATGTTATTAAATTATCAACTCAGTTGTTTCTGGAGTATGCGCGGATGATTATGGCAATATAGGTGCACAATCGGGTTGGAGAACAAAATTCCATTTCTATAGTTTTCTCATCTATTATAATAATATGATGCATAGTTAGGTCTAGCGCCTAAACCAATCAACTGATTTGCATCAATTTTTTTTAAATTAACGGTAGGAATCCAAACTGATGCAGAAAAATAATAACAAGTGCCAAAAATCTATAATTTCTCTAAAAAACACAAAAAACTTAAAAATTAAGGGTGTTTAGCATGTTTTCGCTGTGGATGGAGCCACCGCTCAACAAATTTTTACTAATATGGGCTTCAATTTCTTCTTCTTGCTCTCCAAGTCACCATTACTGTCATGAAACTCATTAAAAAACATTTGTTAATTTGATTAACTTTATTTCTATTCAAATTATAACATGTGACTTATAAATCATATAGTAACATTGCTAGAAGATGAAAAACACTTTATTTCAGTTGTTTTATGTAGGCTTTCAATTTAAAAGGAAGAAGTGAATTTTAATTAAATCGAGGTATTTGAAGACTTTAAATATCGATTCCATTTTTTCAGTGGAACTCGATTTGTTTATTGAGACTCTTTAAACAATCTTACAAATCGATTTTTTTGGTCAAATTCTATTGCTGAAATAAACAAAGATGTCAAAAAAAGTCAAGATACATTTAAAAAAACAAATTGTTGACAATAGTTTGGTAACTATGGTCTGCTCAATCAAGCATACAGATGATGATATTATTTATGTTTTTCCGGCTCAGATACAACATGAAAACTAAGAGGTGTAAATTTGATTAACTTTATTTGTATTTAAATTATAACATGTGACTTATAAATCATATGGTAACATTGCTAGAAGAGGAAAAATACTTTATTTCAGTTGTTTTATGTAAGATTTCAATTCAAAAGGGTGACGTGAATTTTTGTGAATAAAATAATTGGTGAATTTGCAATAGTTAAAAATTTCAAATTTTATTATTTGAATAAAATTACCTTAAGTGAAAGTTGAATTATTAGGGCTAGTTAAAAAAGGTTCAAGAGTACTACCTCAGTAGGTCAGAAAGTGAGCATTTAAATAATTTTATAACAATTTATATTTTATATAACGTGCTTGAAAATATATGATGGAATTTGCGATTTTGAAAAAGTTTCATTTCAAAAGTAATTGTCAAACTTAATAACATTTAATAATTATAATAAACATCTAAAATTTCTCTGACAAACACAAAAAAATTTAAAATTAAGGGTGTTTGGCATGTTTTCGCTCTAGATGGCGCCATCGCTCAACAAATCAAAATTGACTTCCGTCCAAGCTTCTGCAATTTCAGCTTTGACTTTCAAAGAGGAAAGACGTGTTTTGACGAGCTTGATTTTAAGTTTGCTTTTAAGTTTGATTTTAAGCTTGTGTTGAATGATTATTTGGGCTATTACCATCATCTATTGTGGATGTAATGTTTTCCGACGTTTCGATAGACATCTTCTATCTTTATCAAGGAGGAGAAGTAAAAAACCTTGATAAAGATAGAAGATGTCTATTGAAACGTCGGAAAACATTACATCCACAATAGATGATGGTAATAGCCCAAATAATCATTCAACACGAGCTCCATCATCAACAATATCTCGTCATCAACGATTTTAAGCTTATTTTAATTTTCAAACCTACCGGGTAAGTTAATTTAGAAAATTATAATTGAGAAAGATATTGAAAACCCAAATTTGGATGGTTATTCTCCATCTTTGGGTAAAAATTGAAAACGGGTCAAGTCCGATTTTTCAATTTTGAGTTAGGTCCAGTGTAAAATTTTAATTTACAATGGAGACACGACGACGAGGTAGACCAGTGGGTTCTCGAAACGCTACCCCGACAGCCCGAACTGAAAGAAACCGACGCCGCGTTCATAACAATAATCACGCAATGCGATCAGTATCTGTAGCGAGAAGGGCTCCAGTTGAAGACGAAATTTCCGCGTTTTCTGTAGGCGAAATGAGCGAATCGTGTCAATTCTGCAATGCTCTGTATTTTAGGGGTGAAAAGCGGCGAGATGGATTCAGCCAGTGCTACCAGAAAGGCAAAGTTGTAATGAGCGAGCAGATGCAATTGAAAGAAGTACCAGCTTTGCTGAGAGAACTTTACTCAGGAACAGATGAAGAATCGAAGAATTTCGAAAACAATATACACCAGTATAACAGTACCTTTGCGTTTGCTTCCCAAAAAGTTAGCTCAAGAGAATTTGCATCAACTGGCCCTTATTCATTTTGTCTGCAGGGAACATCATACAGCAGAATTGGTTCCATTATTCCGCAACCTGGAAACCCGCCCAGATTCTGTCAACTTTATTCACTTGATGCAATCCAGTGACAATGCTTCGACTTGATGAAATGCTTCGTGAAAATAACCCATTTGCAAGCGCTTTTTACACAATGCCATGACATGAACGGCTGCTTATAGGGGAGCATTTTCTAATAACGACCGCGCGCTTCCTTACTTGCGCCCGTGGCGACACGGGCTTTTCCACTAGTTGAATAATAATATAAGCTGAATTTAACTTTTCTATATCGTTTTTTAATGATGGAAATTTCGTCCTGTGTTATGGATATTATTTCATTTAATAACCGTTTTTTTCAAATTTGTTCGCCTATCTAATATGTCTACTGAGCCATGACCGAAATATATGGAATGAAGATTTCCCACATGCTCCGGTCGTGCCGTATCATTTTCCTTTTTGTTCTTCAAGGGATTGCGGATGTTGAGGGAGTCTCATTTGATTCGGTCTTTAAGGTAGCGATTAGTTTGACCAATAAAAGGGTTGCCTTTTATATTTCGGGATTGGAAAAAAAAAACAAATATTAATCATCGACAATTGCTTTATTGTTTTTCAAAATACACCCCATCAAGATCTAAAAACTTTTGCATGCGTTTGAACCACTTTTGCCACTCTGATTGAGGTATCTCGAAGACATGCATTCTGAACGAATCAACTGCTTCTTCAGGTGTCTATAAACGTTGACCACTCATTTTATTTTTTACGAACGGGGATAAAAAGGAGTCATTCGGTGCCAAGTCAGGACTATACGGCGGATGACTCATCAAATCGTAGTTTTGAGTGCTCAAAAATGCAGTTGTTTGAATCGATTTGTGAGAACTTGCATTGTCTTGGTGAAGAAAAAGTACGTCTTCGGCGGTTGGTTTTCCTGATTTCTTGGAAGAGAACTGGCAAACAAATAAATGGATATCACTAAGAACTGTTGTGCGTTGTTCTAGTGGTACGATTGCAACATGTTAACAACTATCGACCAGCTATTCCCAAGATGTTTGAAGCACTTGTCTACAGATTTGTGGCTCACCATGTTAAGAACATGATAATAGAAATTCAACACGGATTTGTCAAGGGCAGAAATCTTGAGACTAATCTGTTGAGTTTTCTGGACTCACTTCATGGTGGACTCGAGTCCCATGATCAAGTTGACGTGGTCTACACTGACCTCACAAAGGCTTTCGATAAAATCAATCACCGTGTTCTGTTGCATCGACTTGCGGAGATGGGAGTCTCCGGGGTTTGTTGAGGTGGGTCGAATCATATATTTCCAACAGATCTCGGACAAAAATCGAGAATATTTTTCAACACTTCTGGAGTGCCTCAGGGTTCTCATCTGGGTCCTTTATTTTTTATAATATATTTGAATAATGTCTTCAAATATTTTCGTCATGCCAAATTTCTGCTTTATGCAGATGATTTGAAGGTTTTCTTCCGTATAAAAACTTTATGTGATTGCATGTCGCTGCAAGAAGATCTAAATCGTTTTTCAGAATACTGTAGGGCAAATTATCTTTTTCTGAATTTAAATAAATGTGAAACAAAAACATTCACAAGGAAAATAGATACCATTAATATCCATTATGTGGTGAATCAGGTGCAGCTGCGAAGGGTCCAGAGTGTTCGTGATTTGGGTGTGATTTTTGATTCCAAACTGAATTTTGTTGAGCATATTGATAGCGTCATCCCATCTTCCAATAAGATGCTTGGATTCACACTACGTCATGGAAAATCATTCAAAAGTAGTAGAGCACTCTTGTCGTTGTATCATGCTGTTATTTTCAGCAAGTTGAATTTTGCGACGCCTGTCTGGAATCCTTTGTATAGGTGTTACATTAGACGTATAGAGAGTGTGCAGCACAAATTCCTGAGGTATTTGTCTTACAGGAATGGGGTTGAAATCTCGAATCATGATTATGGAGATGCTCAAGGTGTTTTTAATTTAGTCAGCTTGGAAGTCCGCAGAAAGATAAATGACATGTGCCTACTATACAAGATATTGAACAACATCCTTTCGGTTCCCTCCATGCTCCACATTGAGTCCTTCAGGGTCCCAGGGAGAAGATTATGAGGTCAAAGGAGATATTTGCTATACCATTCCGTAGTCTGAATGTGACCCAGAACTCTCCCATATGTAGAATTCAGTCAGTATTCAATGCCGAATTAAGCGATCTGGATTTATTTTCTTTTTCTCTTGCTGAGTTCAGGAGATGCTTGAGGGTGAGATTTACCTCTTGAGAAAAAGAGTTTAATTTGGTATACCTGTGTTCACTCATATTGTGGTTACTTAGGGATTTAATTTATTACTTTATTTTTGTTGAGTTTAAATATTATAGATTATATAGACATGATTGTATGTAATTAATATTAAGCTCTGTAGATGTATGATTAGGTTAAGATTTCAATAAGTGGGTACTGTGTTGGGTTGAAATACCTGTTAGTATTCCTGTGTTCAATAAATAAAAAAAAATAAAAAAAATGTCCGGTTTTTTCGAAAGGGCAGGCGACCATTTGCTTGGAAGTGCTTCGTGCGCGAGCAATTTTTGTTGGATTTGGCTCATCTTGAAACACTCATACAGTCGATTGCTTAATTTCGAGCTCATACGCGTAAATCCACGATTCATCACCTGTCCCGATGTCACAGACGTACTTCGAAGCACCACGAACGTATGTTTGGAGCATTTCTTTCGACCAATCCTCCTTTTGAGCGATCGACAAATTGTGTGGGATCCAACGTGAACAAATTTTTTTTTATGGTCAAATGATCATGCAATATTGAATGTATACTGGCTAATGGATAAGATTGTCTCAATCTCACGATAGGTAACATGATGATTTTCGGAACAACTACTGATTTTGGAGAACCTTCACGAAATTCATGTTGGAGTGTACTACGACCTCGGTTGAATTCACCATACCATCGATAAACACATCTTTGTTGGAGCTCCATCGCCTAAAATTGAATTAAGTTCATCAATGTAACTCTGTTGAGTTAATCCATGTCAAAATTTGTAAAAAATAATCGCATGAAAATGTTCATGATTTAATTTCATTTATTTGGCGAGATGAATTTTTAAGTTACTGTAAAAAACACAAATAGCGCTCTTATGTCCAAACATTCTGACTACGTAAAACCTCAAAAATGTCAAGCTTTATGATAGAGCTGTCAGTTGTCAGATTGCAACACTAGGGTTGTCCAATCCCGAAATATAAAGAGCAACCCTCGTATATATCGCTGGATAGTTACCAAATATTCTATATATAATACAACTGAGTAATTTTTTTGGAGTTGCACTTTTGGTATTTGTAAAAATAAAATTTGTTGAATGAATCATAACTAAACTTTCAGTTTTCCTTCGCATTTTTTTTATAACATTCTCATATTATCATCTAGCATCCAAATTGAAACCGAGTATTCCCAGCATAATGATATTCGATGTCATTCATATATTTCGATTAATCTCAAACCATAAAATATATTCGAATGAGATAAAACATGCAAAGTCCATTTTTTAATATCAATGAAGATTATTATATCTTTCCTGAAAGATAGGACGGCTTAAGGTAGCAAGTAACAATGATTCACTTACTTAAATATATTTTCTTTCGATTTATAGTATTCACCGTTCTGAAAAGTTCATGAAAAAAGTAAATTCATTCTAGGTTTATTACATGATCTTCTGTGACTTAATCATATAAGAATTACTCCATCTTATCTAGACTGTAGGTACCCTTAGACGATGGAATAACATCTTATGTTGAATATCAATAACCTCAACATAAGCACAAATTTTCGTTGAGATATGACTTGTAAGATATCGAGTATTTTCAAAAGAGGTTTTAGGTATCATGGAAATTTTGTAATGTTTATTGTATTAAGACAAACAAAGTACCAGTGATGTGATTTTATTTACCAACTGTTATACAGGGTCTTTCACGAGGAACCTCACCCATATTTATCAGGGAAACTACTGAATGTATTTTTAAGAAATTCAGCACTTATAAGTATTTCACGATGCTGATGAGATCTAAAATATTTTCAAGGCATGAGCACCTCCGGTTTTTCCGGAAATGACGTCAACTTCCGTTTTTCAAATTACAACACCATTTTTTTTATTGCAGAAATAGATTCCTTAGAAAATTTCAAGTTATTTTGATGTAACATTTTTCAGTTTTGGTTGGAAAATTCTCTCTGAGCGGGAAAATTCGAAAAAAAATCGAAAATAGAGCTCCGCTTAAACAAGAATAACTTCGAGGTTTTTGGATGGAAAATTTTCATTTTTGGGATTTTTCTAGATGTAAGATTGATGTATCCACTTTAAAAATCGAAATCGCGATTCATGATACAGGGAGTGAAAAAATCGCTTTCAAAGTTAGGGATGACAAAATCGTGAAAAATAAATTTTTTTCAAATAAGAATCCCATTTTTTTTATAGCAGATATTGAATCTACATTAAAAAATAATGTGAGTGTATGCATCACACCCTTGCCCTAAAGTGGATATTTTCTGAGTTATTCACAAAAAACTATTTTTCGTCTTGAATTTTCAGCTATTTCTTTTCCCTTCACGCCAAAAAGATGAAATACAGCATAACAGTCATTATTGGGATGAAGAGAACAACCACCACTTCAGTCAATGGAACTTTCAAGAGACCTGGTGTTTCAATGTTTTTTGCGCCATCAAAAATAATGCAATTCTCGATGTTCATATTTATGATGGGATTTTAACTGGTAAGATAGAACACTACACATGTTTGCATTATTTAAAGAATGTTCTCCCTTAGATATTCTGACATATTGACTCGAATAATTGAGCCGCTAGTACAGAACCATTAAAGACTTATGGTAACAACAAGATGGCGCGCCTCCACACAATTCACCCAATGTGTCATATATCTTATACAGGCTATTTGAAGATCGATGGTTGGTGAACATTGGTCCACATCTTTGGCCACCACGTTCTCCCGATTTAACTCCTTTAGACATTATGTTTGGGGTAGGATAAAAAATATTGTCTTCTCAACTCCCCTGACTGATAAAGAGGACTGCATAGGACGACTCAGAAATGCGTTCAGGTTTGTTTAGATTTTTAGATTCATAGTTTTTAAACTCAATTTGGTTTTTGAACACTTTTGCAGATCTCTTCCTAGCGATGAAATAAAAAGAGCAACGCACGAAGCATTCCTGAGACGTATAAATAAATGTCTAGAAATTAAGGGTCAAAACTTTGAGCATCTTCTCTAGTTATAACTGCGAGAGTTTGCCATGGTTCTCCTAATTGTAACTTGAAGTCGGTTTCAAGAATGGGTGAAAAATCTAGAGCATGGTTCAAATAACAGTTCCTGAAAATTTCTTCTTTTTGGCGTGAAGGGAAAAGAAATAGCTGAAAATTCAAGACGAAATACAGTTTTCTGTGAATCACTCAGAAAATATCCACTTTAGGGCAAGGGTGTGATGCATACACTCACATTATTTTTTAACGTAGATTCAATATCTGCCATAAAAAAAAATGGGGTTCTAATTTGAAAAAATTGATTTTTCACGATTTTGTCATCCCTAACTTTGAAAGCGGTTTTTTCACCCCCTGTATCATGAATCGCGATTTCGATTTTTAAAGTGGATACATCAATCTCACATCTTGAAAAATTCCAAAAATGAAAATTTCATTCTTGTTACAGCGGAGCTCTATTTTCTATTTTTTTCGAATTTTCCCGCTCAGAGATAATTTTCCAACCAAAACTGAAAAATGTTACATCAAAATAACTTGAAATTTTCTAAGGAATCTATTCCTGCAATAAAAAAATGGTGTTCTTATTTGAAAAACGGAAGTGGACGTCATTTCCGGAAAAACCGAAGGTGCTCATGCCTTGAAAATATTTTAGATTTCATCAGCATCGTGAAATACTTATAAGTGCTGAATTTCATGAAAATAGGTTCAGTAGTTACCCGTATAAATATGGGTGAGGTTCCTCGTGAAAGACCCTGTATACCTTCCTATTAGCGACATTCAGTCTAGTGGAATAAATAGAGCATATCAAGCAAATGATTGCTAATTTTTAAAAAATTGTCGTGTAACTACTTTAGATTAAACCATTCCTGTTACGCAAGATTATTGTTCAAAAAATTGCCCGTACAATTACAACTTACACCCTAGTATTGATTCTTATTTTTTCAACATATTGAATTCTCTGATTTTACAACAGCTTTTCTCTGAATAAGTCATTATCCGAATGAATTTCCGTACTTATCGGTAGTGAGAAATACTTTTTTTCCAGGATTATTTATGAAATAGGCAATAACGGTACTTCTAGCAAATATTACTACATTCCTTAACGAAATTCAGTTCAGGAATAATTTGAATTTCCTGTAATTTGATAAGCGCCGACATTAATATATTGATTCTTTTCGATACTCGAATAAAGCAGTAACTATCTAAATACCTGCTCAACTGAAATAATTGCCCACTTGGTATTTTCATCTTCAGGAGAACAGATAAAATCAGACATAAATAGATTGCGATGAGATTTACTCAACGACTTTTTTTTATGATGGATAAGAAATCACACTTCCGATAAGAAATTATTATTGTCTAATTCCAGGTAATTTTGAAAAAAAAAGGTAGATGCCTGATACAGAAAAGTGTGCGCATTTTCGACTGTACCTATTCAATTATGAGTTTTTCAATGGGGCATCCTACATATATGTGTATTTCTGATATCCCCTTAATGTCCTATTATAAATTTTAAAGGGTTCAACTATTGACGGTTTTAGGTAGTATTTAGTGGTATAAAATTCAAGGACATACCAGGATTTATTTAATTTTGATTTTTTCCAAACTACGTCTGACCGTAAGTTTCGATATTTGACAAGTACCTACCTACATTTCGGCTATCAATATTTCCAGGGTAATTCATTCCGAAATGTTATCCTAAATATTCATAATGTACTATTTGATACACATAGTTTGTTCAAATCAGTTTATTGAGGAAATTTAAAAATATACAAATATATAGGATGTTCAATGAAAAATAGACACTGAGTATTGCAGATTCGAACAAATCACCCTGAATATTTGAATGTGCAAAATTAAAACACTGTATTTATCGTGGAGATTAATATATGTAGGAAAGGTCGGGTGAATTCACAAGTAGCAAAAGGATATGGAAGAAGAAGTGTACCCCTATTATCTATTTTATCCTCCAACCATCTCCTTATTCGTAAGAATACCTTGCCTTGACGAAGCCAATCAGCTGAAGCACGTGTTGGCAGGTACCATTTTCCATTTCCTTCTGCTCCTTGTGGATTCACCCGATACACCTTTTCTACGTTTGAATAACGCACATAATGATATAAAGAATATCAAATCACAAGTGTTTCCACACTGTATGCAGGATATTGTAATTGCAAATCAATACAATCTCTTTCTATTTTCCTGTAGTGTTGGATAAATTCGAATGAAATTTGATTTAAATCGTATTTGTTGAATTGTTTGATTGCTATGGGGAATTTATGTCCAAAATAATAAGTATTAATAGTTTAAACACTTATGAAAACAAACATTGAAAGTTATTCATTTACATAAAAACTATTATTTTACCGCATTGGTCGAAAAATCCTTACTTTACTGCCTGGACAGGAAACTCATACTTTGCTGATTTGCAAATAGCGATTCACATGTCTTTTTCCATTTTTCGGAAAATATCAATTGCCTAAAAAGCAATTCGTCTCGGTAATTTCTTCGAGATTTTTGAAAACTGGCCAGTATTAAAATTGGGTGTATTTTTATAAACAAACGCATTGAGCTTTGCGGTTCATTGCGTTGATATTATGTATTTCACATTATATGATGCCTACTTCAATAAGAAAACCTTTGATTTAATTTATTTTCTAATTTGCTTCACAATTCCGAAAATAAATAATGATAATAAATATAAATTAACAACAGGGTGACTTTTTGCGTGCCAAATCAATAAATTACTGAAATATTTTATAGTTAATAGTGCTTAGATATTTTTGCAGTAGAGTGAATATTATTCTTTATTTACTCATATTTAATGTTTTTGAATATATCAAATCAAAAAAGAAAAATGATGGTAGTAAAATCATCGACTTACTTCCATTTTGGCAAACTATTTGTGCAAACTACGAGATAAAGTTTTTCTTGAAATCTCAGACATAACTTTACCTATAGTCTGAGTGCTGCATTCCCATCTTATAACCATTATTCAATGTTTTATTTCCCATGAATAGTTAAATACAAAATACAATGACTACCCATATAATACATTTCTTGTGAATATGATGACCCACATAGCATAATCGGATGCATCCGTATTGATTATGTGCGAAACACATTATGTAATCCTTTAAGATATCTAGGTAACCAGCATTGGCGTAGATATACGTTAGGTAAATCCTTATCACGAAAAAGTATTCAAATTATTTAGACTACTTGGAAAATAAAGTTTATTTATTGGTTTGGTTTCTCAAGATCTTCATTGCAATCTGAAACAGGTTATATGCCAATTATGAATTTGAACATAAACGTTTGGTTCCTATACCTTCAACTACTTTCGAATTAAGTAGTACTTTCAATTCAAGAATGACAAGTTGATGCATGTGATTTATCGTTTGAAATGTGTTCTTATTATATTCCTTACCGCATATAGAAATACGAGTACTTATGTATGAAACTCAAAATCTTGAAGTAAGAAACTGAAAATGAATATTCATAGTCGCAATCTGGGTATTGCCTTATCTTGAAGAAATCTTTTCCTTACATTATTCAACAATATTATAACTTTTGAAGTTCTTCATAGCCTTATCAGCTATAGACTCCCATTTTGGTTTGATTGAGCAGAAAGAAAAATGAGGAGAATTTATGAATTTGGATCTTGCCATTTAAAATAGTAGAATTTTATTTTTATTAGTTGAATTACTGATTTATATATTTCGTGGTTTCTATATATCAGGTTATTGCACCATATTAAGATTGAGGGCATGGTGTCGTGAGTTAGTAAGTTATTATAAACCATTTTTAGATTATATGAAGTCGATCTGAAAATATAAAGTAATTATAATATAATCTTAACACTAATTTAATATATTTGGAATTTCTTATCAAAGTTAATTCACCAATAAACTAAACATTTCTTAATTACAAACATTTCCTGGGATTACTTTAATTATTCTATATGGAAAAAATATTTAAATAATTGCCAGAAAATTGTTTCCCTTGTATACCCATAAAATGAGATAAAAGTTCAAATCGATTAAATACATTGTTCAGAATCATTTTATACAGTTTACAAAAAATTCACGCTTATGTTATGAAAATGCTCAAATTCTCAAATGGCAACCCTATAATTTTGTAATTACAATCGATGGACCGTCAAAAATCAGTTAGGGTGTCCCGAACATTCATGCCTCTAAAATCAGTAGATTTGCCGTTATGGAATGAAATTCGAAGAAAAATAAAATTCGAAAACCTTACTGGAATGCTGAACTGATCCCCAAATCTAAAGAAAAATTATCTGGACAGATGAAGCCAAATTTTACAGGATGGAGTGTTAAATTCAAGAATAAACATTATTGGGCGGATACAAATCCACATTTGATTCAGGAGAAAAACCATCAACATAGATTTGGTTTCAATGTCTTTTGCATGTTGATGGATGATAAACTATGTTATCATATTTATGATGAGAATTTAACCGGACAAAGGTATCTGGAAATTCTAAGGTCGGTGGTTTCCCTTTTTTTGGAAGAATTACCTCTTAATGTGATGTTCTATTGATGGTATCAATTAGACGGAGCACCGGCTCATTGCACGAGTCCTGTCACTAACGAACTGAACGCAATGTTCGGAGAGAGAGGTGGATCAGACTAAATGGTTCATTAGAGTGGCCCCCTCGTTCTCCAGACCTAACACCCCTAGATTTTTATTTATGGGGTACTATAAAATCAGAGGTCTACAAAAATAACATCGACTCAAAGAAAGAACTTGAAGCTAGGGTGAGGGGTGCATTAAGGGGATAACCACCTGAACAAATAAGAAAAGCTACATCAGATGGAGTTCGTGGAAGAATTGATGAATGTATGGCGGTAGGCGGCCAACATTTTGAAAATATATTGTAGTATTAGATTCCTGTTGTGAATAAAATTTTTGTGACAGTTTTAAACTAAGAGATCATTCATTGTCTATTTCTCTATTCACTCGAGTACGTTTAGGGTTAAGGCTTCCAGTACGGAGAAAATTGTTTTGATATCTCCTGAACTTTGATTTCGTTAAAGTCATTAAAGTCAGTAAATGTGAATTTCCTTCGTTGAATTTCTAATTACCTATTCTAGGAATTTGTTACATTTGCCGCAAATAAAGAACATGCCCTTGATATATCCTTCCATGAAATTATTATTGCATGTTTTGCTTAGTGGTTCATCTGTAAAAAAAAGTAATAATGACAGTTTCTTACATAGCCTACTTCAAAAATGCCTTTTTCAGACACCCTGTATAATATTTCCTCATAAATTATACAAGAAACAGTATCAGCGTACTTTCTTCTGTTCCACTTTCGCAAAAAGAAATTCTTGTAATGCGGCATTTTGAAGATATGGACACTAATTTGTGACAACCTTTTTTTCAAAAAATTTGATAATCAGGCTATAATTCAAGAACCGCTTGAATGGTTGCACATATCGTACATCAAATCAGTGTAAAATTGAATGAAGAATTCGAATATGTATAAATATACAGAGTGTTGCATTTGAAATAACGAAGTTACATTAGTTTCCGGTGAAACCGGAAGTAGAATCCTCTTGAAAATATTTTACAATTAAAGTTTATGTACTCTAAAACGAAATTCCAAAATCTTGAATCTGTATTACAATTACTTCCTCGAAAACGTCTAATGAAACACTTAAAAAAATCGCCCTGTATACAGGGTGTTCGGCACATGGAACGTCAAATTTTTTTGGGGCGTTGGTAGGGTCATCTGCTACCTTTTCAGTCTTGGAACCTGGGTCCTTGGTATTACGGTTACGGAAGTATGAATTTTTTATTAGATTTTTCTAAATTACCCAAAATGTACCCTTCGAAGCCCCATAACTTTTTTTGCGTGTGCTTTTACATGCATTTTTTTATTGTATTGGGTCTACGTGAGTGTGTGTGTTTAAAAAAACGTATTTACTGTTACAGATAACACCACAAAATTAACACGTGGGCCTTTTAAAAAAAAAAAAATTATGAAAGTATGAAAACATCTCCACTCCTATTAAAATTTAAAAAAAGTTACAGCTATTACAAACTTAGTTTTATTTTAAAATGTTCTTTGGTTTATAACGTTGCTAACCATATGCTATTTACGTAAGGCAATAAAAAAACAATACTGCAAAAAAGGTTTTAGTCAGAAGAGTGAAGAAAGTCGCACCTAAATAAAAGTACGGATTTCGACACAACACAGCGAGCAAGGAAATTTTACCTGCCAGAAAATTGTTTCGCTTGTATACCCATAAAATGAGATAAAAGTTCAAATCGATTAAATACATTGTTCAGAATCATTTCATACAGTTTACAAAAAATTCACGCTAATGTTATGAAAAATTTTTTATTTATCACTTATCGCGTTGATTTTATCAACTTAAAAATAGTATGTAAGTGGCAACATCTCCACTCCTATTGAAATTTTAAAAAAAGTTACAGCTATTACAAACTTAGTTTTATTTTAAAATGTTCTTTGGTTTATAACGTTGCTAACCATATAATAATAATAATAATATTCTTTATTTACCCAACAGGAATATCCCAATTACAGGGTAAAGTAATAAGCATTTGTATATTACAACGTGTTACAGCATTTATGAAATAATATAATCCAAAAAAAA
This sequence comes from Micraspis discolor, assembly GCA_030674115.1. Classification (NCBI taxonomy): domain Eukaryota; kingdom Metazoa; phylum Arthropoda; class Insecta; order Coleoptera; family Coccinellidae; genus Micraspis; species Micraspis discolor. Next base: position 123,363 of record JARTUT010000466.1, read on the forward strand.
ACCAAAAACAACGAGAGATACACTCAAACTTCGAACCCCACACAATTCAAATCCCAAAGTTAACCGAACACATCCATCCCCAGTCTATCAGCACTCCGACATAAACTATAAATGGGACATCGCTCGAACATATTTGTACGTGCTGTAGGCAAGTAAAACGTACTTGTAGATCTTGACACCAATCTTGGAACATTCAGCATAATTTTGGACAGCAAATAAGGACAGTCAATTCTGTAATTTAGGAGTCTCTGAGCGAATCTTGCACATTGTTCTTCACGTCTTGCAAGCAAAGATGGTATTCTCATCTCAACCATGATGTCTGATAAATCTGCTCCACGCTCAGGAAACCTACCTGTACGCCTGAATATAAAGTATTTGAAGAACTTCCTATGTATACGTTCCAATGGCATAAGATGACAATTGTAGATGGGAAACCAGATCAAGTTGGCGTACTCCAGTTTACTGATGACATATGTAAAGTACAATTTTCTGAGAACCGATAGATCCTCGAATTCTGCTGTTGCTCTTAGTACAAATCCCAATGTTCTGCTATCCTTTATACATAGCTCCTCAATGTGGGGAATGAAACTGAAAGTAGAATCGAACAAGACTCCAAGATCGTGAATCTGATCCATCATGGCTATGAGATGGTCACCTATGTGATAGCAGAAGTTGACCGGTTGCGATTTTCTCGTGAACGTGATTTTAAAACACTTCTCCATGTTTAGTATCAGCCTATTGCGCACACACCACTCGTTAATATATTCCAGGCTTGACTGAAGCAGTAATGAATCCAGAACATCAATTATCCTCAAGTAAATCTTAAAGTCGTCCGCAAATGCTAACGCTGGACACTTCAGAGAGGTCAGTAGATCATTTATGAATATAATGAACAGCAGTGGTCCCAAGTTAGATCCTTGTGGCACGCCACAAGAGAGAACGTACTCGAATGACGTAAAACCATTGTAAAACACATAATTCACTCTCCCTCTCAAATACGATCTCAAAAGCTTTACATAAGCAGGGCAAAGACCAAAAGATGTTAGCTTCCGCTGAAGAATATCATGATCAACTGAATCAAAGGCCCGCGACAAATCAGTGTACAACACGTCAACCTGACCACCATCATCTAAACACTCAGATACATATTGTGAAATTGTTGCCAAATTGGTCACAGTGGATCTTCCTCTAAGGAATCCATGCTGTCGTGGGAAAATGAATGAACTGACGTTGAAATAAATATGCTTATGTAATATATGCTATTTACGTAAGGCAATAAAAAAACAATACTGCAAAAAAGGTTTTAGTCAGAAGAGTGAAGAAAGTCGCACCTAAATAAAAGTACGGATTTCGACACAACACAGCGAGCAAGGAAATTTTACCTGCCCGTTTTAGACGCGTGTGAATTATTATTACTATTTCTGTCCTTAGGTTGGATTGGGTTAGTCGCCGCTGACTTGACCCTACCGTCATTCGAGATTTAACTGTCTCTGCTGTTGGAAGTGTCTGTGTCGCGTTGTTCAGTTTTTTAAATTTTTATTTTTTTGTTTTTGTTACTTTTATCGACTTTTTGCTACTGTTGTTTTAATTTTAATTTAAAACGGGCAGGTAAAATTTCCTTGCTCGCTGTGTTGTGTTGAAATCCGTACTTTTATTTAGGTGCGACTTTCTTCACTCTTCTGACTAAAACCTTATTTGCAGTATTATTTTTTTATTGACTTACGTAAATAGCATATGGTTAGCAAAGTTATAAACCGAAGAACATTTTAAAATAAAACTAACTATTTGTAATAGCTGTACCTTTTTTTAATTTTAAAAGGAGTGGAGATGTTTTCATACTTTCATAATTTTTTTTTTTAATAAAAGGCCCACGCTTTAATTTTGTGGTGTTATCTGTAACAATAAATACGTTTTTTTTAACACACACTCATGTAGAGTTAATACAATAAAAAAATGCATCTAAAAGCACACGCAAAAAAAGTTATGGGGCTTCGAAGGGTACATTTTGGGTAATTTAGAAAAACCTAATAAAAAAATCATACCTCCGTAACCGTAATACTAAGGACCCAGGTTCCAAGACTGATAAGGTTGCAAATGACCCTACCAACGCCCCAAAAAAATTTGACGGTCCATGTGCCGCACACCCTGTATATATATTTCAAATGGACGAGTTGCACAATAATAAAAATTTTTTATCAAAGATTATATTATAATATTTATAGTTTCAGTTTTCTTCAGCACATTTTTTCTCTATCAGGAATATTCCTCTGAAATCCAAAAAAGGGATAATTAGGTTACTGAAGAAAGAACTAAACACCACTTTTTCAGCATAGTTAATTGGTTTTTACTTCTGAAATTTCTGATGTTTTTGATGTATAATTCGATCGCACAATCATCTAGCCATAATCCCAAAACGAAAGAGCTTTAAAAAAAGTGTAGTAAAAGTATGTCATATTAACGTCATTTCAAACTCATTAACCAGATTCAAAACTAACTGAAAAAGACAGAACCAAGTAATTTGGACTACCGGCTACCTACCGTATTTAATTAATTTTTGTGTAATGAGTAAACTACATTCTCGTGGGCTGTCTCCATAATGAATTTCATCCAAGTCGACAACACAGCTTCCGATAAAAAAATCATGCTAATTAATTGAATTTATTATCTCTGATATTTAGGCAAAACCGTGCGAAATAATGAAACGATTATTAATCTCTCATTACCTACATTTTATTCAGTATCAACTACGTTCATGGGAAGATGGAAGGTAAGGAAGTGAAGGTTGGCTGCAATAACCGTATTGCGATCGACTCTTTTGTAATTGTTGTATCCGTTTCCTTGTTTTCGTGTCACGGAATGATAGTTTCTCATATAAATTAAGCAAGGAAGTCGATTTGTGTAGCGGAATAGCTGTTCAAGGTTATCGGAGCCATGGAACTAAATGGGTATTTCTGTTTCCTTTGAATATTACCAATTTTACTACGCTGACACTAATATTCCTGTAAAGCCAGTTATATAACTCATTACGAAATTTCGCGATAGTGGCATTCTGTTGTTAACATGCAGATACACCGTTGATTAGTTTTATGTCTGGTAACAATGTTGTGTCCATCATTTCACGGAATATTATTCCATCTTTCATTAGGCTCATAGAATAGGAATTTTAAGCGAAAATGTCATAACTTCAAGATTGATTGCATTTTCATACATCGAAATTGAAGAAAACAATCAGGAGCTTGTTATAATTTGGGTTTGACTTCTTGATGAAGAATACAGGGTCAAACTTGAGTATGTCCGGCCGGCCGTATATTCTCCATCATCCAAAGGAGATGGGTTCTCATATTTTCAGAATAGGTTTATTGTCCAAATATCTCGGTTAAGTTCGTTATTGGACCAAATCCGTCCAATGGTTCAGGGTTATGCGTAGCAGAACTTTGATTTCCTTCAAAACTCCTAGCATATCAACGGATCAAGTTGAAATTTGATAAATTTGAACTAGGTTGCAAGAAATAGGTTTGTTGATTTTCTCAGAAATAGACAAGCTAAAAAATTTTTAGAAAATTACAAAAACTTTTCAATACTCCATTACTCATGAAATATCGGACGTATATGAACATATGTATGTTCATACGTATGGAGGTTATTGAAATTCTGCATATTTTCGAACTTCATTGTCATAGCTCCCTTCCACCAAAAAATATTATCATCATTAAGAGAAACGTCAGAAAGTCCGACAAACATGTCAATGCCTGATGCTCTCATGAAAACGTATTCCATTAACATCGGTTGGACTTTCAGGTGGGGTAAAATGGTTACAATGGAATAATATACGATGTCAACATTCAGAAAGCATAGCCGTGGGTTTTTAGAAGAAGGAAAATTGATCTTGGTACAAAACTTGAGGAAAACTATGAGTTGATATTTTTTTTTGAGATATAGGTATGTTCATTTTTCGTGGCGGTTGCTTTTCTATCACATTGTTCCAGAGTACAGGAGATGACTCTAGAAGAGGTGCACAAAACCTTCTGACCTCATTTGAGTGCTCTTCTGAATTTTTTTCTTCTTCACTTTCATTATGTTCGATAATGTCAGTCGATAATTTTTCCTCTGCTATTTTTTAAATGAAATAAGTATTATATCACAACCTTCCCCAACTATGGATGATGATTGCCCTTCGAATGGGTTCTATAGCAGACTTCAAACATCAGAAGATCTGAAAAATCGTCACTTGGACCGCAAGACCCGATTCGAAGAATCCTCCTTGCAGATTGGCGACAAGTTTTGTGTATTGGATTCGAATATAGAGGGTATTTCTTAGGACAAGAGTGATTATATTACTAAATTAGCAAAGTACTATAGTGCTGAGATCATTCTCCTTCAAGAGACACATGCGGATACTGAAAAAAAATTTCGTGAAAGAGGAACCATAAAAGATTATGTATTCATTGATTATCTCCTTAGAAAAATTTCCGGTTTAGCATGTTATGTTAAAAAATCCTTGATTCGCAATATCGAGTTCGTCCAAAAACGCAAATTTGAGGGTGTTTTCTTTATCTCTTTAAAATGTTGTAATATTTCTATCGTTAGTATTTATAAACCTCCAAATACTATTTGGCCAAGAAATTTGGAAATCAATCTTCCTCAACCTTCAATTTATTGCGTAATGTGGGGAAGTTTAATTCAATATTCTGATCTTTAAGACCTCGTTGGAATTTCAAGAAAGCGAATTGGATTGAATTTGCTAAGAAGTTAGACAGTGATATTAGATGGATTAAACTTACTCACGATAACTATCACAGATTCTTAGGTGTTGTGAAAGCCGCAGCAAAAAAGTTCGTTCCAAGAGGTTTCCGGAAAGATTATATTCCAGGTTGGTCGAAAGAAACTGGTAATTTGTACAAGGACTATCAAAAATCATCCGTTGATAAATGTGAATTCTATCGATACAAGCCGAAAAGAGAAATGGGATAGTGTTGTATCAAAAATGAATTTCACACATTCGAGTAGGAGTTCATAGGATTTATTGAGAAAATTAGGTGAAGCTACTGCACTTGCCTCATCATCATCAAAAATTGATCCAAGTTTAATCGCTCGCCGCCTAGTTATTATATCCCAATCTAAAATGCGGTATTTGAAGAAAAAATTACACATATTCAGGAGATCAGCTTCTACTTTAGAACATGTGTCACATCCATTCAGTATAGATGCATTGAGGGCTGCAATCAAATCTACCAAATCTCGAAATGCAGCAGGTTTTGACGGAATAGGCTAAAGTAATAGGTATTTTGAAACGAAGAAAAAATCCTTGTGATCCTAGTAGTTATCCACCCATCAGTTCATTGAGTGTTCCTTTCAAGATATTAGAAAGGCTAATTCTTTTTAGAATTGAATCTTCTATACAAAATGCTCTACAAAATTTCCAGGGAGGCTTTAGGAAAAATAGAAATTTTTCAGATGAGGTTCTCAGCCTTACAACTTTCATAGAATTAGGCTTCAATGATAGGTTGAAAACAGAAGCTGCTTTCATTGATCTATCTTCGGCATATGACACTGTGTGGAAAGATGGATTAATTTTCAAACTTTATACCCATCTGAAGTGTGGGAAAATGGTACGATTATTATGTGTTATCTGATAAAAGATTTCGTGTTTTTATTGACAATAAGAGTAGCAATTTCAAAACATTGAAAACAGTCTTCCTCAAGGATCAGTTTTAGCTCCTTCACTTTTCAATTTATATCTAAGTGATTTACCCACGACATCATCTCAGAAATTTGTTTATGCTGACGACATTGCTATTGCTTACCAACATTCGGATTTCCATACTCTGGAAAACATATTGTCATCTGATTTGGAAATTTTAAAGAATTATTTAATTGAGTGGCGATTATGTCCAAATCCCAACAAAACAGAGGTACCTTGTTTCCATCTGAATAATCATGAAAAATATGGGAAATCAGCTGTAACCATCAATGATTCTCCTATCGAACATAATTTATATCCAAAATACTTAGGAGTTAAATTCGATTCATCTCTCAATTACAAGGTTCATTTAAATGATCAGAGCCTAAAACTGGAAACTAGGGATAATATTGTTCAGAAATTAGCTGGATCATCTTAGGGTGCTGATGCTTCCACTCTTCGCACAGCATCTCTAGTCCTAGTTTTTTCTGCAGCTGAGTATTGTTGCTCTGTTTGTTTCAATAGTGCACATACATAAAAAATTGATGCATAATTGAATACATCCATGAGAATAATTACAGGCACCATAAGATCCACACCGGTTCATTGGTTACCAGTTTTGTCTAACATTGTCCCTCCCCATATTCGGAGACAGACTGCAGCCCTCAATTCTTCAAATCATTCCTTTCCCAATTTATTCCCAATTATTTCATATATTCCACAAAATAGAATTCCCAGATTGAAGTCACGTAAACCATTATGGCATAATACGTTCTTCAATATCAACATAAGTGATGAAGAATTATGGAAGACTGAGTGAAACTCGTACGAAATGTTCAATAAATATCTCGTTTCTGATTCTTCTGAAAAAGATCCTGGTTTTGATCTTCCAAGAAAAATTTGGACAGTTCTTGATCGATTGTGAACAGGTCATGGTCATTCCAATAGCATGCTATTTAGATGGAACTCAGTTCCTAAGTTGTGAATGTGAAGAAGCAGAAGAAACAATACTTCATCTCATCAATAGTTGTGCCATATATAAATTTCAAGTTGGTTTTAGGGCTATTCATGATTTTTCCGACTCTTTCTTGGAATGGATTATGAATTTCAAACGAATGTGATACGTATTTTTGTTATTCAGTTCTTTTTTCTGCTTTTGTATCTTTATTTCCAGATTCGATGTGAGCAACTTGAAGAAGTCTCTGTCTCCATCAATAGAAGACCAGTCTTGAATGAAGAAGTCCCTAAAATATATATCAGCTTATTTTTGTATTTTCACACTTAGAGGGGGAGCCAGGGTTTTTTTTACTGGGGTTTTTTCCCTAGGTTTTTATGTCATACGCCGAATTGTATGACACCCCGTCACTAACCCCTGATCTATATGCTTTATTGTTTGCTAACTAAATATTGTGAGCCAAACGTTCAAAAAAACACATATAGATATTATGTTCGAAAACCGACATCAAGTCAAGTACTTGATCATCGATAATATCACCTAGATATAAGACAGATTACTTCGAAAACTCAATGTATCTCTTTCTATGTTATTATATCTATCACGTTAGCGAAGTTGACTGCAATGTCTTCAGGTTTTCACCCGGGATATTAATGCCTCCGAATTATCGTCTTCCTGATCATATTTAGTTGAAATATTCGTAGGAATTTCCGCAGAATATTATAGAAGCAGAAGTAGTAATTGTTGGTATGTACTAGCCGCCACGTGTTTCTACTTAGTGGCAAGGCAACCGTGAAACCAAGGTAAGAAAAGAATGAATTGTACTTGTGTGCGATAGTTATAGAAGCAGAAATATAAATTTTTGGTAAGAACTTGGCTGCAGATTTTTCTGTTTATTCGCTTCTTCAGAGCAAGGCAAATTATGACTAACTTTGGAACCAAAGCCATGTCAATATTTTGAGATATCAAGAAAGCACTAGTGGCCAACTCCGCAGAGTGATATAAAAGGAGAAATAAGAATTGTTGTTAGGCAATTGCCACCTCGTGTTTCTGCTTATTGGCTTCTTTAGGGCTAGAGAATCGTGAAACCAAGGCGAGAAAGGAAATACTAGAAGAGCACTAAGATACTAAGATAGAGGGAACCACACGAGGTGCGAATGACTAATTTAGGGCCTCAACCTGCTAATCTCCGAGTTTGGAGGAACACAAAAGTATCGTCACAGTGGTATCAAGAAAGTAATCTTGGGCAGTTCCGCAGAAAGCTATTTTTTAATTGAGAATCCGAAAAAGGACTTCAGAACACGCACGTTGAATCTCCTGGCCTCACGTCGGTGCTTTTCAATTTTTTCCCCCTTTTCTAAAAACTACCGATTTATTTGAATTACAGTTCTGTTGATGAAAATATTTATCGAAAAAAGGCTTATTCTCTTGCCGATCCAACCCACATAAAATTCAGCATGAACCTGAAGACTTTCATTTGTGACCTCATTCTTGATCGAGTTTATCCAATTTTTGGGTTGTTTAGGAATTAAAGTTTTCCTCCTTCATTTTTTATTCCCATTCTAATATTATTGAAATGGAAAATGGACTTCCTCGAGAAGATCATAACACAAGATTGCCTGAATAATTTTTCTCATATTGCAGCATGTGTTTTCTCTTGAAAAGATGTATCCTCAAAGAACGACGAAGATTCATTTTCATCATTTTGTTTTCAGAACGATCACAATCAGACAAGAATGTGTCTCATCCCAAAATATTTTGTCCAATAAATTTCTCGGTGACACCTGAGTATCCCATAATGTTCATTGGATGCTATAAATTCAATTTTTCGTGTCTATTTTTGAAACGGAATTGTCACGAGACGTTCAAAGCCTTCTACCAATCTGAGGATCAACGTAATAGAGTTACATAAACGAAATTGCGCTAGATACACAACAGCGGAAATGAAAATTTGTTCCGAAATATAGTTTATATTAGCAAATTCCACGATTTAAGAGCAGAATTATGAGGCAAATAATTATTGTGCGATACGGGTTTAGCACGATAATTCTAGTCTCAGACGTTTCTTAAGTTTTAAAACTAGCTTTGTGATATATAGGGTGAGTCTTTGACTATAAAATCAATTTGATCAGTTCAAAGATTCAATGTAGTAGTCTTCTATCGTTTTCAATATAAATTAGCTTTTTGATAATAACCTAAAATATTTGAAAATTTTTCAATTCGTATAAATAATCATCAAAAAAATATTTTTTGAATATATTAAATGTATCGTTCCATTTCACGAGATCATTTCTATTCACAGAATGTTGGATCAACTTCGATCTATCGGTTAATAAAACACAGAGCAATATATCCAAATTTCAATTCAAACCATCAACTCAATAGTGAATGAGGAATGGCAAAATGTTTTATAGAGAGAGCAAATGAATAATTAATAATGAATAATAATGAAAAATGAATAATATTATGTAAATAAGAAGTAAGAAATATCCCAAAACATACTGGAAAGAGCGGGATAATTAGTAAAACCTAATTTGAAGCGGATATTGATGCAATACAAAAATTCAAACTGCCACAAGACAAACCATGAAAACCTTAATTTCCTATGTGAAAGCTTTATCAGATTTATTCATATATACAAAGGAAATAATTCCTAGTGTATCTATGTCGGCTCACGGCAAAGTAAACCTGTAAAGACGAACGATAATCCTGTAGAACTGTCGTTCCAATGGTGCGAGCTAGCCACGTTTCACGTAGAGAATCAAGACCTCAAGTTCAACTGTGAACCGGTTTAGAGGTGACTGCCTTTCATCAGCCTCTTTCAAGATTTCAGTGCCACACTGTGTTGATGAGAGGCTTCGCCTCGAAAACTGTCCAGAGATGCCTATGAGTTCTTGATGATTATCTGGGACATCCTACGTCAATCATGGCTAGTTTGCACCATTGTATCCATAGTTTTTAGGTATTAGCCTCTGGCTCACATAATGTACACGGCATTCAGAGATGGGATGTTTCCAAATTCCCTCAAAATATATTCAAAAAGGGAAACAGGGATGATCTCAGGAATTATCGAACAATCAGCTTGCTCACTTCCTTCTCTAAACTCTTTGAAAAAGTACTAGTAAATAGGCTAATGAACTTCTTCAATAAATATCGAGTATTCTCCCATTGTCAACATGGGTTTCTCAAGAATAGGAGCACTAATACAGCCTTATATGAATCGACCAGATCCATTTTGCAGGTGCTGGAGGACAAACAGATTCCACTGAGGCTTTTTCTGGATTTTTCCACGGCCTTCGACTGCGTCGATCACGGTCGGTTGATAAGAAAACTTTGTCCTTGGGAATCCTTGGGACAACCAACTCAAACTGTTGCAGAGTTCCTTGGAGGGAAGAGTCCAGAAAGTTTCCGTTGAGGTGGATGGTGTGGACTACATTTCACCTGATATAGTACTGAGAGCAGTTGTCCCCCAAGAGCAGTTGTCCCCCAGGGTGGCGTCGCGGTGTCTTTGCTCTTTTTGGTTTACGTTGACGATTTGCCTGACAGTGTTCTGGTTGAGGAGACCGTTGGAGACATTAATATATTTCAAGCGAAAGACCGATCATTATTCTGGTCTTTCTAGCGGTCATTGCTTATGGCACAAGATGTAATGAAATGACATCTAGAAGGACCAAAACGATGACCAACAATCGGTCTTTCGCTTGGAATTGATTATTATTGGACGGGCAGAGCTGGGCTTAGCGCTCGAGAAGGACATGAAAGTGAACATGGCAATTTATGCAGATGATGCCAATATTTTAAATAAAGCTACTAATACACCTGAAGCGGTCCATCTAACACAGAAGGGGTTCGCAACAGTTACGGAATGGTGTCAAAACAACCAGATCACACCTAACTTGAATAAAACCGAATGTGTGATGTTTGGAACTTCACACTCTAGAACAGTGAAACCTGAGACTATCGATCTACAGGGGCATTCTTTACTAAGTCCTAATACCTGTTTCTTGGATGTTGTGATGGATCAATATTTAAACTGGTATGACCATATTGACAGAGTTCAGAATAAACTGAATTCGGTTCTCTACACCATTAGAATTTTGACACAGCATGCTAATGCCGAGTTGCTGAGAACTATATATTTTTCTAACTTCCAGTCAACGGCGGGATATAGTATTCTTGTGTGGGGGAATAGCTCTGATATTACCAGAATATTTATTATTCAAAAAGGACGTTGAGGGCCATGTTTCACTTATCCTCCTAATCATATTGTCGGGGATTATTTAGAAGTGAAGGTATCCTCATAATCCCGGCTCTATATATTCACAGGTGCCTGACATTCCTACATAAACCCAATGTACTTCCAGAAATATCGCAACCGGAAAATGACTAGGCGCGTTTATCCATTCCACCTTCCTAAGTGCCCACTAACTTTAACACAGAGAAATGTGGAATATATGTGTATTTCACTATTCGACAAACTTCCAAAAAAAAAACTCCAGCTTATAGCTATAGATATAGATATAGATAGATATTGGAGAAGGATAATGGGTTAAATCGCAGGAATGCAGAAAATATGGGAAATGGATGGAAGGTACTTATATTCAGACACGTGTTTCTGCTTATTGGAATATGGGAAATGGATGGAAGGTACTTGCCGACACGTGTTTCTGCTTATTGGCTTCTTCAGGCAAGGCAACCAAGAAACCTGGATATGGATGGAATTGAATAATAAAATAAAACATAAATGACAACAGGTGACCACAACAGGAGCTAGCATCCAATTTGTGGCTTCAACCCAAGATACCTCTGGTTTGGAGGCTAAACCGAGCATCGCCACGATGGAAGCATAAGCAACCTGTGTGATGCGACCAAAACCCAAGGATACAATTAAATTCAAAGTGAAGGTAATGTGAAGAAATAAGATATTGGAGAAGGATAATGGGTTAAACCGCAGGAATGCAGAAAATATGGGAAATGGATGGAAGGTACTTGCCGACACGTGTTTCTGCTTATTGGCTTCTTCAGGGCAAGGGGAAAGGTAGCATCACACAGGTTGCTTTATGCTTCCATCGTGGCGATGCTCGGTTTAGCCTCCAAACCAGAGGTATCTTGGGATGAAGCCACAAGTTGGATGCTCGCTCCTGTTGTGGTCACCCGTTGTCATTTATGTTTTATTTTATTATTCATTTCCATCCATATCCAGGTTTCTTGGTTGCCTTGCCCTGAAGAAGCCAATAAGCTGAAACACAATCGGCAAGTAAACATCCATTTTCCATATTTTCTGCCTTCCATCCATTTAACCCATTATCCTTAAAAATATCTTATTTCACCGCATTATCTTCACTTTGAATTTGATATAGATAGATATATATAATATTAACAAATTCAAGAGACAAACTCGCAAAATACTTACCGATCTGGAACCATCTAACACAGAAGATTATTTCAATCATAAATTTCCTGTTTCGGATCTTACAGAATTCGGTCAGGACGAACACTTGGCGTCGTTTATTCCTTCTACATTCAACTGACAAATCCAGATACAGGGTCTAAGATTCCTTGTCAACTGGCATGAGAAAGGTCATTTGGTGTGGTCTGTATCATCGAGTAAGGATGTACCTTTAATAGCCAGGAGATCGTTCTCATTGTCTATTTCACTGCGAATAATGTAAATTTTCAGTTAATGCTTGTTCATTCAGTTCACGCCATTCACACAATTCATCATTTCTACAACCGTTTCCTTTCAAGGAGAACCTATAGTAGTTGAAGTAGTTTTACACCAACGAACATTTTTATGTCGCAACGAAAAAATTGTGATTTGACTCGTTATTGTCATTATGACACTATTTATCGGTAAAACCAGAAGAGCACTGATGTGTGGTCTGGAAATTATGCGCTCTTGGTTTAGAATGTTATTCTCTGGGGCAGTGTAATACTAATACATCCGCCACGATTAATGAACAAACCTATACAGTTCTCGTCAAAATTATGAAACATATTCATTTTCTCAGAAAAAAAAATTTACCACGAAATTCTAAAATAAGTCAACTTTTCTTTCACTTTTACAAAATTTTTATGCATTTTTGAAAAATCTTTGTTGTGCCACCCCCATAAACCCCTCTAAATTTTTGGAATAGGAAAAGTGCTTAAATATTGTACCTACTTTTTTGGCAAGATTGTATCTCCTTTACAGGCCAGTAAAAATTTTCAAGAAATATTTTTTTGTAATAATTAGTTCATTCAAAGAGGATTTCAGTATGTGCACTTTGTCATCGATCGTTTACTTTGAGGTGATGGTACGTGATGAAATTTGTCACCGAAAATGTGTATGAACAAAACTGTAATGGCGATTTTCATTCGGTGACAAATTTCATCAGGCACCATCGTCTCAAAGTAAGTAAGCCTTGATAGAGTACACATACTGAAAACCTCTTTGAAGATATTGTTAAAAAAAGAGTTGGTCCAACATACTGAGGATGTAAATCACCTGATAAAATTGAACGAAACATCTATAATATAATATATCACTCTTGATGTTGCCAAAATACTGTGATTATCCGCGCGTATACTCTCTATCTACTGTAGGAGATAGATTTTCATATTTTCAGAATAGTTCAACTGTCCAAATATCTGGGTCAAGTTCATTATTTTTCTAAATCCATCGAATAGTTCAGCAGTTATAAGAATCTGAAATTTGGTTTCCTCATTTTGTAATATGGAAGATCTTTGATTGAGATGGAAAGGAATAAATTTGCATAATTTCGCGTCACCATATAACATTTTTGGAAAATTCCCAATCTTTCTTTTAAAATACTGTGTGAAATCTCGTAAGAGTAAGAGATCCACAAAATATTGAAAGTATATCGAGGTGAATGATATTCAGAACATCAGTGATTTTCAGCATTGAAACATCATATTTCAAGAAGTTTTCCATACTTGAGACGAAAAATGATTAAATAATAATGAAATAGAAAATTCTCAGGAATTGGACAATTTATTGGTCTTATCTTCTAATAGATCATTTCTAGCCATATATTAGAGGATAAGAACAATAAAATGTCCAACTCCTGAGAATTTTCAAGATGTTGAAAAGTAGATTGATACAGGCTTTTATGTAAAAATAAAATTATTGCGATATCTTTACACGTCTTTTTTTAATTAGTGGAGCGCCGTAAGATTTATACCTCGGAATCCAGGGCAAGTCAATGAATCTTCATATAAATTTTTGAAATGTGTTTTTAACAGCATATAGAAAAATGTTAAAAAATTATTTTGTCGGATCTCAATTTTTAATTATTAAAATAAATAATTATTAATTTTTCGGAGTTTTCTTTTATTTTCATTAGTTTAAAGTTATATTTGGAAAAGGAGAACTATTACAAACTTGTCCTTGGGCCTCAAGGGACTGCAGGTACAAAGGTGAGGGGTGGGGGAAAATATAGAAGGGACAACAGCAGCTGTTGGGCATTGTTGACGCGGTCCCTAACAAATTAGTACACGTTGCACCTAGCTAGGCTAAATACGTAGCTATTTTTGTGCGTTTTGAGAAAAAATATTTCTGATTTTTGTTTATTTTTAACTTATGTATATTTATTATTGTGCAGTTCATGCGATAATAGTTAATTACTCAACATAATTGTGTTTTACAAACTTTGAAAATAGTGGCATAGATAGTAAGTATTTGTTTTTCATTTATATTACTCACTTATAAAATAAATTTTTAATACTTAATAGTTTATTCTATAATAAATCGATGATGAAAGTTATAATGTTATAGTAAAATTCAATAACATTATTTACTAATCATTATCTGAACGTTAGTTATTAATATTACTAATATTTGTTACAGCTTCTTATCAAAATGAGTGAACCATCGAATAGTGATGATAATCAAAGTAATGATTGCCTTATTTGCGACAAAATCGGATCTAGTTCTCAATTAAGCTCCGAACTAGGAGATATTGTAAAGGTAACTAGAGGAATATCAACGCTGAAAGCTGATGTTTTAGTTCTATTGACTGCGCTCTCACCAACAGACCGAGAAATTTATTTTCGAAAACCACCCAAAGGCAAAATACCGCAAAAAGTGTACTCTTCTAAGAGCTTAGAAAGAGTATTACCAAAGTGTAAGGAGGATATTCTGTTCTTACATGCTTTCACTGGCTGTGACACGACGTCAGCTTTTTTCCAACGTGGCAAAAATGTGTTCGCTAAATATTTCGAAAAACGGATGGACTTGCAAAATGCTGCGACAGTTTTGAAAAATGAATGCAAAGATGTTAATGACATTTTTAACGCTGGTGTTACATGCACTCTTGCTTTATACGCTGCTAACAAAAAAATAAAAGATTTAAATATATTATGAAATAAATCTTTTTTGAAAGCAACTGCTAAAAATACCTGCGTTAAACTACCGTCTTTGCCACCTACTGCAGATGCCGCTTTTGGACACTTCAAAAGAGTATATCTGCAAATTCAAACATGGCTTGGAAGAGAAATATCACCAGAAGAATGGGGTTGGAAATATGAATGCGGAATACTGATGCCGCAAACAATAACCCAGCTACCCGCTCCAGAAGCCTTACTGAAAATGATTTTTTGCACATGCAAAACAGGATGCGGAGCATCTTGTGGGTGCAGGAAAAGTGGACTAAATTGCACTGTAGCTTGCTTAGAATGCAATGGTAACAGCTGTACAAATCCTTCACCCACAATCCACATCAATGAGATCGATGACGATGACGACGACAATAATGAACAATAATGTAGAAATGTATATAGTTGATAATAATTTTATTTTTGTAACTCGTTATTTTTTGATAAATATTAATAAATTGATATTCAAGTTACTATGCCAATATAATTTATTAGGTATAAAATTGAAACCTTTACTGTAAACATTTTTTTTACTCTTGTCCCTCTCATTTTTTAGTAAATTGTTGTTATAAATTGATATAATCGAGATCGGCCATTTTTTTTTAACTTTTTTATTTGAGCTTTCAACAATGCAGTCGAACAGTTTTTATGAAGATTCATTGACTTGCCCTGGATTCCGAGATTTTACAATTTTTATGCCTTACGGCGCTCCACTAAATTCCAAAACATTACTTACTTAAAAAATATGCCTCGCAAATGAAGTTTTTTTTAATTTAGGAAGTCATAAAATGCATAAAATAAACTGAGGAATAAAAGGATATTTAAGCTCTCTTGTGTAGTTCATTCGATGTTGTCATTCTGACAAGTCTGAATAAAAATCATGCTCTGAGAGAGTTTCTTATGCCGCTATGTCTATAAGAGATCCTCTTTAAGGTCATGTAGAGGTTTCATAAGATTCGATTCCTCAGAATCTCTTTTTTGTAATTTGGACTTGAAAATATGAAAACGCTATCATTGAAAATTGCACACCCTAATTCACCTGCGACACATATTAAATGACTTTGATTTTCTTGGCCTTAAGATGATAAATGCAATATCTTTGTCATTTGTCATGATAATATATAGGTAGGAGGCATTCAGAACTATTGTTATGTAAATATAACAGCGTTATTATAGAATAATAGCGTCTCTTGTGAGGGGGTCATGCGTTAGTGACTACCTCAAAATAGAACGACCTTTAACTCCTCTTACTTGAGGCTTATTACTTAGCTGTCCGTTAAATTTCCGAACACTGTTTTCTCCAGAAAGAATAAACAATGAAGATTGTTTCCTGCACGAGAATCTGTCTATGTCCAAGACATATTTATGTCGAGTTGTAAAAATTTAATTACATGATTTATGGAAGAAAACCGAAATGAAAAAAAAATTCAAGGTTTCCTCAAAAGTTAACTTAATGTTCTGATAAAATTCACGTGGGAAAATTGCCGTGAAAGCTATCAATAAAACGATGTCTATTCTCAAGGAATCAAGAAAGAATTTACGTCGAGTTTTTATGATATTTTTGCTTGATTGTTCTCGATGGAACAGTGAGCTGTTGCTTTTAATTTTGGAATATTGAGTCGAAATTTCCTAAAAAAAGTCGCGAGGATAAAATATTTTTCTAGGATTTCCAAAATGCTTTTAGAAAATACACGATAGGTACCTCATGAAATATTCATCAAATGTCAATTCTGATCGATATTTAAAATATTCTGAAATTTCTTCATTGTAGCACCGGATCGTTATACCATATATTCTACATATCTACTGAAATTACAGAACAAGTGAGCACCTAGATCACTAATTGTTCATGAACGCAACTTGATGAATTTGTGAATATTTCAGTTAGTTATGTTTCGATTTATGTGCCATTATCATATATGAGCAGCAGTGGAAATTTCTGTGTCTTAAATTGTATATATTTCCCAAAGATTTATGATATGAAATGAGTCACTCGTGTAGAATTTTATTTAGGCAATATATATATATGGTGATTCATTTCGAGGTACTTTTTTTTATTGAAAAATATTAATAAAAACAATTTTATTTTATAATTTTCATCAACAAATAAGAGAACCATTTTATTATTATTGCTTGAAAGCTTGGCATAAAATCAAGAGTTTACTCTAACACTCCTACCTAGAACATATTAGTCGTTATACCCTTAACCAAAATATTTAAATATATATATTTATAATTAGGAGGGGTTTAAGGCTGTAGAGACTCATTTATTAGAGTATTAGAAAATAAGTGTACTCTTTTTTCTTCACCAAGCTTTCGCAATTAGTTTATTGCATCTTCGGGGTTTCTAAAAACATGAACACAATTAAGAACTATCTTTCACATAAACTAACATCAATCTTACCGAAATTGAGGTTATATAAAACTAACATTTTTTTTCCCGGAAACAAGTCATGACACTTCGTACAAATTAAAATACTCGCAATTTTACAATTCAAGGTAAGTAACATAAATCCGTATAATTTCTTTTTTTGTCAATACTTCGTCAATAAAGTTAAGATTTCTCTTATGCTTCATTTACGTTTTTTCGTGCGGCGTTTGTGGACAAATGGAATCCTTATGTCAATCATCAAGTTGACCTTCATAATACTCCTCTTCTCTGGTTCTATGTAACAGGTAACTGTAAATATTGCTCAATTTCTGTGTATCGGATTTTTTATTTATTGTATTCTCTTTTTGTTTATTTGAATCATCTCATGAATTAGTCGTTTGTGATAATTATTTTCGGTTTTTAATATTTTTACATTTTCAAAATCAACCTGATGACCTAAGTCATGCGCATGCGTTGCTAGTGTGCATCTATTCTTGTTTTGGACTATGTCAGATTTATGGAGAGCAATTCTGCTTTTTACCCATTGGGAGGTTTGTCCAATATATATATCTCTGCAGTCTAGGCAGCTAAGATGGTATATTACATTACTTTTTAATACTGTTGGTATTGGATCTTTCAGTTGGCTATATATGATCTTACTTTTTGGCGCTCTTGTTCACCTGAACAGAGTGCTTATCAATTTGCCCAAATGTCTGTGACTTTCGAATTTTTGGCCAAAAGTGGTATCAATCGTTTTGTTTGGATCTACTGATGAATAATCCGTGGTCAAAATCGATTCTGTCCGTCCGTCCGTCCGGCCGTCCGTCCGTCCGTTCCGTGAACACAATAACTCTCGAACGGATGAAGTTAGAGAGTTGAAACTTTCAGAATAGGTTTGAGGTATAAATATCTCGGCTAAGTTCGTTATTCGGTCAAATCGGCCGAATAGGTTCGGAGTAACAAAAAAAAATTTTTTTTTTCAAATGACACCGTTCAAATAAAAATTTTTTTATGGTGCAGTTTTATCAGACGTATACAAAAATACCACTCTCGACTTCGACAAGCTAATAGTTCTGGAGATATGATTTTTCAAAATTTTTTTCATTTACTCAAGAGAAAAATAGAAATGTCATGAAGTCCGAGCTTTGTCATTGAAAGATTTGCCATCACAGATCGATATTCGTTTGACAACTTGCGGACCTAGATATCAGTGTCAGTTGGCGTAATATCAATCAAAATTTTCATAGAATTCATAGAGGTAGAATTCGATGTCGATGACGTTGTCAAAGTTCAGAAAAGCACAGACATAATATCAATCAAAAAATTTTTATCATAGAGAAAGAATTTGATGGCGTTGTCAAAACTCAGAAAAGCAATGACGTTAGTTTTTAGGAGAAGCATAGAACAAAATTTGGTGAAAATTATGAGTAGTTATTTTCAAATTGAGATAAAGGTTTGTTTATTCATTAGGCTTTCATATTTGCATCACATTGTCCCATAGTACGGAAAAGGACTATTGTTCACCCGATCAGAGAGCTTATAGATTTGTTAAGGTTTGAATATTTACTCGCAAGTAGCTCAACAAGAGCGCCAAAGCAATCTGACCTCACGTCAGTGCTTTCTAAATTTTTTGATTATATGTTGTTAATAGTACCTTCTCGTTTTTGAATATAAACTTTAATTTACTTGACAGTTTGCGGACATTAGGGAAAGATGCGTAGAGTTTTTTTCCCCTTCGCCTGGATCATTATTTCTTTGAAGTTGGTTATCTCTTTCTTGTATTGGTCTTATGTCAGAGGAATATAAGAGTTTGTTTAACATAGTTCTTGGGTAGGAATTCTGAAGTAATATCTCCAACAATTTTTTTAAATCATCTTGCCTGTATGATTCATGACATATTTTTGTGATTCTTTCTTTCATTCCTTTTATAAAGTTGATCTTAATATTGATGTTATGGTTTGAGTGGAAATTGATGAATTTGTTGGAAGCTGTATTTTTTCTCTACCAACTTAATGAAATCATATTGCTTTGTCGATGAACCATTGTATCCGTTTGGTTTTCATTTTCCATTTCTATTGTAAACTGTAAGTCTTCACAATAGGAGTTGAAGCATTTTAGTGTATTTTGGATCTCATCCTCAGGCAACGCTGTAACTACGTCATCTACAAATTTTTTTAGAAATGGTACTTTTGGACAAAAATGACTACGAAAACAAAATACAATCTTTACTAGACTCACAAGACTTCAGGAAGCTACCAAGAGATCCAACCACCACGGTACAGAATAAATGCAATAAATACATATCAAAAATATGCGAAAGTGGATGCATAACACAACAACAAGCTAAAAAATTGAAGACTTACAACTCAGTATGCCCAAGAATATATGGAAACCCTAAAGTTCACAAACCGGGAAACCCACTGAGACCTATTATATCTAGTATTAGTATCCCCATGACAAAACTATCCAAATTCATGGCAGATATTCTAAAATCAGCTTACAATACCAACAATGATTATTATATCAAAGATTCATTCGAGTTTGCACATCAAATAAATAATTTTCAAATACCAAATAACCATAAACTGAAATCATTTGATGTAGTGAATCTTTTTGGAAACTTGAAAAAAACTAAGGTTATGAGCGTTCTGGAAAGAAAATGGCATACATTGAAAGAACACACGCAGATACAAAAGGAGCTGTTTATGGAAATTATCTTGTTTTTGTTAGAAAACAGTTACTGTGTATTTCGTGAAAAATTCTATAAACAAGTATCTGGATGTGCTATGGGGTCAAAACTGAGTCCAATTCTATCTTTATACGTGATGGATGATTTGTTAGACAACTGTTTGAAACAACTGAAATTTAAAGTACCATTTCTAAAAAAATTGTAGATGACGTAGTTACAGCGTTGCCTGAGGATGAGATCCAAAATACACTAAAATGCTTCAACTCCTATTGTGAAGACTTACAGTTTACAATAGAAATGGAAAATGACAACCAAACGATACCATTCCTGGATACAATGGTTCATCGACAAAGCAATATGATTTCATTAAGTTGGTATAGAAAGAATACAGCTTCCAACAAATTCATCAATTTCCACTCAAACCATAACATCAATATTAAGATCAACTTTATAAAAGGAATGAAAGAAAGAATCACAAAAATATGTCATGAATCATACAGGCAAGATGATTTAAAAAAATTGTTGGAGATATTACATCAGAATTCCTACCCAAGAACTATGTTAAACAAACTCTTATATTCCTCTGACATAAGACCAATACAAGAAAGAGATAACCAACTTCAAAGAAATAATGATCCAGGCGAAGGGGAAAAAAAACTCTACGCATCTCTCCCTAATGTCCGCAAACTGTCAAGTAAATTAAAGTTTATATTCAAAAACGAGAAGGTACTATTAACAACATATAATAAAAAAAAATTTAGAAAGCACTGACGTGAGGTCAGATTGCTTTGGCGCTCTTGTTGAGCTACTTGCGAGTAAATATTCAAACCTTAACAAATCTATAAGCTCTCTGATCGGGTGAACAATAGTCCTTTTCCGTACTATGGGACAATGTGATGCAAATATGAAAGCCTAATGAATAAACAAACCTTTATCTCAATTTGAAAATAACTACTCATAATTTTCACCAAATTTTGTTCTATGCTTCTCCTAAAAACTAACGTCATTGCTTTTCTGAGTTTTGACAACGCCATCAAATTCATTCTCTATGATAAAAAATTTTTTGATTGATATTATGTCTGTGCTTTTCTGAACTTTGACAACGTCATCGACATCGAATTCTACCTCTATGAATTCTATGAAAATTTTGATTGATATTACGCCAACTGACACTGATATCTAGGTCCGCAAGTTGTCAAACGAATATCGATCTGTGATGGCAAATCTTTCAATGACAAAGCTCGGACTTCATGACATTTCTATTTTTCTCTTGAGTAAATGAAAAAAATTTTGAAAAATCATATCTCCAGAACTATTAGCTTGTCGAAGTCGAGAGTGGTATTTTTGTATACGTCTGATAAAACTGCACCATAAAAAAATTTTTATTTGAACGGTGTCATTTGAAAAAAAATTTTTTTTTTGTTACTCCGAACCTATTCGGCCGATTTGACCGAATAACGAACTTAGCCGAGATATGTATACCTCAAACCTATTCTGAAAGTTTCAACTCTCTAACTTCATCCGTTCGAGAGTTATCGTGTTCACGGAACGGACGGACGGACGGCCGGACGGACGGACGACAGAATCGATTTTGACCACGGATTATTCATCAGTAGGTCCAAACAAAACGATTGATACCACTTTTGCCCAAAAATTCGAAAGTCACAGACATTTGGGCAAATTGATAAGCACTCTGTTCAGGTGAACAAGAGCGCCAAAAACAGTAAGATCACTATATAGCCAACTGAAAGATCCAATACCAACAGTATTAAAAAGTAATGTAATATACCATCTTAGCTGCCTAGACTGCAGAGATATATATATTGGACAAACCTCCCAATGGGTAAAAAGCAGAATTGCTCTCCATAAATCTGACATAGTCCAAAACAAGAATAGATGCGCACTAGCAACGCATGCGCATGACTTAGGTCATCAGGTTGATTTTGAAAATGTAAAAATGTTAATAACCGAAAGTAATTATCACAAACGACTAATTCATGAGATGATTCAAATAAACAAAAAAGAGAATACAATAAATAAAAAATCCGATACACAGAAATTGAGCAATATTTACAGTTACCTGTTACATAGAACCAGAGAAGAGGAGTATTGTGAAGGTCAACTTGATGATTGACATAAGAATTCCATTTGTCCACAAACACCGCACGAAAAAACGTAAATGAAGCATAAGAGAAGTTTTAACTTTATTGACGAAGTATTGACAAAAAAGAAATTACACGGATTTATGTTACTTACCTTGAATTGTAAAATTGCGAGTATTTTAATTTGTACGAAGTGTCATGACCTGTTTCCGGGAAAAAAAATGTTAGTTTTATATAACCTCACTTTCGGTAAGATTGATGTTAGTTTATGTGAAAGATAGTTCTTAATTGTGTTCATGTTTTTAGAAACCCTGAAGATGCAATAAACTAATTGCGAAAGCTTGGTGAAGAAAAAATAGTACACTTATTTTCTAATACTCTAATAAATGAGTCCCTACAGCCTTAAACCCCTCCTGATCATAAAATCTAAGACTCTTAACGAAGTTGATTTATATATTTATATATATTTTAATTTAAATTGTAAGAGTCCTTGAAATTATAATTGTATAATCCTAAGGGTAATACCACATTACCCTTGACGGGCGTTTTGATAAGGTCCTTCAGTCTTGTTTACAAGTTGTTAACGGTCTTCTGATTGTGTACTGCAATTTTAACATTTTCACCTTGAAATATTCTTTTTAGCTTTTTAGTTAAACCATTTATATTCGGATATGATGCATAATGGATTTCCTCTGTTGTTCCACAATTTTTTGTCTCTTGATGGTATATTATGTTACTTAAAACAACAATTTTGCTATTAGGTGTACAAATAAGTTTCCGCGGTTTTTTATAAAAAATTAGGAATTTATTGTAAAGGAAAAGTACATTACGTTTTATTCAAAGTATTTTCCATCATTTGCCACTACTTTTCCCCATCTTTCTGGCAACATTCGGATACCCCGTCGAAAAACTCTTCATCTTTTGACGCTATCCACAAATCTACCCAATTTTTGGTGTCTTCATATGATGTGAAGCGCTGCTCAGACAGACCATGTGCCATCGACTGGAACAGATGATAATCAGAAGGGGCTAAGTCTGGTGAATACGGCGGGTTGGGTAAAACTTCCCAGTTGAGTGTTTCCAAGTATGTTTTTACCGGCGCCGCAACATGTGGACGAGCATTATCGTGTAAAAGAATAATTTTGTCGTGTCTGGAGTAGTAATGGGCGCGTTTTTCCTTAAGTGCCCGACTCAATCTCATCAATTGTGTTCGGTAGAGAGCTCCAGTAATGGTTTCGCTTGGTTTCAGCAATTCATAATACACGACACCAAGCTGATCCTACCAAATACACAGCATGAGTTTTTTTCCATGAATATTCGGCTTAGCTGTCGATGTTGATGGTTCGCCGGGCTTAACCCATGACTTCCTCTTCTTTGGATTATTGTAGTGAATCCATTTTTCGTCACCAGTGACTATACGATGCAAAAAACTCTTTTTTTTATTCCTGGCAAGAAGCATTTCACTCATGCATAATCGGCGTTCAACGTCTCTCGGCTTTAGTTCATATGGAACCCAATTTCCTTGTTTTTGAATCATTCCTAACGATTTTAAACGATGTGAAATTGCTTGTTGAGTCACTTGTAGAGTAAGTGCAAGTTCTTTTTGCGTTTGGGACGAATCTTCCTCCAATAGTGCTTCTAATTCCATGTCTTCGTACACTTTCAGCCTTCCACTGCGTTCTTTGTCTTTAACGTCAAACTCACCGTTCTTAAACTTTGAAACCATTCTTAACAACTTCTCTCACTTAAAGCAGCTTCACCATATGCTTCTAGAAGCAATCGATGCGCCTCAGCTGCAGATTTTTTCACATTAATGAAGTAAATCAAAAGTTCCCGCAAATGATGCTTATTCGGAATAAAACTTGACATTTTTGCACGAAAAAAATTACGTGATGCTGATACGGAATCACTAGTACTTTAAGGTTATGGTGTTGTCAGATGACTAAACTTGGGATATTACGTTTTACATCTGACAATTTCTCCATAACCTTCTGGTGAGGCCATCTTTTGACAAACCGCGGAAACTTATTTGTACACCTAATAATAAACCACATGGATGTTTGAAAATTTCCATAAGATTCTTTATTCCTTCTCTGATGTATGATTCATGACAAATTCTCTCGACTCTAATTTTCATCTGTTTTATTACATTTATTTTTGTATTTATTCTGTGGTTTAAGTAATAATGTAGCATTTTGTTCAGATGTATTTCATTTCAGTACCATTTTAACTTAATAGTTGTATCATCTCTGTGTGCCTTTGTATCTAAGAAGGGTACACATTGTTCACTATCCTCTTTCTCTATGTTAAATTGTAAATTTTTCGGTTGAGAGTTGAAATATTTTATTATGTTCTCTATTTCACTTTTCGGGATAGCCATGAATAACTCGTTCACAATTTATAATTTCAATTCATTCCGGGAAAGTATGGATTATATAAAAATTTTCGAAT
The DNA here is from genome assembly GCA_030674115.1 of Micraspis discolor. Lineage (NCBI taxonomy): Eukaryota > Metazoa > Arthropoda > Insecta > Coleoptera > Coccinellidae > Micraspis > Micraspis discolor. Next base: position 147,987 of record JARTUT010000466.1, read on the forward strand.
TTTATTTCCAAACTGAGCATGGATTAAAGGGAAGATGAAATTTAAAAAATCGTTTAATCACGAAATCAAATTAAACAGGAAAATTAATAGAGGTGGCTATTTTCAACCCCAAGTAATAAAGTTAGGCTGTTGAAAAAAACCAACTTTGCAGTTGATTGAATGTGTCGAATTTCATTAGTATTCGATTCTCAGAACCGGTAAAAATAATTTAAAAGAGTCAGTTTGACGACACCGGAGGGGTGAAACTTGAAAGGAAAAACGACTTCGAACAAATTTTCGAGGAAATACCCACATTTATTTTCACTAAGGAATAATTTCTCGAAGTTCTTCGTAATTATTTACAAACCCCCTGTATATATTACACCGATAACCATGATCGAATAGAACAATTGAATATTTCGGTTAATATCGTACTTCGGTGATTCTGGTGGAATGAAAAGAAAATGATTTATAACAATACAATTTTTAGAATTTTCAATGCTGAACAAAATGAAAACTGATGTTTCAGAATTGCAAAAATTTCTCATTTAGTTTGATAAGAGCTCGAAAGCAATCTATCCTCATGACAATGCTTACAATGTTTTTTGGACAAGTATCAAAAATGTGTTATAAGTGAGAATTTTTTATGCTAACTGTTGTGCGTGCATCTTGATTTTACTCTAAATGTTTCTTCCTGGCTGTATAAATCAATGCCATACTAGATTGTTTACCTGAATATAATAAAATATTTGAACTAACCACATAACTGTTGGAAGTTTTGAGCAAATACTGTCAGGCATCTACCGGTTGCACAGCTCCATATACGGGTAAGAACCATTTCCTCAGGATTATACCAGCACCGCTAGAAGATCGCTCCTTCGCGGAAGATCCGCCTCGACATCTTATGAAAGAGCCTGTAGATCGATGGCTTACTCATTATCGTCTATTTTTATCGCGTGTTCCGAGTTTATCCTAACGGATACATTGCAAATTGTAAAACGTTTTTCGAGTGTATAAATCCGCTTAAGCGACATCTTATTTGAAATGTAAATAGCAATTTCATTTAATCTGGACGTGCGATGTTAGTCCGATGTGCACATATAGAGGCGAATTCCCGAAAGTTCAGTGTCCCCTGGATGTATTTGTGGACTTCGGCTGCATGATGCACTCTTGCGGTTTTATAATGCACAAGGACTTCACACGTCGAATCCGACGTGATGGATCATATCGTTGATCAGCTTGTTTTATTCACAGATGTTACAATCTTCATTCTTCCGGGAGATATTTTGTGTAAATTATATTTTCCTCGCGGTAAAATGGATCTGGGGTTGTAGGGAATCGAATTGAACTTGGACACCTAACAGTCAGAAAAACTCAACTAAATGAATCTAACTTTCTCAAATTACTCGCCTACAGATCAAAATTAGCCAATAAATATCTAAAGACTGTTTATAAACAATGCTGATGGGCAAAAATCATCGAAATAGCATAAAATAATTCAGAAGAACTAAACCAGAAACCGTCTACTTTTTGAGACCTGCTGGAACAATAAAATAGATAATTATAATATATATGTTTCGTTGCTTAACTTTAAAAATAATGAGTTTGCTTGAATTTTAATGGTTTATTGACTGAATTATAATTGTACTAGTTATGTATATTCGTATTTTGTATGTTGCTTGTCTAACGTCGTATCTTGTTATCTTCTAGCCAAGTGTGAAGGTGATGTCAAGGCATCCACTCATCAGAATATACAGGCGGTCACAAATCAAACATAACAATTATGTTTATGTCTACATATAAATATATCTAAAGTAATGTATATATTACACTCAAACGCTGAAACTGTATAATGGCTGATTTTTTTACCCACTTTGCGGGGTAGACATTGCATTTTACCGACTTCGCAAAGGGACCATTTTAGTCGGACATTGGTCGATGCAAAATACTCGCGTAGAAGAAAAAGATGAGTACTCAATTGCCGAATTTGCTCGGCAAACGGTCTCAGAATTGTCCAAACACAGAGAAAAACAACTATCACAATGGGATTAAGAGAACCCCCCATATAAAGTCATGCTTGGTTCACCTGAAAAAGTAGGTTATTATATTCCAGAAGTACAGAATTCATAACTGTTTGATTGAAAGTTTGGTATGGTCTCGAAACTTTGTTTAGAAAGCTTGTAATTGTGGACTCTCTAGTAATTAATTGGTGTTCAGTTTGAAAACGTTTAAAGTTTATACTTCGCATAAAACATTGCTTACAGCTCTGTACGCGATGAGCAACTCCCTTCTTTTCCGGAATTTCTCCAATATACAAAAAACCAAAATATTCAGTCTATCTGACGACTAGTCATCATTTGAGGGATTCCAGCCACCCAGAGTAACTCCTCACACAACAAATAGGTCACGCAGACTCTGAAATTAAAAACGTTTCTCCTTTGACCCTTGATGCACTGTACTGAATATGCTTACTCCTACTGGGATCTCGGAAAATGATACCTACCTGAATCAATAAGCTCACCTTCTGTTCTCAAAGATTGACCATCTTAAAGATAAATAAATGCAGGTAATTCCTTACCAACATGTAGCACCTCACATTCAGTGACAGTAACCAATCATTACACCATTCGGAATTATATATAAATATCTTTGAATTGTATCAGTGCTGGTGATAGGTTTGTTGTAAAATTTGATAACAAGAAGCAAATAGATGAGATACGATCGGGAATATGCAGAAGGGACAGCAATGGTCGCGAAATAGAACCCTCGGCACTTCGCAAGCAACGGGACGACCAGCTGATTTGTCAGCCGGTAGTCTCAAAATGTGCTCCCTTGAAATCTAATAAATACAGTATCTAAAAATGTAGGTCACCCTCTAAACTAAAATGCTGACCTTTTACAAGCGATCTTTCATGAGGCATCCGATAGAATACCCTGCTGAAATCCAGATACTTTTTGCTCGTTTTTACTTCCAGAACAATGTAAAATCGTATTGCCAAAATGTATGTAACTTTCTAATATCGTGCTGACAATAATCTGGTTCTATTGGAACAATATCTGAACAATATCTAAAATTAACCGAATTATCATCTGAGAATTCCTTCACACTATAGTAACATTTATCGATTAGTAAAGTCTTAACAGATCTCTCAAATTTGAAAATATCAGTACAGTAAAATCTGTTAGGAAGATGATTAAATAATTTGGCACCTATGTAAGCTGGTGATCTTTCATACCTTGATGTTTTATGTCTCGATAACACTAAGGCATTACGATGTCTCTCTGATGCTCATGATAATCAGAGTTCTTAGGTAATGTATTCAGATTTGCGTGTATATATACTGAACAGCTGTTGATGTACCTACTGGGCAAGGTCAAAATTCTATTCTGCCTGAAGATAGGTTTACACGAATCACGAGGATGTAACCGAAATATGGTTCTGATAATTCTCTTTTGGAGAATAAAATCACGAGAAGATTCAACCGAATTACCCCACAGAAGAATATTATAATTCATACGACTATGTACTAGACTGAAGTAAACACTCAGTAACGCAGCTCTCGGATGAGTTCTAGCGATCCGAGAGATAGCATAGCAAGATTTGTTGAGACTCCTTGACAAAGCGTCAACATGGTTGTCCCACTTCAAGCTCTGATCCAGCTGCATCCCCAAAAATGTAACAGAGAGAAAAGATCTCAGAGTCTGATCACCCAGAGCAAGTTCCAAGTGAAGATCATTTGCAGTATGATATCTGAAGGACAAAAGCTCAGTTTTATTTCAGTTAACAATTAAATTGTTGGAGCGACACCAACCAACAAAAGCATTCATCAACTGATCCAGCTTTATCCGGAGTTCCTCAGCACTCCGCGCCGTGACAGCAACTGATGTGTCATCTGCAAAAATTGTAATCATTAAAGATCCCAAATATTTTGGGAGATCATTTATGAAAAGCAGGAATAAAAGTGGACCCAGCACGGAGCCCTGAGTAACACCCATATTAATTAGATGCTTCCTAGAGTAAGCATCACCAACCCTGACGCAAAAGAGCTGATCAGACAGAAAACTCATATTTTCAGAGAAGGTTTGTTACCCAAATATCTCGTTATTGGGTCGAATCCGTCGAATAGGTCATATGTTATAAGAATCTGGAATTTGATTTCCTCGATGAATCTTCGAATATCCATCTGACCTGAATTTGTAACATCCAAAAGTTTTGATCGAGATTGAACAGACTAGATATGCAAAATTTAGTGAAAATTGTCATAATTTAAAAAAATATCTTGAAAATATTTTTTTTTCTGTTCAACTATCTCGTTATTGGGTCTAATACGGCGAATGGATCAGATACGCGCTTGATTTGATCACTTCCTCCTCTTGATAAGGGGTTACTGTAAAAATAAAGCAAAACAAGAAATTGACGATTTATAAAATATTTCAAAAGTTTTACGAGTTTATATTGATCAATCTAATCCAAAGATTTTTAAGGGAGTGAATATAAAGAATCTTGTTTCCAAAAGGGCCAAGTTAGATCTTTATGTAGTGATTAAATTCGCAATTGAATATAAACTTGAGTTTCCATTATCACGGTTCAAAAATAAGGAAGGCTGAACGTCAAAAGGTAATAAGGGTGCATTAACAGGAGCGAGCGACCAATTTATGTCTTCAACATAGGACCTCTCATTCGGAGGGTAATCTAACGCATTGACATAAAGGAAGCATAAGAAACCCGTATGATGCAACCCTAAACCAAGATTCATAAAATTTAAACATACTATCGTGATGATAAAATATATGTAGTATATCGACTATATAGTGACCAAAATATTGAAACATACTATATTCAACCTTATTCCTAAGGTTACCTTGTCCTGACGAAGCTAATGAGCAGAAACACGTTTCGGCAAGTACCATCTTCGTTCATTTTCATCTACTACTACTTGTGGATTCCCCCGATATACTTTTTCTATAAATATTTTATATTCATTGAACTGTTAAACTCACCTTTCTACCAAGTAGAAATCTGTTTAGTCTTTGAGAATTGAGTTCCAAATGCCACATTCACTTTGCAGAATCCAAGGAATCAAAGAGACCGAAATTTTGGTAATCCCTTAATACTTTTTTCAAATTTTACATTCAATTTTGTGATTGGTCCATCCAGGTTGACAAAGTTGTACTTTGTCAAGTACAAGAGCGACTTCTACTCAGTAAACCAATATAAGTCCACAACATTATCACAAGATCTAGTGAGGAAGTATCCACCCACCGATTTGAACGCATTGAAAAGTATATAAATCGTAAGGGCGCATGTTTTCAACAGCAATAGAAAAATTTTTGGTGAAAACACAGGCCTACAAGAAATGCCTAGAATTTTTGAGCTGATTTTAACTGTGTATTTTTTTATTGCTGAATATGATAGCAGTTTTTCTGTGTCAGCTCTAGATTTTCAGAAAATAAATAATAATAATAATAATAAATAAAAATAAATGTCTGAAATTCGGAGTACCAATGGTTTGGAGAGAACCAAAAATTACTTCGATGACTGTTATTTCTGCCTAGTAAATATTACTGGAATCAATCGAAATAACCGTAACAAGTGGACTTATGCAGATTTAGTCTCTGCAAGACGCCCTATCCCTCACTCAGAAGAAGTGCCAATTTCAACTTTTCAGCAGCTACCAGAACTCTGTGAGGACACATGTCTCTCTGATCAGAATTTTGACACTAGAGAAGGTGACAGTGATTTTGAAACGATGTCATCAATGCCCCAATGTTTCAACCAAGATGAGTTAAATGACCTCACTAGAGATCTCAACCTGTCGAAAAAAGCTTCTGAATTACTAGCTTCTAGGTTGAAAGAAAAAATTTACTTGAACCAGGAACGAAAATTACATTTTATCGCACAAGGCAGAAAGATCTGCTACCTTTTTTCTCTAAAGAATAAAATCTTGTATTTTGCTATGCTATTAGAGAACTCCTGGTAAAAATGGGTCGTCCTGAACATTTTCCGGATGATTGTCGCCTATTTATTGACAGCTCAAAACGAAGTTTGAAATGTGTTCGTCTACATAATGGTAACAAATATGGCTCAATACCAATTGCTCACTCAACGAAAATGAAAGAATAATATGACAACATAGCTTTAGTTTTTGAAAAAATAAAGTATCATGAACACCAATGGGTGATTTGTGAAGACTTGAAAATGGTAAACTTTCTCCTTGGACAGCAATGTGGCCACACCAAGTATCCTTGTTTCTTATGCCTCTGGGATAGCAGAGACAAAACGCAACACTGGGTTAGAAAAGAGTGGCCTAGAAGAGAAAACATGGATGTTGGGGGAAAGAATATCATCAATGATCCTTTAGTTCCGCGAGAGAAAATCATGTTTCCACCCTTGCATATCAAGCTGGGTCTAATGAAGCAGTATGTAAAGGCTCTTGATAAGAATGGATCATGCTTTGCATATATAGGGGAAAAAATGCCTCAGCTGAGTAAGGAAAATTTAAAGCAGGAATATTTGATGGCCCACAAATAAGACAGCTGATTAAAGACACTGACTTCATAAATTCAATGATTGAGATTGAACAAAATGCCTGGAATTCATTTGTTTCAGTTTTCCAAAATTTTCTGGGTAAACACAAAGCTAAAAACTATGTTGAATTAGTCAATGAGATGCTGAATAATTTCAAATCACTTGGGTGTAGCATGAGCATTAAGGTGCATTATTTACACAGCCACTCAGACCGTTTTCCTGATAATTTAGGCGACATTAGTGAGGAGCAAGGTGAAAGATTTCACCAATATATCAAATGGATAGAGGATCGCTATCAAGGAAGATGGGATACTCACATGATGGCAGATTACTGCTGATCTTTAAAACGGGATTGTTCTAAAATACATTCAAGAATGTCACGCAAAAGAAGTTTCCGAAATGTTTAGTGAATTACTGTTTTTTTCTGTTTTCTATAGTATATAATGAATAAAATCTGTAATAATATAATAAAAATTCCTTTATTAATTTGTTTCTCTTAACCATGGTTTTTCTTTGAAAATAGTGTAATGTATAATTCACAAAAATGTTGTATGAAATCACCTCCAAAATCTTCGGCACCAAAACCACTGTTGACCAGTGAAATTGATGGTGTGTTTACTATTGGGTTAGAAATATAGATAGAAACATCGTATTAACATTTCAGTGATCAATTTGAGCTTCCTTGTTGCAGCAATATATAGAGCTAACGGAAGAAACCAACGGCAGATAAAAGTGTCGATATTCTTCAACGCTCATCGACTTCCCTTCACTTTTTGCCTTGGTCTGCGGAAAAAGCACTTGTCATCAACTTTAATATGATATGTATCAAACAGCTGAATTGAAATCCCACACGAAGCGGATATCCTGCCTGAGTTCTCCTTTTACTTCTCCACTTGGCGACCGGAAATAACTATTACTTGTGATGCATCAGGAAGTTGGGTTATTTCGGAAATAGAGTCGGTGGAATGTAACAAGCAACGAGAGGAAATACTGAGATACGGTCTCTAATCGACATTTATTCGTGTCTTATCATTTTTTCGGAATCTTCAACGTTTCAGATCTCGAGCAATTTCATGATGTGGGTGTAATCAAATGGGAAAATTATTTCACAATTTAGAAACGCACTGAAAATTATCCCTTCTTTAATACAGTGATTTATGTATAAACGTTAAAAATAAAGACGATATTCATAATAGCATTTGCGCTTGTTCCAATTAGAACAGCGTGCTATTGTTTTGCATAAAGGTCTGGAATTTTCGAATGTGTTGCAGACAATGCTCCCAATCGAGTTGACTTTCTGATGAAGTATATCGTAAACTGTGAAATATATGTGGTAGCTGTTCTGGAGAGCGGGAAAAGACTTAAGAACAAAAGAAGTTGACCTCATGGCATTACTTTTCTACATTTTTTATGGTGTGGTTCGGGATCGGAAACGATTTCTCATATTTAATTCTGCGATGGCGTTTAACATTAATCGAATAGAAAACTTTTCAAGGAATTCCATTGACTCCTACGATTTATTCTGAACATATATACAAAAAGCGCTCAATATAAGTATAACAGGTCCCAACACATTAGTGCACACCTGAAATAGAATGACAATCAAAAGTTACTACTATGTGTGGAGCAAAGTTTGAAATATGTTATATCCTCAATTGTCTGCCGAAGTGTCTGCAATATCCCTTACCTTTTGTCCAGGTGGACAACAATAAGCACCAGATATTCCCCTAACAGTTTTAACAATAGATCTTCAAAGAACTTCACAGGTATCGTTCAAACATAACAGTTCCTCAGATGGGTGGAACAATGGGTATCTCTTCAGGTATAAGTGGAGCATTACCGCAATTTAGGGCATGTAATTCATTTTTGTGAATACAGGTACTTGTAGGAAGTGCACTTCTTCCTGAAGGTCTAAGTTTTTTCCTCGTTCTTGTCATTAACACTTTCGATCGGAACAACGTAGGAGAAAAATTCATTGAGGTTGCTATAAATTTATTTTCATTATTAACGAAATGATTTTCTAGGAATTATTCAAGTTTGAATGCAAATTTTCTATTCAAAAATGTATGTACAAAATATTTTCATCGATCTTACATAAAAACATATATTCAACAACTAAATATTTGAGAGTTATGATTGACGGAAGAAACCACATATGTTTGTTTGTTAATGATACTAATATTTTGAATAAACATTATTTTCAATATATTATAATAATATCATATAATATACAATTTTTTTCTCAATAATTTTCGGTAGGAAGCAGGATATATAAAGATCATATTCCTTTTTTAAAAAACTTTTCATTAAATACCTAATTTAAACATGGAATAAAATGAAATTTCGAAAGCAATATCGGAATTTCAGAAAATATTGACTTCATTTTCTTGTTCCTTCTTTGCCGATTTGACCGAATGACGAAATACGCCCGGATATTGTCGAGAAATTCTTGATGATGAAACTCGTGTAGAATTATTTGTTGGTAAATAACCATCATCTCTTATTGTGCTTGCCATCAATGTTTCGTCATACATCTTCTGTCCTTTTCAAGCCAAAAAATAAGCTTTTGTTAAATCCTATAATATTTGAAAATTATTCAAATTTCATTAGGTGTCAAGTTAAGAGAACTCTGAAAACTAGATCACATTTGTACTTATCTGTGGTCTGTAGTTGTTTTCAAGTAATTTCGATCAAGGGTATTATGAACGATATTCATAAATGCTGCTCCATAATTTTTCTTCTTGTTGATGTTTCTTCTTTGGATATGATAGATGTATCATTCCATTTTATCAGAAGATTGTCATTTACAACAACGATTCCCAAAGTGAGCCATAACGCATCCTTGAGGGCGTTGCAGGCCTAAAGGGGGACGGTAAGAGGCTCAGAAAAAAAGGGGCGTGGTCTAGGCTTTAGGGGTAATTTGAAAATTTATTAGCTACGAAGCACAGTATAGATAGCAACCAGTAGTCGCACTCCGTGGATTTTCTTATACCAAGTCTGACTCGCGCATCTCTCAGGGATTCTAACCTCATATTTTGGTCCTTGTTCATTGTTTTCATCAATAATTCTAAGATATCTGGAATAACGTCATTATTATTATTGTTGAGATAAAATAATTGATCATTTGGAATTTTCTTAACCTAATTTATTCGAGTTAAAACATATAAGACGTTTCGGGTTCGGGCCCTTTTTCAATCTAAAAACAATCATCATAAACACAGTTACATATACAATTCTTTTGATAGAGATCTGTTACCTTTGTTTTAATAATTTCCAAACTTCTGCGTATAGTGCATGTGTCCTCATTCTTCATCCATAATATAATGTGGCACCAAGTTATTGAAATGTCAAGTTGGTGTCAATGTCACTCTTCTTCTTCTTTTGCTGTCGTTCTCCGCTGTTTTCTTTATAAGCATTGAATATATCTTGCTCAGACCATTCACGTCTGTTCTGTCGTTGATAGAGTTAGGGTTTCGTTTTATATAAATCATCTCCAAAATTCTCTAGTTTTTATTCTTTTCCCTATCTAATATTCTTGTATTTTCGAAATTGAAAGTGTGGTTGTTTTCTATTCTATTTCCAATACAAAGACGAATTTTACCAACAAATAGACGGTGTAGCTATGGGTAGTCCGGTTGCTGGTGCAGTAGCTCAGTTAGTGCTAGAATATTTTGAAGAAAAAGTTTTGCTAAATTCATCATATAGGATAACAATTTTCAAGAGGTACGTGGATGATTGTTTGATTATAACAACAGAAGATCAAATTGAAGAAATAATGGAAGTTTTAAATAATTTTAACAATAAACTAAAGTTTACTCTAGAAACAGAACTGGACAATAGAATCAACTTTTTGGACATGACCATCATTAGAGAAAATAACAAAATAGAAACTAAAATGCTAAGAAAAACCATTAACTCAGACCGGATACTTGATTATAACTCAACACATAACATCAAACAAAAAAAAGCAATAGTAACCAATTATATAGATCGAGCAATCAAATTAACTTCACCACGTTATAGACCGGAGATACTAAATCAGATCTCCTTCCTACTTGCCACAAACAATTACCCCAAGAAATGATAAAGAAAACAATAAAACAACGCACTCATAAATTTTACAACTCATCAAGTTTCCAAAATCCAAAAACCGAACCAATAGTTTATATACCCCTACCATACATCCCAACACTGTCTGAGAAAATAGAGAATATAATAAGACCATACCCCAATATAAAGATTGCACACAAACCATTCATACAGATTAATCAATTATTTTCAAGATTGAAGGCAATAGTCCTGAAAGGTCAAAAATCACATATCGTCTACGAGATACCATGCAACCAATGTAATGGAGTGTACATAGGACAAACGGAACAAAATCTGAACAACAGGATAAAAGGACACAAATATTCTAAAACTCAAACAGCCCTCTACAAACATACGATAGAAAACAACCACACTTTCAATTTCGAAAATACAAGAATATTAGATAGGGAAAAGAATAAAAACTAGAGAATTTTTGGAGATGATTTATATAAAACGAAACCCTAACTCTATCAACGACAGAACAGACGTGAATGGTCTGAGCAAGATATATTCAATGCTTATAAAGAAAACAGCGGAGAACGACAGCAAAAGAAGAAGAAGAGTGACATTGACACCAACTTGACATTTCAATAACTTGGTGCCACATTATATTATGGATGAAGAATGAGGACACATGCACTATACGCAGAAGTTTGGAAATTATTAAAACAAAGGTAACAGATCTCTATCAAAAAGAATTGTATATGTAACTGTGTTTATGATGATTGTTTTTAGATTGAAAAAGGGCCCGAACCCGAAACGTCTTATATGTTTTAACTCGAATAAATTAGGTTAAGAAAATTCCAAATGATCACTTATTTTATCTCAACAATAACTGATGGAATAAATATACCAACAAACAAAATTATTATTATTTTTGACATCTTAAATAATTCCTTTGTATAATTAATTCGTTTAATATTTAGAAGAATATAATTGTTTTGGGATCTATTCAAAATTCAAAGAAGAAGTTGAAGAAAAGAATATAACCTAACCTATAATTCAGTGAAATTTCTTTGAGTCAAAATCTACCATGAACCAGCAAAGCTCAATAATTATTTAATCATTTATTTTAATTCCAGTAAGTATCCTGTTTCAATTTTGTGATATTTTCAAATTAATTTTAAAATGATTAACAATTGTAGCGTATACAACTGCAAAAAACAATAGTTTCGATAATCCCAAACTTTCTTTTTTCTCAATACCATTAGACTCCGACAGGTGAGTGATACATATAGTATTATAGAAAATGTTGTTTATTAAAAGCTCCGTTATTTGAGTAATGCTTCATTCAATTAGTTGAGACATCAGGAACCAATGGAATTTCAGGAGGTTTACGCCTACTGTCGTCATTGCTTCACGATTAGTTGAGATATCAGCAACCAATGGAATTTCAGGAGGTTTACGCCTACTGTCGTCATTTCTTAACGATAAGTTGAGATATCAGGACCCAATGGAATTTCAGGAGTTTTACACTTACTGTCGTCATTTCTTTACGATTAGTTGAGATATCAGGAACCAATGGAATTTCAGGAGGTTTACGCTTACTGTCGTCATTTCTTTACGATTAGTTGAGATATCAGGAACCAATGGAATTTTAGCAGATTTACGCCTACAGCAGGCTTAGTATAGTCGTCATTTCTTCACGATTAGTTGAGATATCAGGAACCAATGGAATTTCAGGTGGTTTACGGCTACTGCATGCGTATGCAGAAGAGTGGAATTTTTTTAGATAAATATTTGAGTGTGTATCTATATGATTTTCAATTTTATGAATAGAAATAACAATAATGTTATATATATATATATATATATATATATGTATAACAATAATTCAATAGGTTTTTATTTTTTCCCATCATAATGATGGAACCCTTTTTAGAGAACACTCAGCATATTTAGCGCAGGGGAGTATTTACGGGGTTGCTGTACTGGGGGTAATTAACCCCCAGGAAAGAGTTTTTCACCCTAAATCTTCGAATGGAAACGATCTAAACCTCCCCACCCCCTTTCTCCGCTTTTCACTCAAGATCAGTTCAGGTCCCTTGCTAAAACTTGCCACTAATTCTTCTAACTAATTCTTTTCATAAATGGAATATAGTAAAAGATAGTATCAGTTCGAACCAAATCATCAGAGAATTCATTGAAAAAAATTGTTCGAAACAATTCAATATAAAAAGAAAGTTATTTTTCATGGACTCGACGATTAATGTTTCAGTGAAATTTAAGTATTGAGGATTTTATATTAAACACATTCGATGCTTTCAACCACCAACTACTTATTTTTCCATATAATACCTACTCTTCAATTCAATTCGTTTAGAAAAATTTTAATGAGTCATTTCACTTACAAACCTAAGGTACCTATGATTTTTAACACATTTCAAAAAGTTTCAGAGGCTGTTCCTGAGTGAACTATTGAGTAAATTTCATCACTAATTACTGTTTCTTTCAAAGTGATATTAAAACCACAATAAAACAATATATCTTTTATTGAATGCGTTCTGTTATTGAGGAAATGTGATTACATTCACGGTTATATTATGAGCGGAGTCATAATTTTTATATGAATATAGACTAAACAATGGTGCATACACTCTAAATATCACTCTGAAAACTTATTACCAGCTTAAATCAAAATATTTAAGTTTTCAGATAACGCAAATAACCTTTTGTAATCAATTTTCAAATTCGCGGTCGATAAGATTAGATGCGCAGGGAGGAATGCGCGAGTTCCCTTTGGTGTAAATGATTTCAGTTCAAAATCCACGGAGTGCGACTACTGCTTGGTCCCTATACTGTGTACGAAGCTTTATTTCGCCCTCAACTACAACTGTTGAACATCAACTCATGGTATTACCAACAAGTGAATTGCAATAAGCAATTTTAAATCAATAAAATCCGTAACAATTCTTTGAATGATAGGTTATTTCATCAGCTTTGTTTTACTTATGACGAGGATTTCAACCGTTTGGTGTTTCAAACTGAAGTTCGTTGGCTATCAAGAGGTAACTGTCTGACTCGATTTTAGAACATGTTAAACTCTGTGATTGACTTCTTGGAATCCAAAGATACAGAATTGCACAACATATTACATCAAAGAATGAAGAAGCTTACATGACAGACCTGTACAAATTATTCAACGATATGAATCTCCAAATGTGAGGCTATGAACTGAATTTAATCAATACAAAAATTTGCTTCTACAAAAAAAAAATATGGGCAGACGCGAGTTTAACAATTTTCCGTATTTACCAACAGTATGCTTGCAGTAATGATGATTTGTTCATCCACTATCAACATTTGGAAAACCTCCTCATTGACTTCACTGAACGATACCAGGACATTTTGAACTTGGAAATACCACAGTGGGTGTTGGATCTGTTTTCATATGTCAACACATCCATGTCATCTCAGCCAGAGAAAGAACTTGTAGAATTGACAACAAACGAGGAAATAAAAATCAAGTTAAAAAATGCTTACCAAGAATTTTGGCTACAAAAGCCGATCCCTCAATTGTACCCTCGATTGTAGTCAATCGTTCAACGATTCTTGATTGCTTTCCTATCGTCATATTTGTGTGAACGCAGATTCAGTGCTGTGGTAGCACAGCTTACTAAGAAAAGAAATCGTTTGAATGTTTCCGAACGTGGCTTGCGACTGTTTTCGAGTGAATGGGAACCTGATCTAAACAAACTTATTAAAAAGCATCAGATTCATCCTTCACATTAATCTTTTTTAATTCATTCATTTAATTTTTTTTATTCTTCTTTTCACTCTTTTTGTTTTTCTTTTTTTATGAGGATCGATTATGTTAATTTTAAAAATATACTTTGTTTGAACATTACGTTTCAAAAATCATTCTTATTGGCAGGTGAAGACGGTTAGAGCTAACTAGAGACCTGAGCGCCGTTCTTCATTATCTACTACACTCAGGTTATAGTAGAAGTCCCACTTTGAATTAATGTTTATTCTCTGCTAATGTAGCTCACAATAATTAATTAATTCAATTTGAAGTTATAGTGCTTTTTAAGTAGGTGAAAAAATTGGGGGCGCTGTAAAATAACTTAATCTCTAGGGGGGCGGTGGACAAAATAATTTTGGGAACCCCTGATTTACAACATTTTGAAGCAACTTCGATCAATAGGTGCCCAACAGCCGAGAAAGCTACTGATGTTTTTATATTCAGACTTTCAAAGGGCGTTTTCTTTCTCCGATGTAAGATTTTCCGTACTTGCATGGCATCTTATGTGTATGCAATTCTTTGTCCTTTGATTCTCATTATTCGGTTTAACTTTGTGAGATTTGCCCTGATTTTATCTTGTGTCATCAAGGCGATTATTATATCGTATTTATTACCAATTATTCAAATGATTTCTGAATAAACTTTCATATAAAAATCACGCTTTCTATGATGGTTTGTCTCATATATGCTTGCATTGTATAATTGTGGCGTTCAAGCTCATTTTGTGTAATTTTTTTTCCTCTTTCCAATATCCTTTTGTTATAGACATTACTCGGGTTTTTATGATGTTATTTATTTCTTCATTTTTATTATGTTGGGTAAAGCATATATTTGTTGCTAATACAAATATTTCAATTTGGACTTGGAATTAAAATGTAAAAATTGACCTGTGTTTCTTAGTTTTTTGTACATATTGGTTCTACGGATTCCATTCTATTTATGAACAAGTATATCTAAAAATATAAGTTTTTTATATTTCTTAAACCTTCGAACCAATAAGCGCATTTCAGTTCATAAGATTATTCCATCTAGGTGAACAAGAGATTAAAAAATTTTTTTGACGAACTTATTTCGCAGCTTGTATAAACGGAAGTGGTTCGATAATTTTAACTATATAGAGTACATCGAACAAAATCATGATCTGAATTTCAAGATTCCAAATAGATCCATGAACGTATAATAGAAACTTGGATATTATGACACTCCCTGTGTAATGTGCAGTGAAAATAGGAATCGTAAGTAGAACGTATGAAAGTTTCACGACAACATATATCTTTCTTTTATATCTGAACCATTATCACCAAAATAAAAAATCATCTGTACTATATTTTCAGTTCCACCAATTTTTGTGCTCTTGTCCACAGTGGAACAACGTGTTATCGTTTAGCTCAACTGTCTGTAATTTTGGAATATCGAACCGAAAATGATCTCAGTCAATCAGTTCGACTTTCTGAAAAAAAATTTTCTTCTGGTCGGCCTTATACTCTCTATTCTCCAAAGGAGATGAGCTAGAGTTCTCATATTTTCAGAATAGTTGAGCAGTTATCTCCTCTTCAGGAGCCATGAAGTATTCGAAAGGTTGTTGCATTGTCTTTCTAAACTAGGAATTGATGAATTTGTTACGTTATACCCGGTCATCAAAAAATAGGTGAAAGTAAATCCAGAGCGTTTTGCGATAGATAATAAAACTCAAGATTTAACATGATTTTTCGATAAAGTGAGTCTTCAGGTCTGAATTATTACATGGTGGCACATAGCTATATCGTATAATCAAAGAGAGAGACGCGACTTTGTTAAATTCAATATTTTGGACGGTTTTGAATTTCAAACCTAAAAACACATTTTATGCAAACTGTTAAACAACTCAGATAATATACACGACTACTAATGACGGCTCTTAACCTCATTTGCATATTTTAGATCAAATTATCCAACTTCGCCTAAGGCATTGCCCACCTTCGCTGTATTAAAAAAAAATGAACATGTTCTATCATGTTCTGTCGGATTTGAATCTGGACTCGTGCACGACGAGAATCTGGATGAAGCTCGAATCTTGGCTCGTCCGTAAAGAGAATATGTTAACCGACTGATACGATTACCTCTCGTGAGCGGTTGAGATATCTGGTTTCTTAGGCCGGTCCTACATTGGAAGCAGATTTGGTCTGGCCAGCCAACCCAACTCGCTCAGACTAGCCCTTTCTACATTGCAGACCAGACCGAGCACTGCCTCCAATGTAAAGTACGTTTTCTTTGTTTCTGTTTCCTCCAGACCTAGCCAGACCCTCCGTCCAGACCAAACAGTCTGGAGGGTCTGGCTAGGTCTGGAGGAAACAAAAACAAATAAAACGTACTTTCCTCCTACATTGGAGGCAGTGTTCGATTTGGTCTGGACTGCTCTGAAGAGAATCAAATCGGGTCGGGTTGGCTGGCCAGACCAAATCCGCTTCCAATGTAGGATTGGTCTTAGACTCCAAGCCTGCTTCGTGCAATCTGTAAAAACAGTATTGTATGTCAACTGTATATCATGAATATGATGTAATCTTGTCTTTAATTCTGATGCTGTTATTGTCGTATTTCTCCTGGCCGATAAGTAGAAGAAACTCTCTTGAATATGCGTCAAAGTCCAGGATGGCTTTCTGATACTAGCCCTGTTTGTCTGTAACGGGTGAACTATCTGGAGGTGACATTGTTTCATATCAACTGCAACCTGACGCAAGCCAGCTTTCAATATACCAATTCCTCTAAATCTGTCCTCTGTCGTTAAATGTCTTCTCGGCATTTTACTTAATATAAGAAAACAGTTTTTCCGAACTGATGCAAATTATTCCCATAATGTGACAACGTAATGAATGTTTCCATGATGATAATGTTAAGACAACCAATCTTATACAAAGTAAGCATAGAGTTTAACTAAACCGAGGCTCTCTCTTTAACCTTATGAGATAGCTACCAGCTACCAGATAGTTACCAGTTGATATTTTGGCCTTGGAGAGTTACTTTATCGTAAAAAAGAAATCCAGAATTGAGTTCTATATGTTTCAGTAAAAAGTGCTTTTTTTGGAGATCCCGTGAGAAACCACAAATTCAGTTTCATAAAATTGTATTCCTGTTTTTGAAAGACCATAGAAGCACCTTTCGAATGATTCATGTCATGAATCAGATCATATTTTAATATTGATATGTTATGTTTTCGTGAAAAAGTTTCAATAAATCAAGTCTCTCTCTTTAATTACAAGAGATAGCCAAGCGTAACCGTGGAAAGTGTTGGAGCTGAAGACTTGCATTATCGAAAAATTAAAATGAAAATTGAACTCAATAATTTTTCGTAAATCGATCTACTTTCTGTATAAAAAAATGGACCCCGTCACGAATAATGTTTTTGAAAGACAATACAACATTTTTTCGGATGCTTCATGGCTCGTGAAGATTTCAAATTCACTCGGAATTTTCAATATGTTTAGACCATTGTATTTAAATTTGTTTAAGTTCACAGCTTGTTTCGTTAATTAATTCAAGAGATGGTGAGTTTTCAAGGGATCATATCAGATAATCATAAATACTTGTGTGGAAAATACAGCAGAATTCTTAATAATTTCACAACAACTGATTCGATCATATTCATCTAAGGCGGAATTGAAAGAAACAAAGGCCGTCCAGTTATGAGCAGTGGAATATAGGCCAAATAATAATTACTTCAATGAAGTCGTAATTGTCATGAATGCAGCATCATCAGGAAAAATAACGCTTGAACCGTTCTATCAGATCCTAAATGCCTGCAATTAGGATTATTGAATCAAACACACCGTGAATTTTGAAGGGAACTCAAGCATATGGGCATCGTTGTTTATTCCGTTCTATATTTTTGCGCGCTTTTTCTAGTAGAACAGCATGCTTTGGAATATCGAGCCGAAAATTGTCTCAACAGATTAGATTCTAATTTCTTCTACTAGTGTCAAAATTTTGCGAAATAAATAATATCGTTTTAACTTTTGTTTCTCGCACAACGAGCTGGCGTTATAATTCATGCCTCAGGGCGTTAAGGATGTATTTGAAGCAACCGTCTCTTTCGTGTTAATACACAACTAAAAATAAAAATCATTATTTCTCTCATTCGAATATTATAGCATATAAGGACGTATGGACGGCCTAACATATTCAAGTTTGAAAACAGATTCTTCATCAGGGAGTAAAATCCAATCGTTTGAAATAATTTTCTGCTTTATTTTCGAATATTACAGAGATTTGGGAAGATCGATAGCTTGGTGTTCCACTCGAAACAAGCGCGCAATTATATAGTCAACAGATTTTTCCACATGCTAGCTGCGAATTTGCAGTCATAAATTGCTTTTTATAACAATCTCACCTGAGGGCATCATTATTTCCCAAGATAACTCCCAGCATCAACATCCCATCTAAAATTCCAATTCTCCAATAGAGTCGAGGTCGAATCAAAACTAATCACTTGTAAATTGAATGCGGAAATGAATTGTGATTATGTACGTTATAAAATAACTGCCAACTGCTGAGATTAAACGCGAAAGATTAGCAAGATCGGTTAAATTGAGCATTTCAATCCAAGGTGTTATTTTTAAATCTCCGAAAATTATGACCGGGTACGATTTGAAATTTCATCTAGAAACTATTTGAGTGAATTCAATGGCCATTTGCAATAATTGCAGAAAATATAAACATGTCTGAGAAAAAAACGTTTTTCTCAACATATGGAAATTTTAAATTGCAAAAAAAAAGGATACATCTTGATCCATTATGTTATCAAAGTGGAATTATTTTCTTAGTGAAATTATGTGCGATTCAATTTGAATCTTTTGACACGAAAGTTCTGTATCTATATGAACGATGTTTGTATTTTTCACAATGATTGATGATTCCATGGAAGCCGGTACAGTGTGAAGATGTTTAATTTCCAAAATCTGGTAATAATATATTACGAGTCACTAATACAAGAAATGCTGTTAGGATCGTATCACTAATGCGCCTGAACTCATGTTCGTGCCTTTCAAAATTTCTGTATTTTGAAATTACCATTTCAATGGTAAATTTCAATGGAAAAAAACTGAACCGAACTAAATATAAATACTGCAAAGTATATAATGTCGGTACAAGGACGAAAATTTCGATGTTTAAAGATCGATTGCTTCAGTGACTCATAAAAGTATAACTTAGCTAAGTGCCACTTGAAGTTAAGGATCTCTTAAATTTCCAGCTGGGCGACTGGGCGATGATTAACTTTTTCGATCTGGTGATATTTCACTGTTTCATTCTGTGCAACTTTTCTCTAGTTAAATAAAGCGATTTCAATAGCTGCCCGGGATATTCTTCTGAGGAAATAACAAGCTTAGGTATTATTCATTTTTGATCACCTCCTTCTGTGTTCGAGTTTTATATTCTAGTTAAGGAGTTCAAAATGGCTGTAATAAGACATACTGTTACTTAAATGATCTCATAAAGTTCATTCGATTCCCGAAACTGCACCACCACTATCAATAATTTTATTTAACGTTAAATTAAATTGCCACCTGTGCGCCGTATATGGTTGAACGTATAGCGTCTCGAGTGAGATACAAACAATATTTTTTTAGGGTATATATTAATGGAATATTAAAAAATCGAAAAAAAAATATAATACAAAATTTTAATTAATATAGAAATGACAAAAAAAGAGCTTTGTCAATAAACAACTTTTTCTGGAACTTCCTCGATAATTTTCAACTGAAAAATATCTGTATATTGCCATAAAAACATTTTCGTTTCCTGGAGTCATTTCAATAAAATATGATAATGTGATAAAAGTCTAATTAAATTCAATACCGAATTATATTATTTTATCAATACAACAAAAAAAGTTGTTGTGATTTTTTTTTCCTTCGACTCTTACCGTTGTCACGTTAACAAAGTATATTTATTTACTGATTCAAAGAGTTTCAGCTTAACTCGTTTATAAATTTTTCATAAGCAATTAAACTTCTGCAATTGCATTATTTCTAAGAAATTTCATCAGGAATTCTTTCTGAATGTTTGATTCAACAAAAATATTCTGCAATAATAAATTTAAATTGCTGATGAACGTTATATTTCTATCGTTCAAATGATGATTTTTTGAAACCATAATTGTCAGATCTCTACAAATTAACAAACACTTCTTTTTCCTTCTTGTATATTGATTGCAAAATTGTTTATAAACAAAGTGACAACTTTCTTCAAATTTTTTTCTGTAAATCAAATATAACCAAAATATTCCTGTTGATCAAAATACCCCAAAAAATTTATTTCATTCATTTTATTTTTATCGAAACATTTCTTTTATTTTGATGCACAGGAAGTTTTTCTAATTTGTAAACCCTTCAAAACACTGGGAAATGGTTAATAATTTGATTATAACAAATTGTTAACCATATAAAAGATATTATGGTTAGTAAATTTATAGATAATTGGTAATAATATTAAACAAAAATTCATAATCATTTCAACAATAGAAATGCGAAAAGAATGTTTATGTATTAAAAATAATTACTCTGGAATTTTTTTTTTTTGTGTTATTCAATAAATAACGCTTTCTAAAGGCATTTTTTTAATTCAAAAATATTGAGAGAGTCCATTTATTTTAAAAATTCTCAAACAAATACAGATAATTTTTTCATGCTAGTAAATGTCTTTTGTTAAGATAAACGTGGTCAGCAAAAGACGACCGAAAAAAAATTTCAAATCAATACGGTGAATTTTCTTTGTTATTCTGAAAAAATAATTATACACAAATTATTAAATTCATTAAATTTTTTTATTATACTATCTCATTCTATAGGTAAACGATAAGATTTCATTAAATGAAAATTATTCTACTAAAATAAGTTTTATAAAAAATTAGGAATTTATTGTAAAGGAAAAGTACATTACGTTTTATTCAAAGTATTTTCCATCATTTGCCATTACTTTTCCCCATCTTTCTGGCAACATTCGGATACTCCGTCGAAAAAACTCTTAATCTTTTGACGATATCCACAAATCTACACAATTTTTGGTGTCTTCATATGATGTGAAGCGCTGCTCAGACAGACCATGTGCCATCGACCGGAACAGATGATAATCAGAAGGGGCTAAGTCTGGTGAATACGGCGGGTGGGGTAACACTTCCCAGTTGAGTGTTTCCAAGTATGTTTTTACCGGCGCCGCAACATGTGGACGAGCATTATCGTGTAAAAGATTAATTTTGTCGTGTCTGGAGTAGTAATGGGCGCTCCAGTAATGGTTTCGCTTGGTTTCAGCAATTCATAATACACGACACCAAGCTGATCCCACCAAATACACAGCATGAGTTTTTTTCCATGAATATTCGGCTTAGCTGTCGATGTTGATGGTTCGCCGGGCTCAACCCATGACTTTCTCTTCTTTGGATTATCGTAGTGAATCCATTTTTCGTCACCAGTGACTATACGATGCAAAAAACTCTTTTTTCCTTGTTTTTGAATCATTCCTAACGATTTTAAACGATGTGAAATTGCTTGTTGAGTCACTTGTAGAGTAAGTGCAAGTTCTTTTTGCGTTTGGGACGAATCTTCCTACAATAGTGCTTCTAATTCCATGTCTTCGTACACTTTCGGCCTTCCACTGCGTTCTTTGACTTTAACGTCAAACTCACCGTTCTTAAACTTTTGAAACCATTCCTGACAACTTCTCTCACTTAAAGCAGCTTCACCATATGCTTCTAGAAGCAATCGATGCGACTCAGCTGCAGATTTTTTCACATTAAAGAAGTAAATCAAAAGTTCCCGCAAATGATGCTTATTCGGAGTAAAACTTGGCATTTTTGCACGAAAAAAAGTACGTGATGCTGATACGGAATCACTAGTACTTTAAGGTTATGGTGTTGCCAGATGACTAAACTTGGGATATTATGTTTTACATCTGACAATTTCTCCATAACCTTCTGGTGGGGCCATATTTTGACAAACCGCGGAAACTTATTTGTACACCTAATATAATTTTTTTAATTTACAATGATCACGGGAGTAGGTACCGAAAAGAAAACTACTTCAGTAGAATATTCCAACAGAATAAGTTTCTTTGAAGTATTTAGATTATATGTAATGTTTTCAGATTTTTCAGTTTTTGGCGCTCTTGTTCACCCGAACAGAGTGCTTATTATTTCGCCCAAATGTCTGTAATTTTGGGATATCAAGCCGAAAATGGTCTCAATCGATTGGGTTCGACTCCCTGATGAAGAATCCATCGCGAACGTTGAGTCTGTCCGGCCCGTCCGTCCGGCCTTATCCTCTCTAACATCCAAAAGAGATGAGCTAGAGTTTTCATATTTTCAGAATAGGTTAATTGTATAAATATCTTGGTCAAGTTCGTTATTGGGCCAAAGAAAAAAGAGAAATGACATGATTCATGATTTTCTTTGAACGATGGCCATCACAGATCGATATTCGATTGACAAATGCCGGGCTCATTAATCAGTGTCGGTTGGCGTAATATTAATCAAAATTTTTCATAACGGGAAATCATAGAGATAGAATTCAATCTCAGTGGCTGAAATAATATACGTTGTCAAAATTCATAAAAGCACTGACGTAAGTTTTTAGGGGAAGGGAATTATAGCTTTGAAAAAACTTATGAAAAATTATGAGTAGTTATTTTTAATTTGAGATATAGGTTTGTTCATTCATTAGGCGTTCATAATTGCATCACATTGTCCCATAGTAAGGAAAAGACTATTGTTCACCTGATCAGAGTGCTTTTAGATTTGTTATGGTTTGAATATTTACTCGCAAGTAGCTCAACAAGAGCGCCAAAGCAATCTGACCTCACGTCAGTGCTTTCTAAATTTTTTATATGTTATATATCCTAAATAATTTTTTATTGCAACTCACTAACTTGCGATGCAATGTATTTACCTTGATACAGCGGCTTTTCCTAATGTTAAATTGAAATAATTTATAATGGAGTTACAGTTTCGGTCAACAGTGCTTGGTGAATTTCCTCCTCTTTCAAAATGTTTTTTCCAACATCCAAAAAAGAATTCAATGATTGTAAGTGAAAAACACCCCTTTTTAACATTTCCTAATGTTAATTGATCTCTGAAATGCATTTTTTGGCACAATGAATTTTAGTTATGATATGTCTAAATAACGTAATATCAATCACATTAATTATTTAAGCGAAATTGCAAATAGGACAATATAAAAAAAATAATTTTCGCTTGTACTAATGGAAAAAGCTCTGAAATTGAAACATTGTAAAAGCACGTTGAAACATAGAATTCAGATGGATAGGTACTCGTAAATAAATTTTTATCAAGGGCTCAGAAGATGAAGGAACACATTAAAAACTAGCTTAATAAACATATTTTCTCAAATGTAAAGGAACTCAGTTCTTCGGTAGGTTGAACAAAGTTTCCAGTTTGTTATCACATTAATGTGTAAAGTATTTAGAAATGGAGTCGACTGAGCACATTGTTGGGATGGTCAACATTTCAGTATTTTCCGTTAAAACTTGATTCTGATTCAAACTTAGATAGGTCCAATTGATATAATGTGTTGAACATAAATCACTTTTTATTCCTTTCCTAATTAAATTACTGATTTCAACCATATTATAAATTACTTTATTTCATAAGTAATTTCGAATTGAATGGTGATTGTACATACTCGTTTAAAGAATGTAAGAAACAACGGATATCGTACAAGCTTATGGAATGTACAAAAAATAAAATTGACGGAAAATGACTGCTTTTTTTAAACAAAGAAAATGGCACAGCAGGTTAAAGTCCAACTAGGAAGACAAATACGCCAATGTACATAAAAAAGTGTAAAAACTGCCTGTATAATGTTTGGATTTTAGAGGTTTTTTCGTTAGTCTCTACTATAATGTATAATTTTTTATATAGTAATATTTTTGATTTTTACTTCAAACTCAAACATGAAAGAAAGTGGTCAAAGGTAATATGTACTCATGTTTAGCTTTTCTGAGAAAGGGAATATGATTGGAGTATCAGATTTTGTCTATCTTCTCAGCTCTATAAAATTTTGTGATAAAACACGATATTTGCACACCCTGTACAAGCAATATACACTTGGGCACTAATGCCCAAAAATTCTGAAAAGCACGGACTTGAGGTCAGGTTCATTTGAGCACTTAGTTTCTAAGCGATGTAAATGATTTCAACAAAATTTATTTTAGTATTGAATTACAACCAAGTATAAGATTTGGTCCTTAAAACATCTTTACACTTACGAATGGCCATCCATGAAATTATAAATCATTGACTAATAAACAAATATCGTTCATCTAAACGCAGAACCGTCAGGTAGCTAATCATCAGATTTAAACCGAGTCCCTTATGATTTCAATAAGGAAACGTTATTGAATAAAAAGAATCTTTCTTTAAATTCAACAAATTTGGAATGGATGAGAAATGAATAATAATCCAATTATTGCAAGTGCCAATGAAAAAAAAATTCTACATGTAACTTCGAATCGAATGATATTTCGATCATAATTTTTGGAGATATGAAAATTACACCGTGAATGAATCTTGAATTTTTAATCATTTTCCCCAATCTGTCTGTGAATTTTATAAAGTACAAAAGCACAATTCATTACCGCATCTAATTCCAAGTTGAAAAGTGCTTTTATAATATTCAAATTGCAGAGCTTTATCATCAGTAGTATCGGATATATAGTTTTATTAGGATAACGATATTTCTTAAAATAGTTGGCCAAAAATGAGTACTACTCTTGTTAGTTTTTCAGGAAAAGAGACCGATAATAGAGTATCAGATGATGTGCATGCCTTCAGCTTTAAAAGTAGTACTACAATTTCGAAATTGGCCAACCCTGTACATACATAAAAATCTGTAGGATGCTTCATATATCCGGCCAGAAACCAAATACGCAATCTAAAGAATACACCAGCATCAGTATCGATTCCCGCTAATCCACCCCCTTTTATATTGAAATCATCTCCCCATTGCAAGAGGAAGCGGAAAAATAGAATGCACATAGGAAACTGAATTGCATCCAGAATCAATTTAGGTTACATGACCATGACATGGGGCCTGTTTAGAAATCGGTGACGAAAAAACAGGTTGGTCCTCAGGGGAGCGAGGGATATGTGTCAACCCCTCACCGTTGAAAAACGGGGAGGGTGGAGGGTTGTGTTTTCGTAGGCACATCGTTGCCACATGTTGCAACTAAATTATATTGATGACAGTCCCCCATGGTATTTGGTTCAAACACTTGTTCCACAGCATGTGAATAGGGTGGCTTGGATTTTTCACGATGTTTAAAATACTCCATTATATGAGCTTCCGTATGCATTATCATCTCACATTTTCTTTGAATAAGATTATATATATATTAAATAAGAATTTAGAGTTCGTCAAAGCGTTACCGTTATCAAGGGAGCCGGTGAAGAATTCAATATCAGTTGGTGATAGAAAATCTGTCAAATTAGTAATTGAAATTTTTCAAAAAATTTGAAAGTAAAATCACAGAAAAGTATATAATCTCTGTAGTCCTTCACATCAGACTTCAGATAAAGCAATGCATATCGAGTGGACACTAATCAAATCGAAAGTTTTTTTCACAATCTATTTCTCTCACGCATTTTTCGTAATGATATTCCGTTTCCGTACTCAAATTCTATCAGAAAAGAATAGCTAGAATTGTTCTCGACTAATTTTATTGAAGAGTAATGGTATATTCAGAAACAATATGCCGAATATGTGTTTTAGGTTACTACAACCTCATCATATCAAATAAAATGAACATTGAACAGTGAATTAACATTCAATGAAATGGTGTTGAACACAGTTTATTATTTCACTAATATCATCTGACAGGTAACCACCAACAAAATGCTACACCGGTTCGGTAAGTATCAATACCGATTAATTAACGGAATGCACCCATCTTATATTGACCAATACATCATAAATCGTGGATGGGAAGCTGTGTATAGCATCAAAGAAAAATTTTTTAGCGTATTAAAATTTCCTTATTTCATCTGAGGGAGTTGATTCACACCCTTAAGTTTCCATGACAATTTATAAGATGCGATTGCAAAGAAATTCCTCCCAGCATGCAGAGTTTCTCCAAAAGGAATTTCCTAAATAAATATTATTTTAATAATTTTTTCTATCCGCTTCTCTAGCTACTTTAGCCTTTTTCAATTTCCGATACAAGTTTATTCAAATGTTTTGTAGAAACCGTTGAAAAAATTTTGGTTGGGAATGCCAGCCTATTTTGAAAATGTTTGATTTGAAATATGCCAGCTCTCTTGTAAACAAGCTC
The DNA here is from genome assembly GCA_030674115.1 of Micraspis discolor. Lineage (NCBI taxonomy): Eukaryota > Metazoa > Arthropoda > Insecta > Coleoptera > Coccinellidae > Micraspis > Micraspis discolor. The sequence goes on from JARTUT010000466.1 coordinate 174,641, forward strand.
CACGATGACGAAAAATGTTTGATGATAAAACGTGAGTAGAATGATTATTTGGGCTATAATCTTTCCCATCTATGGGATAGAATGAGTTGGTAGGAGAAGAAATTTGAAAGAGATGGTGGATAAAGCCCAAATAATGATTTCAAACAGGCTCCGCATTTTACGGAGGTTTTTTCCTGAGCCGTTGCATCATCACGCTCATAAATTCAATATACCAATATTAAGTGCGTATCATTGCGAATAGAGAAAAATCAACCGTTTTCCAAATATTGAAAAATATCTATTTTAGATTTCAGCTTCAACTGCAACATATTCAGATTCATTGAAAACTTTTGTTGTTGCAATAATTTGTACCTACTTGGTGCCTTTTGATGCTTTACCCTTTCAGAAGCACTATAGGAGTTGATTAGACACTAATTAATGTTACAAAAATTCAATAAAAACTTTAATTAGCAAATACATCAACTTTTTCAGTACACTGAATTCCATAATTGCTCTCAATTCTTTAGACCGTCTCAACAACACTCCACCATGTTTTTATTCTCCATAAATATCAAAGCTTTCTATAAGGTATCTTCGATGACCTATTCGAACCTGTTAAATCCAAACTATTTTAATAAATGAAAGAATACCTAGGAATAATGATATTATGATATTCAAGAAGTTTCAAATTTTTTAAAATCTGAATATGTTCCCAATAGAGAAATCAGTTCGATGAAAGGCAGTATTGATTAAGCCTATTCGGAAAAAAATTTCGAATGATCTTCATCAGTAATGAGGATAGATATATAAAAATATATGAGGCACTCTTAAATAAATACTCCAAGAAATTTCAATATACGAATTTGGCTCGTCAATGAATTATGAATCATTGGATTGACTTTTCAAATAACCTTCAAGATTATCAGATATTTCATAGATATATTTCATGTGATTTATTTGTACTTACTGAATTCAGGTAAAGCTACATCAAAAAATCAATTATGAATCTTGAAGTTTAACTTATTGAATTATATTTCCTTTCATAGAATAGAGTTTGAATTTATCGGTTTGTCACTGGAAATGGATGATATATTATTAGAATTTGAGATGAAATATTGAGTATTGCATATTAAAGAAATATAACTCATCAAATAGTATACGAGTATTCATTCATTTCGAGAATTAATTGTGAAACTTCGTTTATGAAATTTGGGACGTGTGAGTTCGCATCGTAGTTAGTAGCTCTTGTTCTTTTATGAAACTTTCATTACCATTTCATAATAGCTACGATCTATTTGCATTTCAGAAATTTTTTTTCAAAAGGTTCATATACATGGAGTTTTATGCTATCGAATTAAAAAGGGAAAATGTATTTATGTTTAATTCATCCTTAGGAAAAGTTTTCATCGATTTCATAGATCCATAGTGAGATTTTGTGTATCATTCATGTAAGCCAAATTTTTAATGATGACAATGATTTCTAGAACAAGAGCTGTAACAGTGGAATTATTTTGGCTCAGTGATTTTTTCTAGAAACCGTCGGATCCAGGTTACAAATCGGTTTGAATGTGAAATAATAAATTTTTTCTGAAATTTTCATACATGCAGAAAACTCTATGATGTGTTTAGTAACTGCCTATTTAATAGTAAGTGGTGAGGGTTTTACGAGTTGGTAATGCAATATCTCGAAGAGGATAGAGCAAGTGTGTTTGATATAAATTGTGTTTCTCATTTGTTTAAAACCTCCTACAAAATTTGAATTCATTGGAATTCTGTATTAAGGATATCTAATCAAAAAACGGTGTAAAAATGTTTTTGGTCTCAAGAATATGTGACTAAAATGTAGTAATCTAAGACTCACTCTGTACAAGTCATATGGATTAATATGACAAACGCTTTATATTGCATAAATTGTCACTCGTCAAGTCAATCTCTATAATATGGTAAATGTTTAATTTCTCCTTCAGGGCAGTGCCGAAATGCGTTGTTTACAAGAAGTTGAAAAAATTTATTGAATCGCTTGACTGGTGACCTTCTTATTTTCCTGTGCATTGTGAATTTCCTGAAAATCTTTATTTAATTCCATTCCAATTCCATTTGGTTGCATCAATATCACAATGAATCTGTAACTTTTCGCTTCACACGACTGTTTTGAAGCCTTATCATAATTATTTTGAATCTCAGACAACATCCGCTTTTAAAAGCAGTCGTCGACTGATTTGATCGTCTAGATAAGCCCCTCTACCTACGATGCGACCCCTTGTAATAAACGATGCCACTCTCTGCGACCTAGCTAGACTAAGGGACAAAAAACATTCTACTGCCGAAGGGTGAGAAACTGGGGTATTTCTCTATACGACCATAACTAATCTCCCAAATGGGAATTGGTGCACCTGTTTTGTTGCGTCAGTTCCTGACCCCATGCAGTGTCGCGACACAGAGATTCATTTCTCTCGCTTTGACACATAAAGAAGTAGTATTCATATCTCATTAACATTTTTCTCAATAACATTGTTCTCAAATATTGATGAGGAAGATAATTCGACTTTAATTGAGGTCTGTCAAATTATACCGTAGTTGAGGCATATTCATTGCTTTCTATCTTTAGTGTTGATGATAGTTGAGAGTCGACGAAGGCTGTTGGAAAAAATTTAGAAAGCACTGACGTGAGGGCGGACGGCTTTAGGGCTGTCGTTAAGCTACTTGCGACTAATTATTCAAACTTTCAAAAATCCATCTCCCCAATATATATCCAAATTAGATCTAATTAGGATTATGAAACTGCATAGTTAAAAATATTTGATTTGAAAAGTGTAGTTTAAAAATGACTAATGAAACTGACATATCCAAACCGTTGATTCAACCCTATTCAGTTCTCAAGATAATTGCGTTCATTAGTCATAGTGTTCAAAATTGGAATTAGTTAATGCTAACGATACAATTCTTAATTTAAAATTTTCAAATATTCAAGAAACTTGTTCAGGTAAACAAGAGCGTCAAACATTTTTAACAAACTTATTTTAAACCACGTTGATATTACCAAAATTGCCCAGGTTTCGAGAATAGCTCAGCTCTGTTACAGAGCCTCTGTATAGTATAACGAATAAAATCATAATCTCGATGTTCAGATTCAAAATGGTCTCAGTCTTCCATGAATGTCTTATAGTTCTAATAACTTGAATTTGTAACATACTGTGTAATGTTGTGAAAATGTCTATATAAAAAGACCTACTAAAAGTTTCCCTACACTATATTATTCTCAGGGCGCAGCAATTTTGGATAAAATATTGAATCATCAGTTCAGCAGGGTATATGGATGAAATTTATTTTCAGTTCAAGTGATTTTTTAATTCAATTCTTCTTCTTCTTCTAATGCATATTCACTAATGAATGTTTGCGACCACACGATTCATTTCTATCCCGTCTCTAGCTGTATGTATTAGGCTTTCCATTCTTCGCAAGCCCGTCCACTGTCTTATGTTACGTAGCCATGACATCCTCTTTCTTCCCATTCCTCTCCTTCCTTCAATCTTTCCCTCGATAATCAATTGTAGAAGCTGGTATTTCGGGTTTCGCATTATATGCCCTAAGTATGCAGTTTTTCTTTTTTTGATCGTCAGCAGCAATTCACGTTCTTTATTTATTCTTCGTAGGACATTTTCGTTGGTCACTCGGGCCGTCCATGGGATTTTTAGTACTCTGCGATATATCCACATCTCGAAGGCTTCTATTCTATTCATTGTGACCACCTTTAGTGTCCAGCTCTCCACACCGTACAGTAACACCGACCAAATGTAACACCTCACAAATCTCACTCTCAGGTTTAGGTTAAAGTCCGCATTGGTAAGAACACGTTTAAATTTCATGAATGTGTTGCGGGCATTTTCTATACGATATTTTATTTCTAGGTCAGATGTCCAGTCTTCAGTGAGCCATACTCTAAGGTATTTAAACTTATTTACACGCTCAATTAATGACCCATCAGATGTTAGTTTTGCATTATTGAGTCTGTCTGGTTGACGAGATTGACCATATATTTTGTTTTTTTGGCATTTATTTTAAGGCCCATTTCTCGCTGTGTTGTCCTACTACGTCGATAAGGTATTGAAGATCATTCATATTGTCAGCAATTAAGACCGTGTCGTCTGCGTAGCGAATGTTATTAATCCATGTTCCGTTGACTTTAATACCTCTCTCAACGTCCTCAAGTGCCCCTTGGAAGATGTTCTCAGAATACAAATTGAATAATAGAGGCGAGAGAACACACCCTTGCCGGACTCCTCTGCAGATTTCAACATTATTGCTTTGTTCTCCATCGATCTCTATGTGAGCAGATTGTTTCAGATAGAGATTTTCAATGCAGCGAATATCTTTGCCGTCTATATCCATTTGCCTCAGAATTGTTAGGAATTTATGATGTTAAACTCTGTCAAAGGCCTTCTCGAAGTCTATGAAGCATAGGCATACATCTTTCCGCTGATCGTGGCAGTTTTGTATCAGTACTTGTGTTGCTACTAATGCTTCTCGAGTTCCCAGGCCTTGTCTGAATCCGAATTGCAAGTCGCTGATGTTTTGCTCACATTGTTGAACAGTTTTAAGGAGTGGCATATAAGGCTGATAAGTCTATGATCCTGGCATATCCTAGCGTTATTCTTTTTTGGCAAAGGTATGAAGGTAGATGACAACCATTGAGCGGGATATTGACCGGTTTCATATATTCTATTGAAGAGTTTGTGAAGAACTGTTACCACTTTGTCGTCAAGCAGTTTAATATGCTCTGCAGTTATCTCATCGGGACCAGGTGCTTTGTTATTTTTCAGTGTGCGGATGGTCCTTTATATTTCTGCTTTTGTTATTGAGGGTCCTGATAGATCATCCTCCGTATCTTGGCCAATAGTTCTGTCATCCGAGAATAGGTTTCTGATATAATTTTCCCATATTATTTTTCGCGCATTGATGTCGCTTGATCATGTTTTGCTTTTGGCCTGTCTTAAGGTGAAAATGGCAAAACACAACAAAATAGCCCCACAAAGGTAAATAGCCTACGAATCCCTGCAGGAAAAAGAGCTTAGGGACAGTGTAAGTAGAGAAATTAACCATCAAATAGAAACAATTATATCAAAAATAGAATCAGATGGAGACCTAACCAATATCTGGGAAAATACTCAAAATATCATAATGAATATAGTTAAAGAAGTAATAGGATATAAAACACGAGAACACAAGCAGCCATGGATAACTCACGAGATTCTTTCATTGATGGACGAACGTAGGGAATTCAAAACCCAGCGGAACCAAGAGAACTACCTGAAAATTCAAAAACAAATAAGAGCAAACATTAGAATAGCAAAGAATGAATGGTTAAAACATGAATGCGAAATTTAATTCGATTAAGGCTTATGAATTCTATAAATACAAGCCGAAAAGAGAAATGGGATAGTGTTGTATAAAAAATGAATTTCACACATTCAAGTAGGAGCTCATGGGATATATTGAGAAAATTAGGTGAAGCTACTCTCCTTGCCTCATTATCATTAAAAATTGATCCAAAATTAATCGCTCGCCGCCTAGTTCATGTATCTGAATCAGTCAATATATCCCAACCTAAAATGAGGAATATGAAGAAAAAATTCTATACCAATCTGAAGTGTGAGAATATGGTACGATTATTAGAAAATATGTTATCTGATGTTTCGTGTTTTTATTGACAATAAGAGTTATTTGAAAACATTGAGAACCGGAAGGATCAGTTTGTGATTTACCCACTACATCATCTCAAAAATTTGTTTATGCTGACGACAATTAACAAATTCGCTACACTGGAAAACATACTATCATCTGATTTGGAAATTTTAAAGAATTATTTTATTGCGTGGCGATGATGTCCAAATCTCAACAAAACAGAGGTATCTTGTTTCCATCTGAATAATCATGAAAAATATAGGAAATTAGCTGTAACTTTCAATGATTCTCCAATCGAACATAATTTCTATCCAAAATACTTAGGAGTTAAATTAGATTCATCTCTCAATTACAAGGCTCATTTAAATGATCTGAGCCTAAAACTGAAAACTAGGAATAATATTCTTCAGAAATTAGCTGGATCATCTTGGGGTGCTGATGCTTCCACTCTTCGCACAGCATCTTTAGCCCTGGTCTTTTCTGCATCAGAGTATTGTTGCTCTGTTTGGTTTAATAGTGCTCATACAAAAAATTGATGCCCGATTAAATATATCCATGAGAATATTTACTGGCACCATAAGATCTACATCGCTTTATTGGTTACCAGTTTTGTCTAACATTGTTCCTCCCCATATTCGCAGACAGACTGCAGCTCTGAATTCTTGGAACAAATATCATTCTTTTCCCAATTTATTAACAATTATTTCATATATTCCACAAAATAGAATTCCCAGATTGAAGTCACATAAACCATTATGGCATAATACGTTCTTCAATATGAACATAAGGGATAAAGAATTATGGAAGACTTAGTGGAACTCTTACGAAATGTTCTATAAGTGTGTTATATCTGATCCATCTGAAAAAATTCCTGGTTTTGATCTTCCAAGAAAAATTTGGACAGTTCTTAACCTTTTGAGAACAGGTCATGGTCGTACCATTAGCATGCTATTCAGATGGAACTCAGTTCATAGCGCAAGTTGTGAATGTGGAGAAGCAGAAGAAACAATACCTCATCTCATCAATAGTTGTCCCATACATAAATTTCAAGATGGTTTTAGAGCTATTGCTAGCATGGTAAGACTGGAAGCATCAGCACCCCAAGATGATCCAGCTGATTTCCGAAGAATATTATACCTACTTTTCAGTTTATTTTTACAAGGAATTGGAAATTCGTATAATTTATTATCAATTGAACCCCGTACTCTCAGAAACGGTTTCAAATTTAATGATTCGGATTGAAGTGGTCTTATTTTCATATCAGTCCATTTGATGAGTTTAAATTGAAGTTAATTGAGTATACTACAACTAAAATTAGGTTCCATAAGTCAATCGATTCAGGATTATGTCAAGATGATCAAGCGAAAAATTTGTATTTTTTATGAATTGATAATTTCAAATGTTATAAACAAATGAAAAGGGTAAAAAGTTGCGTTCAGTTTTTTACTTGTAATACATACAAGGGTTGCTTTATATATTTCGGGATTAGCGAACAAAACCAAATATTAATCATCGAAAATCGCTTTATTGCTTTTCAAAATATTGCCCATTAAGATCTATACACTTTTGCGTGAGTTTGAACCAATTGTCGAAGCACTTTGCCACTCTGACTGGGCTATCTACAATACATGCATTCTGAACGCATCAACCTCTTCATCAGGTGTCGAAAAACGTTGACTTCTCATTTTATTTTTTACGTGCGGGAATAAAAAAAAGACGTTCGATGCCAATTCAGGCCTATACGGCGGATGACTCATCAAATCGATATTTTGAGTGCTCAAAAATGCAGTTGTTTGAGTCGATTTGTGAGAGCTCTCATTGTCGTGACGAAGGGTGATGCATCTTCGGCGGTTGGTTTTCCTGATTTTTGACAACTGGCAAACAAATGGTTATGTGCCACTCAGAATTCTGCGTTGTTCTAGTGGTACGATTGCGACATGTCCATTGTTTCCGAAAAAAAAGGCGACCATTTGCTTGGAAGTACCTCGTGCGCGAGCAACTTGTGTTGGAATTGGCTCATCAAACACCCATACACCCGATTCATCACCTGTCACGATTTCATTAAAGTGCTTCGAAGCACAGCAATCGTATTTTTGGAGCATTTATTTCGACCAATCGACACGAGCTCTTTTTGAGAAATTAACAAACAGAATTGAATGTTTTGCATTGTTCTAGTATACAACTCGAAAAAACAGAACCATTTTTGAGTGGTTCCTGCGCGGTCAAAGTCATGCCATAAATTGATTCATGTCACGATTTCATGACGATCGTATTTTTGCAATACCGAGCTCTTTTTGAGAAATTAACACTTTGGGATTCGGCGAACTGAGTCAAATACTGATTTTCATGACGACAATCCGTTTCTCTGCCTAAGAAGTGATTTCGGACAACCTTCTCGAAATTCGTGGAGTGAACTACGACCTAGGTTGGATTCGCCATACCATCGATAAACACTGGTCCTTGATGAAGCTTCATCGCCAAAAATTGAATTAAGTTCATCGATGCACGGTTGTTGAGTTATTCCACGTCGAAAGTTGATAAAAGAAAGATAATCGCACGAAAATGTTGACGATTTAATTAAATTTTTCAGGCGATATGAATCTCTTAATTTACTGAAAGCAACACAAATAGCGCTCGTATGTCAAAATGTTCTGACTACCTATAACCTCAAAAATGTCAAGCTTTACGATAGAGCTGTCAGTTGGCAGATTGCAACCCTGTAACTAATAATTTTTGTGGATTTTGTAAAAAGAACTTGAAATAAGAGGAAATATACTGAAACAAATCTGATTTCCGAAATGTTTGTCCCATTATTAATAATTTTAATTTAACGTTTCAAAACTTAACGCACAGCGTCGCAAGTAAGTGAGTTACAATAATTTATTTTAGGGTATATAAAGTAGTGTTGAGAATCTAAAGAAAAAATTAATACAGGGTGTTCCTAAATTGAACGTACAAACGAAAAGGGGAGATTTCTTAAGTGATTTTAAGAAATAAAAAATTCCCATAAACATGGGGTCGCAAATGTTTCGTTTTCGAGATACAGAGTGTTGAAATTTGAATTTTTTCAAGTTATTTTCTCATATTATCTACACTTAACAAGATATACAACTGAAATTTGGCATAGATATTACATTTGAGAGTTCTCACCACGTGAGATGGCAATTTCGATTGATAATCTACAGGGTGATATTTTTTCTGGAACACTGCCACCTCTTCTTCTGCAGAACTTTTTTTTGGTGAGCGACTGTTAATTTGAAAAAATGTTAAAATAAGCTTTGTTCTTATACTAAACTTTTCAGTCTCATGTAGTTTTGTCGTATCTACCAACGATTTCGAGAAAAAAAATTTTGAACGATTCTCTCGAAATCCTCGTGAAAATCCAAATTATGATGGGAAGGCCAGTTTGTAAGCTGTGGTGAATGAATTCAGTGTCAGTTTTTATGGAAATTTTCCTGATCTGTATCGATGATTCATAAAGATTCGATAAACTCATATAATCAACACAAAAAATGTATTAGAACAAGAAACGTAAAACTAACAAAAAATAATCATAACAAGAAAAATAAGTAACCGTAAAGGACTGAACTACAGCAAATGTTGAAAATGCCCTCTCCCAACTGTTATACAAGGTACTGATCTTCGTCTCATAGAGGTTCGAACTCCTTCAAACACTCCCGGAATATTCCTAACTGTAACAAATACGCCTATTATACGATTTCTCAGTTCTTCTACGGTGTTCACGGGTGTCGAGTATACCAGAGATTTCAGGTGACCCTATAAATGTTTTCATCATTTTCGTCCAAATACTCCCTTGCCAAAACTGAAAAATGAGCAGGGGCACCGTCATGCATGAACCACATTTCTCGTCGTAGCATAAGAGGTTTATCTTCAATAACAAGGGCAAATCGTTTTCTAAAAAATGTCTTTATGAATGACCTGTTAGTCGACCTGGCAAGAAGAAAGGACCAATCAAATCATCACCAATATTACCACCCCACACATTTAGTGAAAATTTCTCTTGAAAATGGGTTTCTACATATCCATGCGGATTCTCCTCAGCCCATACGTGTTCATTATGAAAATTGATAATTGAAGTCCTTGAGAAGCAGGCTTCATCAGTGAATAGAATTTGGCAATCAAAATAAAGATTCATCAATAGTCTGCTGAGGTACCACTGACAAAAACTAACCCTCGGATGAAAATCTCGAGACAGAAGAGCTTGCACCCTCTGAATGCGATAAGGATATGGCAGAGAATCCCGCAAGATCCGCCAAACAACTTGATGACATGCATTCAAAATTACACTCATTTTTCTTGTACTGGTTCTTGGATGATGTTCTATTTCGTTCATAACTGCCTCTTCGAGTTGTGATGTTCTCACACTGCGTGATTTCCCAGCATTAATTCTTTTCATGGAAAAAGATCCAGCTTCTGAAAAACGTGTATGAATATCAGAGAACATTCAATGATTTGATATCACTCTATTGGGATAGCGTTCCATGTAAAGACGCCTAGCTTCTCTTGCATTTCCATTTGCAAGACTATATATGAAATGCAAATCAGTCATTTCGGAATTCGTGAAATTCGGCATGTTTTGATATTGAAATGTGTAGAGGTTCTAATTTCTGATCAAATTATTGTTGTGTCAGTCATAAAGATCGTAATGAAAATAATAGTCTAACTACATTCAAAGAATAAATAGCCACAAATGCAAACACCTTCACTTTAAAAAAAAAACAAGCATTCATTAATTTGATGTGTCAAAACTGGCACTGAATTTACACACCACAGATTACAAACTAGCCTACCTATCATATTTACGAGAATCTCGAGAGAATCGTTCAAAATTTTTTTTCTCGAAATCGTTGGTAGATACGACAAAACTACATGAGACCGAAAAGTTTATTATAAGATCAAAGCTTCTTTTCACATTTTTTTAAATTAACAGTTGTTCACCAAAAAAAAGTTCTGCAGAAGACAGGTGGCAGCGTTCCAGAAAAGATATCACCCTTTAGATCTTCTATCGAAATTGCCATGTCACGTGGTGAGAAGTCTCAAATGTAATATCTATGCCAAATTTCAGTTGAATATCTTGTGGAGTGTAGATACTATGAGAAAAAAACTTGAAAAAAATTCAAACTTCAACACTCTGCATCTCGAAAACGAAACGTTTGCGACCCCATGTTTGTGGGACTTTTTTTCTTGAAATCACTTAAGGAATCTCCCCTTTTCGTTTGTACGTTCAAATTTAGGAACACCCTGTATAATCTAAACACTTTGATCTAATAGTAGAGCAGTTATGAGCGTTTGGAACTTGGATTTCCCAATAAATCCCATAATATCTATCTGATTGATTTGAAACTTGTTAACCATTTCAATAAAGTTGAAAGAAAGGAGTCTATCAAATTCTGTGAAGAACTTCAAGCTATGAATTGAAAATATCCCAACATCGTATTTGGACATATTCGATTTTTTATAAGATATTCTTCAGATCTCATCAAAAACTTGCGTATTTGTGGATGATATTGATACATTACATACTCTGAAATTTCGTCTTCATAGAGTTCACCCTCGAGAATATATACGAGTTTCTTTTTGCGCTCTCGTTCTAGTTCAATGAATTAATAGAACAGCGTGTTTACGTTCGAGTTCGGTTTCCTGATGAAGAATCTGCGGTCAGATTCAGAAATAATTTTAGAACAAACGCACAAAAGTTTTTTTGAAGTACTGTTCAACTTTCTAGATGATGATGATGATGATGAGTGACCTATCTATTTAATATAGATATAATATTATGAAAAGTTGTTAATGAGATAAAATGAAAATTTGTGCTGATGAAGATAAATTATGTTCCAAAACATTTGAAACTGGCATTAATAAAACAATTCTTTAAAATGACGTGAATAGTTCCAGTAAACATTTGAAACCGCTATCAAATTCTTTCTCTATGATAAAAATTTTTGATTAATATTACGTCTGTGCTTCTCTGAATTTTGACAACGTCATCGACATCGAATTCTACCTCTAGGAATTCTATGAAAATTTTGATTGATATTACGCCAACTGACACTGATATCTAGGTCCGCAAGTTGTCAAACGAATATCGATCTGTGATGGCAAATCTTTCAATGACAAAGCTCGGACTTCATGACATTTCTATTTTTTCTTGAGTAAATGAAAAAATGATTATATCATCAGAAGGGGAAAGCTACAATAATGAAATTTGAGGATGAGTAAGATATCGGTAACCTCAATATATATACGGATTTTTATTTAAATCTAAATGAAGTCTTAGGAGATATTGAGTATTGAAAATTTTTTTTTTGGGAATTTTTAAAAAATTTTCTAGCGTGACGATTTCTGCGAAATTTTGCAAGACGTTTTGTTTCAGCCTCCCTCAATAACATTCCGAGTATCAACTTGATGGGATGGATATTCTAGTAGTTATTGAGGAAACAAAATTTCAGATGCTCATAACTACTGAACCATCCGACGGATTTGGCCCAATAACGAACTTGACCGAGATATTTGGACAATTAACCTATTCTGAAAATATGAAAACTCTAGCTGATTCCTTCTGGATGCTAGAGAGGATACGGCCGGCCGGACAGACTCAACTTTCGCCACGAATTCTTTATCAGGGAGTCGAACCCAATCGATTGAGACCATTTTCGGCTCAATATTCCAAAATTACAGACATTCGGGCAAAATGATAGGCACTCTGTTCGGGTGAACAAGAGCGCCAAAAAGGGAATGAAACTTCTTTCGAAAGCTACAGGCTCATCAGTATTTTGTCCAGTTTTTCCAAAATATTTGAACATGTAATGTGTAGGAGGCTCTTAAATTTCATGAATGAGTAATTTATTCAATGATTCCCAGCATGGCTATCTGGAGGGTAGATCGGTTCAAACTGCGTTGTATCAGTTTACGGAGAGGGTTATAGCGCTACTGGAGGATGATAAACTTGGCTTAGGTTTGTTCATTGATCTGGCGAGTGCTTATGACTGTCTATTCAGACCTTATTTGTTGATTAAACTTGAGAAACTGGGAATTAGAGGTAAAGCGAAAGAATGGATAGCTTCATATCTTTCCGGGCGTTTGCAGAGGGTTGCTATCGTTAAAAATGGTAAAACTGTAAAATCAGATTTAATTGAATGTGATTTTGGGGTTCCTCAGGGAAGTGTTCTGGGTCCCATCCTATTCATTATTTTTATCATTGATATATGTGACATTATTGAGGAAATCATAAAATTATTAACATCTTTTGTCGATGACACGAACTTGATGATAGGAGGAGGTGATTTCAGTGAAATTAAAGCCAAGGCCGTTACAATCTACGATCAATTTAAAATGTGGTTCGAGAAAAATAAATTAATTATGAATGAAAGCAAAACAACAGCAGTATTATTTAGCACAAATAGATCACAAAAATTTAAGGAAAGTGTTTTGAAACTACCTGATTGTAACATCAATATAGAAGAATCTGTTAAATTTCTGGGGATATATTTGGATAGCTTCCTGAAATGGTCATATCATATTGATTACCTTTTCGGGAGGTTATATCATGTCGGATTTGCTATAAGAACGATGTCAAATAACTTGAGTCTAAATAACTTTAAATATAATAAAAATTTTGAATTCCTGTTGAGATATGGTATCATATTTTGGGGATCGAGCTCAGATGTTAGTAGGTTGTTTGTTTTACAAAGAGGGTTATAAGATACATGTTCAAGATGACTTCTATTCAATGGTGTAGGGGAAAGCTCAGGGAAAATAATATGCTAACTGTTTTTGGTATTTATGTATTTGAATGTTAGATGTTTTTCTTTGAAAATAGAATTATGTTTTCGCTTCATACAAGTAGAAGTAATTATGATTTTAGAGCACAGAACTTACATTACCCTGTACATAGGTTGTCATTATCTGAAAGACACTCATCTTATATGTGCATCAAATTATATAATAATCTACCTAATAGGATTAAGCTATTAAATAATATTAAGATTTTCAAGAAAGATGTCAAGGAATACTTGGTTGATTGGAACCATATTCTTTGCATGATTATTTGAGGTGATTTTTTCTTTCTTTTTGACACTGTTCCTTTTATGTGTGTACATACCATGGAATAAAGATTATCAGGTACCATGCATTTTCTTAGCTTTCCAGTTTTGTAGTAGCTGTTCATCTGTTAGTCCTCTATCATTATCTTCATCCTGGAGGGCCAGTCGTAGCGGAGTGTAGTTAGTGTCAGCTCCACATACGGCTGAATATAGGTTTGAGTCTCGTTTAGAGTTGAAATATTCTCTTAGTTTGCATATTTGTTCTCCATGCAACCTTTGGATGTTTAGAATACCTCTACCCCCCTTTGACCTTGGCAGGTTAATACGCTCTATGGCTGAGTTCGGGTGTAGCATTCTATGTTTTGTCATCAGGACTCTAAGTGACCTTGCAGTTGCTTCCATATCTGTGGCGGATCATTTGATTACACCATACGAGTACGTCAGAACAGGTATAGCGAACGCGTTTAAGGCTTTGATCTTATTACCTGCATTCAATTCAGTTTTGAGGATAGCTCTTGCTCTTTCTTTGGAAGATGTCTAGAAGTCTTGTTTTAATTGCTGTATGGTGGATTCCTTTTGTATTATTATTATTATTATTATTAATTCAGTTAATCTACGATAGAAAGTTCAGACCTATATTGAAATCGGTTGTGGATACTTCAATTTTAAAAATACCTTATGAGTATAACCGAAGTAGTTTGCCTGTTGACCATTATGCCAATTATGCTCGAGAAAAGGCGACAAATCATTTCACGGCTCATATCTTCGATTTCAAATTATCTGTTGTTCAGTAATAACAGTTTACGATACAGAAAAAAGACGATTCCGAAGACAAATCCCTCAATTACACGACCCAATTAACTTCCTTGTTTCTTCCCACAAAATTCAACTCACAACCCACCAGAACACGTATCGTCTTTCCTTTTGCAAAGTTGGAAATTAATGTGTCCCAATGATCTGAAACTGCCCCTAAATCCACCCAGAAAATATTTGTGTAGATTGCCGACTATGGTATTTCATAATTGACAGGACCATTCCGAGGAACATAATATTCCATCTATTTGTCAAACTGTCAAGACAGGAAAAATAGAAGAGCTAAGCGCCGGAAATGAAACATTTCGGAGTCTATGTTTTCTGGAGGGTCAACTTGAAATTGTGATAGAGCCCTGAAGGTATTTCGAACCTTTTTCCCAGAATTGGCCGTTTCCAGGCAGAAGACTATCTGTTATGGGAATTGTGAAAGATATAAGTTGTAGTTTGTGTGTGGCATATTAGTTAATTGTGCATTGATTTGATTATGTATCTTGATCATCAACAGGAGTTTTTCACGTGTTTATTTATAACGTGAGCTCTCAATACACCCAAATGTCTGTAATATTAGAATATCGAGCCGAAAATGGTCTCCAACACTCCTACTATGTTACAATGGGTTGGTCGAAGTTAAATTTTCCGGCCTCATCTGCATTAGGATTCGATGGATATGGGCTGACGGTTTCCGATTTATAGAATAGATCAAGTGTTCTAGATCTCGATAGAGTTCGTTATTGGTGGAAATCAGATCAATGGTTTTGATGTCATGAATATCTGAAATTTGGTATCCTCAATAAATTAAATTATATAGAATCGAAATTATCGATATTCGAAATATCCTTAATTTTCAGCTCGGCCACATCTTACAGTAAGAAGTTTTCTACGGGGTGTCTCAAGTTGCCTATTAGACCGAAAATTCAAACAACATCAAGAACTGATCCATAGATAGTTTTAAGTCCTCAACAAATTGAAAGGAGTCCTTAACATGTCTATCATCTCTCTCAAAAATGTGAGAGAGCAATTTGGCCAAATTGCAATTGAATTAATCAGAAAGTATTGGCCGCGAGTGGAACCACATACTAAACTATCTATGGATCAGTTCTTGATGTTGTTTGAATTTTTGGTTAATAGTAGTTATTTCAGCCATAATAATGAGTACTTTCGGCAAACTTTCGGTTTGGGCATGGGCAATTGCTTGGCTCCAATTGTCTCGGATATAGTTATGTCTGAGTTACAGGGTATTGCCCTTTCTCGCCTGCCCTTTGAGGTACCAGTTTTCAAAAGGTTTGTGGATGATATTTTCACATCAATACCGGAAGGACACGTTGACACAATTTTAAACTCTTTTAATTCCTTCCACCCACGCCTTCAATTCACTGTTGAAGTAGAGAAAGATAATGGGTTGTCATTCTTGGATGTACTAGTTATAAGAACGGGCACTGCACTAAAAACTGATTGGTATCAAAAACCAACCTTTTCGGAAAGATTTTTGAATTTTAACTCCCACCACCCTTTTTATACATAAAATTAATCTCATCAAAAATTTGAAATATCGAGGTTTGAAACTGGCTAGTCCAGAATTTCATAATAATAACTTTGAAAAAAATTAAAACATTTCTAACCAAAAATAATTACCCTTTAGCACTTGTTCGGAGTTCTTAATAAAAATCAACAACACCCAGAAATAATAACAGAGGATACAATCAGACCTAGGTTTTCAAAATTCCATATGTTCCTGGCATATCAGAAAAGATAGGTAAATTATTAAATACTGAAACCATTAATATAGCCTATAACCCTATAACATGATAAAAAAAACAATTCTACACTTATTTAAAATCCAAGACGTCCTCACATTGGAGATCAATGTAATTTATAAGATTCCGTGCAAAGATTGTAATAAAGTAGACATAGGGCAGACTGGGAGATATTTAAAAACACGAATAACAGAGCGCAAAAGAGACTGTGTCAATATTCATAGGTCCAGCCAAGGTAAAAGAAAACAACACCGCTCTGGCAGAACACTCTTCAACGAGTTTTCAATTTTGTTTTGAAAAATTGTGATCTTGGAAACAGGCCATAACTTCTGATTTTTCAAATTAGAACCCTATTTTTTGAAAATTGTGTTGGACTCGAACGGACATCAAAAATAATGATATTTTTCTCACATGAAATAATGAATCTACATAATTCAATAATTTCATTAGTACAGATTTGAGATTTTCTGGATTCATGACTATGGAGTACGTAATTGATTGCATGTTGATAAATATTCAATTTTAACATTTTTCTTAACCAGTGTAACGAGCATGGGAACACTACTTTCATCCCAATTAGAAAATATCTAATGATATTTTTCTTTAATAACAAGAAAGTGAGTAACACTGTCTTGTATGGTATTTGTATTCTTTATATTTTTATTGTTTCGATTCAACAAAATGAACCGTTATTCTAAAATGTATCGTTTTTTTTTTCTGTGATCTATTTTATATACATGGTGAATGTTTGTTGAATGTTAATAGTAGAATCTGCCTTAGATCCTTCAAAAGAAGAATATCATTTACAGTCCATGACGGAGAAGCTCAATTTAGAAAATATGTTTCAAACTTTCAAAGTTTTGGATGTGTAAGAGCCCCTAAAAATATAAAAGAAGGAGTAGTTGATGATGAGGAAAATGAAATTAGTGTTTTGACTTATTTCGAAGCGAATGAAAATGCATCTATTCGGAGTGCAGCTCATGAAATCGATTCAGACAGAAATTCAGTGCACCGAATTTTGAAAAAACACAACATGCATGACTACAAATATGAGAAAGTTCATGCATTAGAACCAGGTGACTACATAAAAAGGTTACATTTTTGTAGAGGAATATTAGGAAATCTTGAAACTGATGAAAATTTTTTGATAAAGATCATTTGGACAGTGGATACAAAATTCAATAATGAAAGACTATTTAATAGGAAGAATTGCCACATTTGGAGAAGTGAAAATCCTCATAGAAAAAGACAAAGAAACCCCCAGAACAAATTTAGTTTTAATGTGTTTGCTCTTTTGATGAACAATAAAATGCGGTACTACATTTATGAAGAAAATTTAAATACAGAAAAAATTTTGGAAATCCTGAGAAATTTTGTTTCTGAGTTTTCAGATGAACTGCCGTTGAGATGTCGACTACCGCATATTATCAATTGGTTGGGGCTCCCTCACATAATTCGCACGAGGTGTCTGAAGAACTGAATGCAATGTTTGGTAATCGGTGGATCGGACGCCGTTCTTCACTGTTTTGGCCCTCACGATCTCCCGATCTTACTCCCTTAGATTTTTATTTATGGGGTAGAATAAAAAACATAGTCTATGAATCTCCTATAGAAAGCAAAGAAGATTTAAAACGGCGTGTAGAGGATGCTTTCCACTCACTAAAGGGGAGGAAATTGAGCGAGCGACTAACCGAGGTGTGTCAAGACGTATTCGAAAGTGTGTGGAACAAAGTGGTTACCATATTGAAACTATAACCTGATCATTTATTTTGTTAATTTGAGTTTTGAAACGTATTTTTATTTTTATTATCATAATTTATTTATAATCATAATTCGGTGTACTGAAGTATCGAATCTATTTAATGTGTTTCCTATTGAAGAGATGAATTCTCATTCGCTTCGGTATAAGTCGAAATACTAATTTCATCAACTGCCCTTTTTTTGTATTCTTTAGGGGCTCTTACATTCCAAAATGTGGAAAGTTTGAAACATCTTTTCAGAAATTTAAAAAAAAATGGGAATACTTCTCATTGGACACTCAACATTTTGTGTCATCCACCATGGACTTGAAATAAACAATATCATTAAGAGCCTTTGAATGTGTATTGCGTATACAATTGAAAAAATACAAATAAGAAATAAATCCAAAATCTCATTATTAGAATAGCAACGATTCATTTTGTGAAATCAAAAAATTTCATAACAATAAGACCTGTCTGACACTAGTGAATTATAAATGGGATGATTTATCTTCTATGCTCACAGAATATCCTTATGAATCAGATTCGAAGAATTTGACTCTACGTACACCATAAATCCAGAAAATCTCAAATAACTCAGAAATTATTAAATTTAGGAGTATAATCATGTGAGAAAACTATCATTATTTTTGACCGCAGAATCCAACACAATTATAAAAAAAATTGGGTTCTAATTTGGAAAACAGAAGTTATGGCCAATATAAGATCACAATTTTCAACACAAAATTTGAAACACCCTGTGATGATATTTTTGAAATCCAAAAGATGTATGACCTTTTCACATCCTTCCTCTTCGATGTTGTAAAAACGGTTTACGCTCAGGATATTTAAAATAAGAATAATGAACATATTACTGACTAAACATATTTGAATTTTTTCCAGTTTTTTTTTTGGATATTTTGAAAAGTATTCGATTTAATACAATGATTTTAACAGAAATGTATACACTATTGAATACTCGATCATACCAGGAAAGGAAAACTTGAAAAAAAAATTTTTCGTCGAATTTATTTTCACTCCCTGTATAACCGGAAGTTTTTGGGCTTCGAAAATATTTTAGCTCTATAGAGTACTTCGAACAATATCATAATCCCAATTCTCAGATTTCAAATATGTCTAGTTCTCCAGAAACATCTAAAATGCACTAGGACTTGAGACATCCTGTATATATGAGATGTCCAATCATAACAAATTTTAACTCCATTGACCACGTAGATGAGAATGATCTATGTTTGACAAATTGTAAAAATTAACAAACTGACGAATTATTCAATTGTTTCCACTGAGCGATTTCATACAAAACGTCCTTCTTAAGAAGATCTCAATTATAAGCATGATAACTTTTACTATAGGAAAAGTATAGTATGGTATAGTACAGTTAAACCTTTGTTTTGTCGTTCTAAATGTGCTATCTTGAGAAATCGAAAGTTGGAGCTCGTCAATACCGTTTTTTCGTGAATACCTCTCCTTCTATGGCTCAAATAAGCTTTGAACCTATTATAAAAAAGTTGTAGAATATAAAATTCTCTACATTTTTTCCTCTGAAATTTTAGTCATGCGATCTACCGTTCTTGAGGTAGACCTCGATGGTGGCTTTCTTCTTTATTGAGTCGTATGGAGCAAAAACGATACTTCTCTATTATTTAAAGGAATACATTTAATATATACAAACACATTATGGTTCAACAATTGATATTGTTTTTGAGAGATATACAAAGTGAGGCAAAGGTCAGTTCACACTGTCTGGTATTCACGTATGCGCGTATTCTCGGCCAGTATCGTACCTAGGGCGGAAGCAGGCAGCTTCAACTTAGCGAGTTGAGCTGTCCGCGTGTAGTAGTGTTATTGTGTACGTTCACAGTGCATTTGTTGCCATGGCTATGCATGTAAAGTAAACGAAAGAAGATAGTGTTTGTTTGCTCACTTCACCTAAAACTTGTCGGAGATTATGCTGAAATTTTCGAAGAATTTCGCCAGCGCGTTCCAAGTTCTCACCAGGCAAATGGTGCAAAGACTGTATCGTAAATTCGTAAGTACTGGCTCTGTAGTCGACGCGCCGCGTTCAAGTCGCCCTGGTAATTTTTTCGTAAAATTTGTTTTACCGTAACTGCACGATGCCGAAGATAAAATATGCGACTACAAGTAAAACGAAACGGTAAATTGGCTTTTGCCGCACCCTGTATTTACTGAAAAAAAATTCTGAAGCAATAGAACGACTAAAAAAGATTTGCTGCATTTTCGAAAGTTTGTTTCGACCAAACATTGATTGTCACGAAATTTTATTGGCTGATAGCTAAAAAAAATTTTATCAAATCGGTCTAAAATGAAAATAATTATGAACATTCTAGTGCAAAATTAAAAACTGTTAATATTACAACAGAACAAGCCAGATATGATGCTAATGTTCTCGTAATTGAGATTGCTTTTGCATTATCGGATCATCGGAAGACTGCCGTTATCATAGGAGGAGATATTGATTTGACGTACTCTATCACAACACTAAACTTTCTCGAAAAACGTTGGTAAAGGATATGTTAAGACACACATATACTCTTCTGAAAGTTTTGACCAATATTCTCGTTTTCAAAAACAATTTCTATTTTTCCTTGCATTTAGTGGATGTGACACAACACCTGCGATTTTTACAAAAGGGCAAATATCCGTTAATTGATCATTGGATAAAATTGGATAAACTGATGGAAGTATCCCAGCAGGAAAACTTACCCCTACAAACATTATTTGAAAATGGAGTGCGTATCATGTTGGCAGTGGTTAGAGAAGGACTTAAAACCTCAAGAATGGGGCTGAATGCTTGAAAATGAAATTCTGGAGCCCATAAGAACGTACTAGTAAATATAATACTTTGCAATTGCACATTGGGTTCTCGCTGTAGATGCCGACAATCAGGGCTACTTTGTTGTTCAGCTTGTTGCCAGTGCAATGGAAAATCAAAATTAATCAATACAGTCAGGAATTTAGTTAAATAGATACATACAGATGATTGAGGCGCTTATTTCAGAGAAAAATAAATAATTAGCAATCAGTAGATAAATAATGGGAAAAATTTAATAATTATAGTTTTATAGTAGATTATATCTATCAACTTTCATCAACGTACTACAGCGTACGCTTGATTTTGTATGAAGTCATAGAAGGGTTGCCTTTTCTTTTGGGATTAGAGAATGAAACCAAACATCAGTAATCGAAAATCAGATGTAAATACTTTTGCATGCGTTTGAACTAATTGTCGAAGCACTTTTGCCACTCTGATTGAGGTATCTCCAAAACATGCAAGTGAACGCATCAGCCGCTCCTTCAGGTGTCGAAAAACTTTGACCTCTAATTTTTTTACGTACGGGAATATGAAGAAGTCATTCGTTGCCAAGTCAGGACTATACGGCGGATGACTCATCAAATCTATGTTTTGAGTGCTAAAAATGCAGTTGTTTGAGCCGATCTGTGAGAGCTCGCATTGTAGTGATGAGGGGTGATGCATCTTCAGCGGTTGGTTTTCCTGATTTTTGACAACTGAATCCACGATTTATTACCTGTCACGATATCATAGACGTGCTCCGAAACACCGTGATTGTATTTTTGGAGCACTTCTTTTGACAAATCGACACGAGCTTTTTTTTTGAAAAAATGACAAATTGTGTGGAATCCAACGCGAACGACGGTTTTTTGACGGTCAAATGTTCATGCAATATTGAATGCATGCTGGTGCCACTAATGCCTAAAGTTGTCTCAATCTCACTATAGAACAAACACATGACAATCTTGCATTATCAGTTGGTGCACAGCATCAGGGGTTTTCCAAAGTTTTTCGAAGTTACTGTAAACAACACTAGCTCTACGAGAGAGCTGTCAGTTGGCTGATTGCAACTCTAGGGTTGTCCAAACCCGAAATATAAAAGGCAACCCTCGTTGACTACTACTACTCGCATTTTTCACGGTCTACCACAATACGCGGCTGATCCCGTGAAAATAAAAGTTAAAACAAAAGTTGTAGAGATATTCAAACTTTACAAATTTTAAAATAGTTGCAAATCTATAGTAATTGGAGGAATAGAAAGGGAACTTTCAATATCTCAAGACTTGGACACGATAACATTTGTGAATTTCGAGGTAATATGTAGAACAACAAAGCAGAGGTTTATACCTCTATATAACCTAAAGCTGCATCGGTATATTCTAGTTTCACTGAATACCACATCAATAGCAATGTTTCTTGGATCGACTATACTGGCCTTCATTGAAACCACAGTATATGTAGATACCAACCAGTAGTAGCACTCCGTGGATTTTCTTACACCAAGTCTGACTCGCGCATCTCGCAGGGATTCTAACCTCATATTTTGATCCTTGTTCATTGTTTTCATCCATAATTCTGAGATGTCTGGAATAATGTCATTATTATTATTTTATACATCTTAAATAATTCCTTTGTATAATTAATTCGTTTAGTACTTAGAAGAATATAATTTTTTTGAGATCTATTTAAAATGCAAAGAAGAAGTTGAAGAACAAAATTCAACCTAACCTCTAATTCGGTGGAATTTCTTTGACTTAAAATCTACCATGAACCAGCAAAGCTCATTTATTTTATCAATTATTTTCATTCCAGTAAGTATTCTGTTTCAATTTTGTGTTGTTTTCAAATTAATTCCAAAATGATTAACAAACGATTAGACACCGACAGGTGAGTGATACATATAGTATTGTTGAAAATGTTGTTTATTAAAAGCTCCGTTATTTGAGTAGTGCTTCATTCAGTTAGTTGAGATCAGTTGAGATATCAGGAACCAATGAAATTTCAGGAGGTTTACGCCTACTGTGGTCATTTCTCTACGATAACTTGAGGTATTAGGAACCAATGGAATTTCAGGATGTTTACGCCTATTGTCGTCATTTCTTTACGATTAGTTGAGATATCAGGAACCAATGGAATATCAGGAGGTTTACGCCTACTGTCGTCATTTCTTTACGATTAGTTGAGATATCAGGAACCAATGAAATTTCAGAAGGGTTACGCCTACTGCATGCGTATGCAGAAGAGTGAAATTTTTTTAGAGAAATATTTGAGTAGGTATCTATATGATTTTCAATTTTATAAATAGAAATAACAATAATATTATATATATATAACAATAATTCAATAGGTTTTTTATTTTTTCCCACCATTACGAGGGAACCCTTTCTAGAGAACACTCAGAATATTTGGCGCAGGGGAGTATATACGGGGTGGGGGAGTCTGTACTGGAGGTAATTAACCCCCTCCACCCAAGAAAGAGTTTTTCACGCTAAATCTTCGAATAGGAATGATCTAAACCCTTCCCTCCATTTCCCTGCTTTTCACTTAAGAGAAGTTCAGGTCCCTCTCTAAAACTTGCCACTAATTCTAGAATTCCATAATCAAATTCCTCTTTTCATAAATTGAATATAGTAAAAGATAGTATCAGTTCAAACTAAATCATCAGAGAATTCATTGAAAAAAATTCAATATAAAAAGAAAGTTATTTTTCATGGACTCAAAGATTAATGTTTCAGTGAAATTTAAGTATTGAGGATTTTATATTGAACACATTCGATGCTTTCAACCACCAACTACTTATTTTTCCATATAATAACTACTCTTCAAATCAATCTTCGTTTAGAAAAATTTTAATGAGTCATTTCACTTACAAACCTAAGGTATCTATGATTTTTAACACATTTCAAAAAGTCTCAGAGGCTGTTCCTAAGTATACTATTGAGTAAATTTCATCACTAATTACTGTTTCTTTCAAAGTGATATTAAAACCACAATAAAACAATATATCTTCTATTGAATGTGTTCTGTTAATTAAGAAATGCGATTACATTTACGGTTACATTATGAGCGGAGCCATAATATTTATATGAATATAGACTAAACAATGGTCCATACACCCTAAATATCACTGTGAAAACTTATCATCAGCTTAAATCAAAATACATAAGTTTTCAGATAAGGCAAATAACCTTTTCTAATCAATTTTCAAATTCGCGGTCTATAAGATTAGATGTGCAGGGAGGAATGCGCGAGTTCCCTTTGGTGTAAGCCATTTCAGTTCAAATCCACGGAGTGCGACTACTGCTTGGTCCCTATACTGTGTTGAAACTTACCATACATCTCTGACATCGATATCCATTATCCATTCCACTGTGCTTTCAATGAAAAATAATGAACAACCCCTCTGATGACAAATATTGCAAATGTCTTTCATCCCTTTCACCATTGTAGATGGAGCGTAATAATTCTAGGTGTAAGTTATTGTACGTATTCATAACATCCAGCCAGCAGGTTGCGATGCATTTCATATCCTTTCGCAATCCTGTTGGCCCCTCATCACAAATTCAGTCTTTCGAGATGATGAAATGGCCCCTAAAAGCCTGGTTTAAATTAAAGTTCACATGTGGTTTTAATGACTTCTGTCTACCGACGTAAAAGTATCTGGTTACGGAGTGTTTTTGTTAGATGTTCTGAATAGTTTATTTGGAACAGGAAAAATCCAGTGGGTTCAAATTTTGGGAAAGGTCCTTTTTGTATTGAACTTATGATTAGCTCCTCTCGTTTCTCCGAGGAACTTTAAGGGTTACAAGGTGAATCACTTTACAGGCATTCGGGGATGAAATGTTCAAAATAATCCATCATGGATATATTCGATTAAGAATCGATTTTTGTATAGTGAAAACCCATATTTATAGATGACTCAATTTTTATGAATAATGGATGAATCATTGTATTTTTCCTAATTTTTCTATAAAATATGAGAAATTATCATGTTCAACCCTCAATCTACAGTTTGACCTTATCGCCCGGAACGCTAACGAACAAAAATTATTTTCTCCAAAGTAATATTAGACAAATGACAGAATGGATGAATAATATTAACACAATATGTGATGGCATACATTCTGTGCTTTTTGAATAGTTGAGTTCATTCTTCTGGAAAAACGACAAGTTTTTTATGACAAAAATTGTTTCAGTATTTTAGGCGGTTATTATAACAGAATAGATTATTTGAAAAAAAATCGATCATTGATTAATGAAAGTATATCGATATGTGAAGAGCTTTCCCAAAAAATTATACCATATGCTGCCAAGGACTGAAAGTTTGCAAAATATATGGTCCTCAATACATCCTTAGCAACTGATGATTTGATAACATACACCACAGAGTTCAATTTTTTTCCGTGTTGGTCCACACTTGATTGTGCCACTTCAAGATGTCATCCATTATTACCCCTAAGAATGGTACACAGTTCTTAATTTCAATTTGATGACTATCATTTTTGATGTTGTGGGTGGATCTCGCTTTGATCTTTCTGTAGAGACGTAGAAGCAGACTGTACCAACTTATTGTAGTTGCACCAGTTCTTCATGTCACTGAGCACTATTTTAAGGCAGTCAATAGATGCTGGGATGTTTTCACACTCAATCACAGCGTCAGCGTCATCAGCAATATTCAGGAATTTACAATTCTTTGGTAAAACAAGACTCAGATCATTGATGTATACTAAGAACAGCAACGGGCCTAATATACTACCCTGGAGAATACCCAAAATTATTTCCTCATCACTTGATGTAAAGTTCTCACCTTCTTGTGTCATCATTACTCGATGTTTACTATTCTGTAGATAACTCCGAATAAGATCCCACTGCTATTCCCTAACTCCATATTGTTCCAATTTGCGTAGAAGCAGATCATGGTCAACACAATCCAATGCCTTCAAGAAGTCTGAAAACAATCCCAACAGGCAGTATCAGTACTTTTCCCTTTCATGAAACCATGTTGACAATCTGAGATGACATTGAACTTCCTAAAGAAATTGAGCAATCGAATGAAAATAACCGTCTCAAAAATCTTAGAAAAGGAGCTCAACAGACTTATTGGTCTATAATTACCTAATTCCTCTACATTTCCCTTCTTGTATATTGGTCTCACTACAGCTTCTTTAAGTGCATCAGGGAAAATTCCTTCTGTTTAAGCATGATTCAAGATATGTGCCAGTGGGCAAGCTATAAGGGATGTATTACCGATTAGGACAATATAGTGCCGATAAGGACGATGAAGCCCCGATAGAGAAAAAGAATACTGAAGGAGACACAGTGGGGATATTTGAGTTATTTTTTTGTTTATATTCAGTATATGGGTATTTAAAAATATTATTTGAGTTGAATAAGCTGGACACAGTTATCATTAGGATAACTCTACAGTTTGTTTTAGAGTTTATAAGGTTTTAACAAGTAAACTCTCTTATTATATTACATACATTTTTTTATCAAGCTCATTGGGATTCCATCATAACCACATGCCTGGTGTACTACGCGTGATGTTTTCAACTAGTGATGACTCAATGTTCTTGAAAAATTCATGAAAATCACATTTCTTCATCTGACTCACTTTGCTTTTAGGTTGTTTCCGAGTTATAGCATTTACTAGTTACAAGTTGCCTTAGATTTCTTCTCTGATTTTGTGATGAACATACTTGACTGGATCATTGTTGACCTTACCAGGAGGTAATCCATGATATTTTTTAGTGACCTCATCTCCGATGTTTCCTTGACTTTATTGTAACAACTACATTTTTTTCTTCTGACTAATGGAAAACAGTAGGAGTTTTCTGTTATTTGAATTTGAATATATGAGGTGTTCCAAAGGACTAGTGAAAGAAAGATATTCTAAACGATTTTTGATGGAGGTGATATGACTTCTTTTAATTGGTATTTAGGAGAAGGCATTTGAGTTTCGAACTAAAGGAAAACTCTGAGCAATTTTTTCTAATTTGAGATAGGTATAGGTTTGTTCAAGTCTGTTCAGGTGGTCACAAATCAAACATAACATATTGAGAAGTACTGACATTTCATGAACTGCTATGTATTGATCCCCAAGTTATCCGTAGCTAACAATTTATAAAAATTATTATACTAATCCGTCCTTACATTTGACGTTTCCCAGCTTTTATACGGAATAGATTTCGCAAATGGAAGTTGCGAAAACATGCTAAAATGTCTTTCTTGAAATCCCACTTCCGGTTATAAAGGAAGTGAGCATCAGCATTGGAATTTCAAATAGTAGTTCCTAGTTTTCTCACCGAAAATGGATTACCATCTGAATTCTACTGATTTTTAATCTGACAGCTTCTTACGCAAGTGTTATGATTACAAGGATTTCAGGACATGAGTGAAAAAATGCCCATATCTAAAGGGCCCAATAAGATATCAAAGGTAACTTTCTTCGACTAAGAATCATCGAAAACGGTCACAAGAGGTGTCAATATTCAATTGTTGAAATTTTGTGGTCCTTATCCGAGGTCCATGGTTCCTTCCGCCGAAATTCGAATAACTCACCGAAAGTTCAAAGAAATATTCGCCGGACGTTAAATTTTTCTCGCTCGCCCACGTTCTTTCACGATATATGAAATCGCTATTTTTGTAACCACGCCGTTTCCGAATTATTTTGGAAGGTGGATATTATTTTCAGCAAGGTGAAACCGAATTTAAAATAGAACGGTTGACGCAAATGAGATAGAGGAACCGGTATCATCCGAAACGAGAAAAATACATGAGAAATTTCCATTGTTTTGCGAACTTCTGAAGGGATTAAGAAGCAGGATCAAAATGGGTAAACAAATATAGGATGCGTACGTCCTGCGTTGACGATTTTCAGGATTAAATGGTTGACTTTATACTCTCCGGTTGATATAAATGCCTGAAAAATAACATATGGATTACTTGGCTATTTTTGTATTTCCTCAGTTTCTTTTCGTTTAATACTTGTTGATTTAATAACGACTTAACTGATTTGGTTTGATATTGTTCAAGATATAGTATTATTTTTTGATTTGGCCACTTTTGGTAAACTGAAAAGTGCATTGAATATAGTCAAACAACAAGCAGTATGTTGTCAGTATGCCGTAGAATCTTAAACATGGATTCCGCAATAACTTATAGAATATCCGTACGATCTATGTGTAACTTGAAAATTGTTTGAAAAAATTCCTCTTTGAGAAAATTATTTCATTTCTCATAGGATATTCCTCAGATATCAAAAAAATTTGTAGATATGAGGACGATTGTTATCTTACAAATTCTGAAATTTAATTTTCGTCGAAAAATGTATTGAAAGGTACAATATTTTACCAACGCAATTTCATGGTATCGAGGACTTGAAAAACTTGAATTAAAACTTTCTTTTTATCGATGATTGTGAACCATATAATGCGGGTAAATATTCGGATCATTATGTTCTGATAGATCATTTCCTTGTAGATACATGTTATGATTGATTTTTCATGGAATTTTTGAGGAAAGCAGTTGGTCAAAAACTACATTCAACTAATGCCAACGTTTCGTAGATATATTTCTACTTCTTCAGGGCTACAAAAGAGAAATTTTTTTTCACAAAGATCAAATATGATACAAGTACATCTGATATAAAATTGAATAATGGATCAAAAAATGGTTTCAAAATACATACATACATTCAAAATACATACAATGAATCTTATAAACCAATCAGAGCGAATTGGTTTATAAGATTCCTTGCAGTGATTGTTCGAATAGTTACATTGGCCAAACTAAACAATATCTATAAAATAGAATAAGTCAGCACAAATATGATTGTCAAGAAAAATATAGATCTAAAGATACTAAGACAGCCCTTGCAACCCATTATCTTGATAATAAACATCAATTTTATTTTCAAGCGGTTTCTAATTTGGACATAAAAAGAAATTATACAAAAAGAACCATCAGTGAGATGATATACATGAAACTAAATGATACCGTTAATTGCCGAACTGACACACAAAATTTGAGCTTGATATATAATAACATATTAGATCTTTTCAAAAACAAATATTCATAACAGTGAATTGAGGAATTCAACTTTTAACAACATATTCTAGACTCTAGATAGAAATAAATATTTCAGTTTCGGAATACGTTGTTATGATGTTTTGCAATTTGTCTCAAAGGCATTTTAGACGGAGGTTTCCAAAGTTTCCCCATAAGTTCTTTCTCAATTTGCTCAACAAACTAATATTAAGATCCTTTGTGTGTAAAACATAAATTCGACTTTGGTAAGGTTTTTTCGATTTTAAATTTGTGTTTCTGTCAAATCCAAATAGAGAAGAAAAAAAGAAATAAATTCGAATAAATGTACAATAATTTTAATATATAGTTTCAATTATACGATTTTTTTACCGATTGTTGTATATGTTTATTTTGAAACCATTTTTTGATCCATTATTCAATTTTATATCAGATGTACTTGTATCATATTTGATCTCTGTGAAAAAAATTTCTCTTTTGTAGCCCTGAAGAAGTAGAAATATATCTACGAAACGTTGGCATTAGTTGAATGTAGTTTTTGACCAACTGCTTTCCTCAAAATTCCATGAAAAATCAATCATAATTCGGATCATTGTAAAATAAATAAAAATATGTATGTTGACTAACACATGTCAATTCTGTATTTTAGTATGATTACAAGCAGATATGACATTATTTTGTACGATTAATCTGTACTCTGAATTGAATGAAGGTCCCTATTGTTATTGTTATTTATATAGTTTCGTTATGTAATGATCTACACCGGTTCATTGGTTACCAGTTTTGTCTAACGTTGTCTCTCCCCATATTCGCAGAAAAACTGCAGCTCTGAATTCTTGGAACAAATATCATTCTTTTCCCAATTTATTCCCAATTATTTCATATTTTCCACAAAATAGAATTCCCATATTGAAGTCACGTAAACCATTATGGCATAATAAGTTCTTCAATATCAACATAAGTGATAAAGAATTATGGAAGACTGAGTGGAACTCTTACTAAATGTTCAATAAGTATCTCGTTTCTGATCCTTCTGATAAAGTTCCTGGTTTTGATCTTCCAAGAAAAATTTGGAAAGTTCTTAATCGTTTGAGAACAGATCATGGTCGTACCAATAGCATGCTATTCAGATGGAACTCAGTTCCTAGCGCAAGTTGTGAATGTGGAGAAGCAGAAGAAACAATACCTCATCTCATCAATAGTTGTCCCATATATAAATTTTAAGATGGTTTCAGGGCTATTCATGATGTTTCCAACTCTTTCTTGGAATGGATTATAAATTTCAAACGAATATGATACGTATTTTTGTTATTTAGTTCTTTTATCTGCTTTTGTCTTTTCATTTCCAGATTCAATGTGAGCACCTTGAAGAAGTCTCTGTGTCCATCAATAGAAGACCACTCTTGAAGAAAGAAGTCCCTGAAATATATTTCAGCTTATTTCAGTATTTTCAGACTTAGACGGGGAGCCAGGGTTTTTTTTTACAGGGGCTTTTATGCCATACGCCGAATTGTATGACACCCCGTCACTAACCCCTGATCTATATGCTTTATTGTATAAACTAAATATTATCAGCCAAAAGTTCAAAAGAATATATATATACATCAAATTGTATGGTAGCCCATCACTAACCCCTGTTAACAGTTTTACCAAATACACATGCTGCATTGAGTGCCAAAAGCCAAAAGTATATATGTATATATAGTACTAAGTGAAGTCAAGTCTTACGTAACAAGCAGTACCAGCATTCGTGACTGTAATTTGTCCTTTACATATAACAGCAACGGATAAAAAGCAACCGGATGTTTAAGATAACCAATCTCCAAGTCTAAAAAATTTATCAACGTTCCACTTTGCATGTGATATACTGCCTCCCCATGGAGAAATCGGCCACCTGTTAAATGTTGACGTTCATTCCGGACAACGTGACGATCAAATCATAACAGAGATTATAAATAGCTTCGTCTATCCACCTTCTTCTGTACCTTCGGAATAATGTACCGGAGAGATGAGACAAGAAAAATGTTCCATCGCGTTGGTCTCATCTAAAACAAACAAAGAGCCAGGCCACGGCGGGGCACACATGAACCAAGAAATAACGAACATGTGTGTAACTGGAGACTTCCTGACACCAGCTGCATGTGAACTTGTCGTTTTTGTTTGTGATAGGTTTCCGACGACACCTTACCGTGATTGCTCAACTGAAAAAGAATGTTTTACTTTTGTCGGGATTGGTTACTGTGAAGCTCTCTAAATGAGCTTGATGATACTGGACTAAGTATGGCTTTGCGTAACAGGTTTGGTCAGTAGATTGAGTACATGAAACTACTTGTTGAATGGCGAAAATAAATATTTTTTTATTGCTAATATTTAGGGATCGTTGTTGAATCGAAAATGATATGTGGATGGGGGTGAATCCAAGTTTATCTCTTTGGTATTTCTGGGATTATCCAACATTGAGAGATAATCTCTTATTCAACAACTAGTCCTACGATGTAGTCCCAGTATTTAGCTCAATTCTTTGACAACATTTTTACTGGTTAGTTATTTATAAAGGAGTGTTTTTCAGACTGTCAATCAAATGCTAGTTTCAAGCCATACCAATCACATCAGCTTCATTCGGGTTCAAATTCTTACTGTTCCAGAACCATCATCTTTTGAACGCGAATACTTATAATAATGAAATTTGGAATCATGACGCAATAGTCATAAATGACGTCACAAGGCCACTGTGACCAATAATTTTAAATGGGACTCTATTTCATGTGCTGCATCTACTTCCTGTTCGGTGTTTCAATATCATTTTGGATACAATTTTATGTGGTTTCCCAAAATACCTGCCCAAACATTTACTTTTTCTCACGAAAGATGTGAGGATTTGTGACTAAAACAAAATTAAACGTCTGGTTAAACAATAGCTTAGGTATAAACACTTTTGACAAGTAGATAATTCAAACACGTCAACCTTTTTGACAATTGACCAGAGGCGTACTTTAAAATCTTTATTAATTAAATGCGAAACCATAATTTTCGTATTTCTTCAATTTATCAATGAAAATTAGCCGAAACCCAAACAAAATTGGTATGACTGAATAGGTATTTTCAATACCTTTCAAACGAGCTGTCACTTGCCATAGGGTCCCATTTAAAATTATTGGTCACAGTGGCCTTGTGACGTCATTTATGACTGTTATGACCAGTTGAGAAGCCTACATCCATTTATTTCCACCCTCCAAATTTCATTATTATAAGTATACCCGTTCAAAAGATACGAGGGGTGGAGGGAACTTTTGACTAGTACTGTATATTTTGTCAAGTGTTTTGTTGTATAATACAAAATTTTGTTGTATGTAACCCATTAGTTAAGTAAGTGCTTTAAAATGAGTGTGAACAAGAATTTATCATTATTATTTCCTTTTCATAGTTTAGTCTACAAATAAATGACTTTTAAAGTTCAGTTATTTGCTTTATTTCAAGTACCTACCTACCATAAAGAAGATATTACAAAATGCCGTAAGGGGCGCCAAAATCCTGTTTTGCACACAGGCGCCAGTAGCCCTTACGGGGGCCCTGAGGTTTTCTCTGACTAATTTCGAACCGAGTAGTCCGATGTTCGGGTTATATCAGGATTTTTTTCTGATTATTTCTGACGGTTCTGGACTCAGGACCATTTTAGGATTTTAGCGTAGAACCGCCTTAGGAGGGAGGAGTTAACCAATTTCTTTCGTAATTTGAAATGTTTGAATTTTATCTGCATCCGTTAACAGATATAAACAAATCTAAACAGAGATGGTTTCAAATCGTGAATAAATTGGTATTAAGTTAAATGATTATAAATTAATATTATAAAGAGTTTTCAGGGGCAGGGTTATGAGTTTTCTTTATTTCCTTGAGTTGTCCAATTCAAATTGCAAGAACTAATACAACTTTATTTATTACAATGATTTATGTTTTCTAAAAAATCATTTCGAACTCCTCAACTATTTTTAAGTAGGTATGTGAAAAATAGTTTTATTAAAAAAATTTTTTTTCAGCTCTCGTCAACAAATCCGCAATATTAAAAATGTGCATTATGATTCATTATTGACATATTCATTAATCTATTTGCTTTTCTTTCAATTTATGGCTTATATAATCAGGAAAATTAAATTGAAAGTTTCTGCTGTAACCGATTCAAATAGTCCTACGAGTTTGCGCATTTTGCCAAATTCAACTTGTTCGGGTTTTTCTCTGACAAACTTTGGACCAAATTTTCAAATTGGTTCGCTGTTCGGGTTTTTTCAGTACAATCCCAGTACAGTTCCAGTACAGTCAAAATCGGTACCTACTCGAGAGCAGGTATCAGTTCAGGATATTTTGCGGACTACAAATGCTACCAACCCTTAAACAACGATCACTTGAAGACGCAATTTGTGGTAAATTCGTAATTTTAGATGAGAAATAAATCAAGATTTTCCTTTACATCAAAGTTTACTACCAATTGCATCAAAAGCTCCTTTTAAATTAACAATTGAAAACCATTATATTCAAATAGGTAATGTGCGCATGTATCTAGGTATATTTCAAAAATTGAAATTTTTGATGAAACGAAATGAGGATCTCAGTTTATTTATAAGCAACCTGATTATCAATGAAATTCCTAGCGAACTTTTTCTGTTTGAGAGTTTCGTCTGCATGAAATTGTTTTCCATAGTTAGAATAATGTTTTATCTAATTTTCATCGACAAACCAAAAATTTAATGTTGATAGAAACAGTCGAGTACTATGATAGCGCAATTCAAATCACTTATCATTATTAAAATTCTCAAAATATATACAGTGTGGAAACCACTTATGGAATAAAATTCTTTATGACATTATTTTAGAAAATTATAAAAAATGCTGAGACACGTCAACTTTTGAATTCAGTTGTGCGTTATGTAAACATAAATTTAAATGTACAGGGTGATTCACGTAAATCTGCTATAGTGGGTGTTCTCTTTTTTTAATGAAACACCCTGTATATTTGTATATTTTTGAAATCCCCTTAACGAATCGATTTCAATAAACTAAATATGTATTGTCAATTATGAATTGTACAGGGTGAAATTTTTATTTTTACAATTATTAAACACATACATAAAATAGCTGATGTATTTGATTTTAACACATTAAAATAAATGCTCAAAATGTTCTCCACCTAATTGTTGGCAATAGCACAGTCTCCTATAGAACTCCTCCTTAACTTTGTTTAAAGTTTGAGGTGAAATATTCCGTATTTCTGTAGTTATCCTGTCTTTGAGGTCTACAATGCTAGTTGGTTGTGTTGCATATACTTTGTTCTTGAGATAACCCCATAGAAAAAAATCCAGCGGCGTAAGGTCTGGCGATCTAGCTGGCCACTCAAGAGTACCTCTTCGTCCAATCCATTTATTGGCGAAGATTTCCTCTAAATAAGTTCTTACCATTAAAGCATAATGGGGTGTTGCCCCGTCTTGCTGCAACCAAACATTTTCATTCGGTAAGCTAGGATCTATTGCAATGGGATATAAGTTTGCCGACGCAGGAATAACTTCATTTGTAAGCATATTTAAATATTTTTCAGCTGTCAAATATAGGACCAATAATATGGTCGCCTATGATACTGGCCCAAACGTTCACATTTTGAGGGTACTGAGTATGTGTTTCACGCATCCAATTAGGATTCTCTGCTGACCAATATCTACAGTTCTGTCGGTTTTCCTCCCCATTCATTGTGAATGTTGATTCGTTAGAAAAAAGAATGGTACCAAGAGCTATCTCATTTCTGTTCAGCTTATTCATCAATCTTTCGCAGAAATCCATTCTACGATCTGGATCGTCTTCTGTTAAGTCCTGCACAAAAGTCAATTTGTAGGGATGAAGTTTTTCTTTATGAAGACACCTTAGAACAGTTGTATGACTAACATTATTTTCACGGGCAATTTGACGTGTACTTGAAGTTGGATTCTCTTCGACACTTAACAAAATATTCACTTTCACATCATCTTCAACGAAGTTTGCTTTTCTTTTTAATGGTTTGACATGTCCAAGTTCTCTGAATTGTGCATGAATTTTAGACACTGTGCTTTGTGGAATATAAGGCAATTCAGGATACCTCTGATTAAATAAGTTTGCCACTTCAACTTGACTTCTGCAGTTATCCCCGTACCCGATCATCATTAAAATCTCAATTCGGTGAGTCTCAGTTAAATATTTCATTGTTATTTCGACAAGGGAAAAGTTTTTAACAAAGATTTTACTTTTTCAGTATAAACTGTCAACACATCAACAATCGACAGAATATTAAAACAATCCACATTATTTACCGATTTTGTCTAATTATTGGCGTTTCTATGCACTTTTAAGGTATTTATGATAAAATTCATTGGCGTTGCAGGTTTTATTTAATTCAGAAGGTTTTCCAAACACGTCTAATAATTAGTTTAGATTTTTGATAAATCCGTATTCAACTAATTTAAAAAAGTACCAATATTTCAAGTGAATTAAATTATTAATTTCAAAATTTCACCCTGTATAATTCATAATTGTCCATACATTATTTAGTTTGTTGAAATCGGTTCATTAAGAGGATTTCAAAAATATACAAATATACAGGGTGTTTCACTAAAAAAAGAGAACACCGACTATAGCAGACTTACGTGTATCACCCTGTACATTTAAATTTATGTTTACATAACGCACAACTGAATTTAAAAGTTGATGTGTCTCAGCATTTTTTATAATTTTCTAAAATAATGTCATAAAGAATTTTATTCCATAAGTGGTTTCCACACTATATAATCCCACCTGATAAATACTGAACAGTGAATCTGTATCAAACAAAACATTTCGATAGATCTAGTTTCTGTGCTTTGTCGCATCACCCATATTCAGACAGTGGTTGCATTAACACATGAATATTATGGATAGTATAAACTGAAATATAAACTACTTCAGAATTCAGAGCAATCCCTTACCTATATAGGTAAATAGTATGGTTAACTGATTTACCAATTTTACTTTGCCTTCAATAATGTTTGGAAATATTTTCAGGTTCAGAACTGTATAACTAGTTATTATAACATCATTGAATTAATTCAGATTTTAGGTTTAAATTGATTTGATATAGTGGGTATGAAATAAGATTTCCTGCAAAGATGAAGAAGCTTTTTTATTTATGGGTAATACAACAAATTTAAATGTCACGAGATTCACCTTGA
Organism: Micraspis discolor; assembly: GCA_030674115.1. Taxonomy (NCBI): domain Eukaryota; kingdom Metazoa; phylum Arthropoda; class Insecta; order Coleoptera; family Coccinellidae; genus Micraspis; species Micraspis discolor. The sequence goes on from JARTUT010000466.1 coordinate 210,770, forward strand.
AATGCATAAATCCAATGAACTGATTTCATGAGGCTGAATACAATGCAAAATAATTCATTGATACTTTATCAAATAGAGCACAATTATGTATAGACTAATATTCACAACAAAAAATTAATTCTAGGAAATATAGATTCAGTATCAGCTCGACTGAATTTTTAACAACACATATCTTAGTTTCAAAGAAAAACAACTCTGTGATGATAGATCACTAGTGTACCCATGCCAAAGCAGAACAGATATTAGTTCTATAAACAATTTTTCTTATATAAGGCAACAAGAAACTATCAGAACAATCAACAAGAAAGATCATATAACCAAGAATTTTTCTTCCGATACAAAAACTGTAGAGCAATGCTTGATTTGAAGCACTGATGCCAAACAGATAACAGATTCATATAAACACATACACATACAAAAAAGAATTTGAAGAATTAATTTCAGCACTCCCCCATAGGTCTGGACAAGGTCAAACACACACATGAAAAGCTAAAAACTTAACAGATGATAACAATTATTTACATCTAATAAATACAAACAACCAGTTTCTTCAAAATCCATTACATTAGTGTTCGATCCCTTGTGTAATTTATCAAACAGATTTCAGGGTTGAAATGAGTTGTCTTTCAACATATATGTTGAGATATCTTCACCCAATTTACTATGATTGTCAACCTTCAATACTTTTGTCGATTGAAATAAACATTCTTTCGTTTTGAATCCAATTCTTGAAAATTAGGTATACCCCAATAAACATAATTTAGGAATCGACAATCCTGAAACTGCAAATATGACAAATCAAAATTCTGATATAATGTAATAAAAAGAGCATTTGAAACTGTTAAATCAGTTGATTAAATAGAATCACAAAAATAAACACATATTGCTATACATGCTGTCTACTATTTTTAATATCAAAATTGATTTGCTGAAATATACTTTGCAATCATTATTTCATTGTTTTTAGTTCCAGTATCTTACAAAAACTAGCTCTGAAAAAAAATTGGAAAGGTTGGTGATATTTTGGCATTATGAATTTTGAGTAACTGTTCAACCTCTATGCATATTTTTCTGTACACTCTACAAGAGAATATCCATTTTGTTGCAGGTTATACCTATGTTTATCCTGAAGTAAGCATTAAGGATAATTGGCCACTATTCTTTCTAATACCAATTGTATTAATTTTCCATTTAATGGGGAAGAAAATATCACCTAGTCTTATATTCTCTAAACATCTAGGTACAAATAATTCTTCTTTCCATCTTATTTAGTCATTCATTTTTATGGATAATAAGATTAAGAACTCCAAAATAAAACTCGACTCCCAACCACAATTAGTTTTGTCTTATTCCTAATGCTTCTCTTATTTATTCACACAGTTAGTGAAAGCCTGGAAACAATATAATTAACGTATTAATACAGCTTATTACAGAAACATCATTACTTACCTTCATACAAGATATTATTTGTCAAACATTTCCTGACGAATATTCGTAAACACAAATGAAAAAACAACTAAGTGCTTGAAAGTTGTTGTCTGGCAGGTGCAATTAAACAAAAACCTCCAAAACTGTACCTATCTCCCTCCATTTTTAATCCTCATTTTGCTGTTCGGGTTCTGCATTTCTCTGATAATTTTCTGACAGTCCAAGAATGGTCCAAAAATCCTCAGCTATTACGCATCAGTTCTGCGCACCCTGAGGACTATCCCAGAACAGTCAGGAAAATACGAACCCGAATGAAGCTATCAAATTGAAAGGATTTGAGATCTTACTATGTCTCTTAATCTTATTTATGCTCCTTCCAAGACATTTATATGCTCTTGTTCTACTTTAGAAAAAAAAAGGAACAGCGTACCGTCATTTTGCCTGAAATATCTGTAATTTTCGAATATTGAGCCGCAAATCTCAATCGATTAGGTTTGAGCTCTTGATGAAGAATCCGTGGTCTAAATTGATTATGTCCTGCCGGCCGGTTCAGAACATGCGCGCAAGAGGTCCTATCCTCACGCCCTTGCATTTTTCAGATAGACAGTCGATTTGAGACTTAAGAAAATTATTGAATTCGCTTGGTAAGAATAATATCCTGTCTCGAGATAACTTTATTCGGTTGGAACACATTCCTACATGTGTAAGTACAAAGTAGACAGCAATTTAATCAATAAATAAAATTCTATTAAAACTTCATAGCAAAGAACAAGAGCGAATAGGTTATATCAGTACTTCGAAACTTTAATGGCATTTTTCATTGATCACTGAGTTTTTTTACGCGTTTGTGGAATGGCGATCTATAGTTTTGTCCAAATAGGTATCACACAACTCGATTGAATTCAATTTTCTGATGAAGAATTCGTAATTAAACTAGAGTACAACCGGCCGTGAGGCTATCCCTATACTCTTTATTCTCCGAAAGACATGAGCTCGATAACATCTAAAATTCGTTTTTGTGAAATATCCATTTGCCACTTGAAAATCTTTTATATAACATTGAAGTAAAGGAGGGTGTCAAATTTCTTACAAATCATCTGATCAGTAAAATTTGAAAAATTTTCAAAACACATTGTGAAAATTACCGATTAGTCATAAGATTTTCGTCGGATCTCTACGTTTGTAGCATATGTGTAGGTTATTGAGACTTTGCATATTGTGAAATTACATCGTTCTGGAGTAAATCTATACGAGATTCTTTACATGTTGAAGTCATAGAAGGTCATGGAACAAACCTCACAATGGAGATTCCTTTCAAATTCTACGAATGTTAATTGGTACAAATCGAAAGGTGATGCATTGAAGTTTGCAAATCTTTATTGCTTATTACCGTGAATCACCCTATATTTTCATTGACATTTAAAAAAAGACTTTAACAAGATTTATGCGTATATACTACTCTAAATTTTCAGAGATTCATTGAATTATGTAAATATTAAACGTCATCTTTGTTTGAACTATTCGGTTATAACTCAAATATATGCAATAATATGAGTAGGCGGTTTTTGGAGCTGAGAAAACTGAAGGAGAACTGTATGTTTGGTGATTGTTGTTAATTTAAGATACTAGTTTCAGGATCCTTTTCTATATATATCATAATTTCAAAGTAAAAAATCTTATCTTTATGTCATTGATTCGAGTTAACCTATTGAGTTAGAATAGTGAAGAGAGAACATAAGTCGACAAAAGTAGGGATGAGTTCCGCCATATTGGTATGCGACTTTTGACATTTTTTCATTGGCTTTGTGTATCTGAATAAAAAACTTATTAATTAAATATAGGCAGTCGAAAATTCTACTCATACCATTCCAGTATTTTTTAGGAAAGCTCATTAATCAGAGTATATATCAGATTGGATATTTACAAAATCTGAACCTAATTTTGCTATGCGAATGCGGAAGATCATTATCGGGAGAAACAAAACGTCCCTTTAAAGTGAGAATAAAAGAACATCAGAAGCTCTCTCAAGTGTCAGACACAGATAAATCCAAGTTGGTCCAATAACTGTGGAGGAAAATCACCTGATTAAATGGAACGAAACATTTATCATATCTAAAGCAGGGAAGCCTACAAGAAGAAAAATCAAAGTGGCAGCATTCATGGAGGTCGCTCTCAATCCCATAATCCCATCAATTGAGCTGCTGGAAGTTTGGAGAGCAATTGTTCGAAGTAACTTGAAGAAATCTTCAATACTATATTCATCTTGGAGATCGAATATGTGGGAAAAATGCGGGAAAGGTATATGGAGTGAATTCACAAGTAGCAGAAGGAAATGAGCGAAGATGGTACTTGCCGACATGTATTTCTGCTGGTTGGCTTCATCAGGACAAGGTAACCTTTGGACTAAGGAGATGGTTAGACGACAAATTAGATAATAGGTTTACACAAACAGGAGCGAGGGACCAATATACCGGATGGCCGGAAGATTGACATTTAAAGAAAGAATTAGTACCCGAAATACCCCATATATGTTCCGCAATTATTCCCGGTTTTGCAGTCATAATTATTTTCAGAAACTTCAGAACTTTTGTCCTCAATCACGTAAAAAATTCTACTAAAAAGTATAGAACTATTTTGACTTTTTTTTGCAATGAAATCTCCATAAATTGTACTTTGATACATAAGATAATCATCTTTGTAACTTTGATGTAAGTTTAAGAAAAATTGGTTTCAAGAGAAAAAACTTCCTCGAGTGAATCAAGACCAAAGCTTTCAAACATAAATGAAAAATGTAAATGAATATTTTTTTTATTACTGAATATACCTATAAAATACACCTTACTCTTAACAATTCGGTTCATTTAAAATGAGCGGTACTTAATGGGCTATTCTTGCTAAAATCCTCCATCAAATTCACCAAGGTGGAAATTCTCAAGAACCTTTTTTTGTCTTTTTATGATTGATTATCAAGGTTAAATTACTAATATAATAATAAATGAATTTTCTTTTACATTATTGTCACCCATTCATTAACAAAACAACCTCTTCCAACAATCTACCGTTGAAAATGATAAACAGAACCATTTAAACGCCGAAATATCATTCAGAGAATTAGCGGACACTCTTGAACAAACACCTGATTCCAGCCCTAGTCAAGATAATGTGCCATATGCTTTCTTGAGAAATCTGCCGAATTCAGGAATGTTGCAACTACTCGACCCATACAACAAAATTTTACGGGAAAAAATATTTCCAGAATCTTGGAGGGAAGCAACAATAACACCAATTTTAAAACCGAACAAAAATAAAAATGATCCCAAATCATACAGACCAATTTCACTGACTTTTACGATGTGCAAAATATTGGAGAGGATTATTAACAAACGTCTACAATGGTATTTAGATGAAAACAATTTTTTATCGCTATTTCAAAATGGTTTCAGGAAACAAAGATCAACACTCGATAATATTGTCTATCTAGAATCTCAGATACATGAAGCATTCGCAAACAAGCATGTAGTAGTGTCTGTCTTCTTGGATCTTCATTGAGCATTTGAAATAGTTTGGAAGTACAAAATAGTGGCAGCGCTCCGAAGATGGCAGATAGCAGGAAACATACTGAGCTTCATTGAGAACTTCCTGAAAGATCGTCAATTCAGAGTTCATTCAGGTGGTTATAAGTCAATGCTGAGACCTCAAACGAACGGTGTCCCACAAAGGAAGTGTACTTAGCACAACACTCTTTTTGATAGTAGTTCACGATATAATGAATTGTTTCGATTCCCCTGTTCAGGCTCTACTTTTCGCGGATGACCTGACGATATTTTCGAAAGGACCAGATATAAAACTCCAGACAAGATTTCTTCGCGAATCCCTAGACTCCTTGCTTTCTTGGAGTAACTCGAGCGGATTTCAGTTTTCACCAGAAAAAACCAGATGTATCATATTTTCTCCTAGGCGGATATCACAGCCAATTCTCACCTTGGGCGTTAACAGACTACAATTCACCGACAATATCAGGTATCCATTTCGATAGCAAGCTGAACTGGAAGAAACACTTTGAACACATCAAGACGAGCTGTAACAAAGACTTAAACTTACTTAAAATTCTAGGAAAACAACATTGGGGAGCAGACCTCAACTGTTTGTTGAGAAAATATAGGTGTTTAATTCGAACTAAAATAGAATATGGGATATTAGCGCACTCAACAGCAAAGAAGAGCTATTTCAAAACTCTGGAGGTCATACAGAACAAAGCTCTGCGAATAGTTGCAGGTGCGTTTCCTACTTCACCCACTGATTCTCTCAGAGCTCTACTCGGGGAAATGCCTCTTCATCAGTATAGGGTCCAGAAAGCTTCCATTATATATGCAGGTGAATTCTACATTCCATTCTACAGAAATCCTTCAGAAAATATCAAGACGATATCAAGATGATACTTTTTTGTACATGGATGCTTCTAGAAACGAAGTTGACAACGTTGTTGCAATATCGGCGGTTACCCCAGAAGTTCTGAAGATGTTCTGTCTCTCAAAATCAAGTGTGTTCACTGGCGAACTAATGGCCATATACCAGGCACTTCTCTACATCCTGGGTGAAGATACCAAGGCGAAGAATTATTGTATTGACTCTCTTGCCTCCATAACCTCAATCCAGAAAATATATACCGACAATAGTCTAGTGAATGAGATCAACAACAAACGACAACTTGCAGAAAATTCAGGAATGAATGTCATTTTTATTTATACTCCCTCTCATACCGGAACTGACGGAAATATTCAAGCCGACGCAGCAGCAAGATGGTTCTCAAGGAATGTTACAGAAATGCTTCAGGTTCACACAAGACTGGATCTCAAAACAACTGCAGTAAATAGGATTGAATGTTTGTGGAGATCAAAATGGTCAAGAAAAGCAACATTCTTGAGTACAATTAAAACTGACCAACTCAAGGAAATGACTCTGCCTAACAACCGCTTCCACCAGATAAAAATATCCAGATTACGACCAGGTTGTACCTGACTCACACATGACTTTCTGTTAAACAGAGGAACTCCTCCAGTGTGTGAAGAATGCAACAAAACATTTAATGTCAACCATTTTCTCTTGGAATGTCCTAGATACTAACTCCTACGTGAACAAACAGGAATGGCCAAACTTTACAGCAGATGCTGGGACAGGACATCACCATACTTGAAGCTACGATTGAATTTCTACAAGCTACCAACCTAATTGAATCAATTTGATTTTCGTTTGAATTAAATCTTCTGTTATTTATGTAACATAAATCAGATATAATTGTACCATAGTGCTAATGATCCTTGTAATCGAAGCACATTAAACTTCAATAAAAAAAAAAACAACCTCTTACTCATGAAATTTGTAAACTATTTCATTTTGGACAATGATTGAATTGAAACAAATTCTAATACAGCAAATCTTAGCTTAATTGCAGTAATCTTGATTAGTGAACGAGTGAATTTAGTCTAAATAATCATAAAAAGACAAAAATAAAATTACGAATTTCCACCTTGCTGACTTTGATGGCGGAATTTGGTAAAAATAGCCCATTGACTACTGCTTATTTTAAATGATTCTGATTGCTAACAGTTAGGTCTATTTTATAGGTACATTCAGTAATCAAGAAAACATCAATTCACATATTTTATTTATATTCCATAGTTTTGGTCTTAATCCACTTGACGTATTTTTTTAGCGATCTTGTTCACCCGAACAGAGTGCCTATCATTTTGCCCGAATGTCTGTAATTTTGGAATATATATGGTTCTACTCCCTGATGAAGAATTCGTGGTAAAAGTTGAGTCTGTCCGGCCGGCCGTATCCTCTCTAGCATCCAAAAGGAATCAGCTAGAGTTTTCATACTTTCAGAATAGGTTAATTGTCCAAATATCTCGGTCAAGTTCGTTATTGGGCCAAATCTGTCGGGTGGTTCAGTAGTTATGAGCATCGGGAATTTTGTTTCCTCAATAACTACTAGAATATCCATCCGATCGAGTAGATACTTGGAATGTTATTGAGGGAGGCTGAAACGGAACGGCTTGCAAAATTTCGCAGAAATCGTCATGCTAGAATATTTTTAAAAAATTCCAAAAAAAAATTTTCAATACTCAATATCTCCTAAGACTTCATTTAGATTTAAATAAAAATCCGTATATATATTGAGGTTACCGATATCTTACTCATCCTCAAATTTCATTGTCGTAGCTTTCCCCCTTCTGAAGATATGATCATTTTTTTCATTTACTCAAGAGAAAAATAGGAATGTCCGAGCTTTGTCATTGAAAGATTTGCCATCACAGATCGATATTCGTTTGACAACTTGCGGACCTAGATATCAGTGTCAGTTGGCGTAATATCAATCAAAATTTTCATAGAATTCATAGAGGTAGAATTCGATGTCGATGACGTTGTCAAAATTCAGAAAAGCACAGACGTAATATTAATCAAAAAATTTTTTATCATAGAGAAAGAATTTGATGGCGTCAAAACTCAGAAAAGCAATGACGTAAGTTTTTAGGAGAAGCATAGAACAAAATTTGGTGAAAATTATGAGAAGTTATTTTCAAGTTGAGATAAAGGTTTGTTTATTCATTAGGCTTTCATATTTGCATCACATTGTCCCATAGTACGGAAAAAGACTATTGTTCTCCCGATCAGAGAGCTTATAGGTTTGTTAAGGTTTGAATATTTACTCGCAAGTAGCTCAACAAGAACGCCAAAGCAATCTGACCTCACGTCAGTGCTTTCTAAATTTTTCTCTAGAGACCAACTTTTTCCTAAACTTACATCAAAGTTACAAAGCAGATTATTTTTTGTATCAAAGTAAAACTCAAGATTTCATTGCAAAAAAAGTCAAAATAGTTCTATACTTTTTTTTTGAAATTTTCTTACCTGATTGAGGACAAAAGTTCTGAAATTTCCTAAAATAATTATAACTAGAAAACCCCGAATAATCGCGGAACATACATGGGGTATTTCGGATTAAGGAATCTAATTTTTTTTAAACGTCAATCTTCCGGCCACCCTGTATGTCTTTACCACTTGGACTAAAATCTGGATTTGAACAAGTGATAATCATCCAAATAGAGTTGGCTGATTTGAAATAGGCTCGATCGATAAAGATAAAGTAAAGTGGACACCAGTACTCCACATTCTCAATTCGAATTCTTGGAAAAGTCACATCCGTCAATCGTAGCTCACATTTTTCTAACATAGCGGTATATCATTCTGTAACATAATACCGACAGAAGTCAACACAGTATCTTCAGCCAGCAACCGTATCAGTTATCCATCAAGAACGGCATATACGTTCTTAGCCGCATCATTCTTGCTGTATCCGATTGCAACAACGAACGGAATCCGCGGAATTAATGATCTGGACATATTAAGACGATGAATAAGGCCATGCCGGAAGTTCGGTCATTTTTGTCAAACTCTATGCTCGTCCGAAGAGCGCTTGTTGTCGTTTATAAATAAAATGACTAATAATAGAGCCGGAACAAAGGAAAATCGTCCTACGGCTTCGAGGAACCGAAGTATGTGATGAAATGTGGGCCTCTTGTTTTGTCGGATGCATTCTCGGTGACATTTTAATGCACAACTTTATTGTGGATGTGTATATTTAGAAAACCTAATTTTTTTCTAATGTAGTGAGAAATGAGGGATTTTCTTGGGTTGAAGGGAAATTAAACTCAATAAGAGAGTGTTCAATGTTTTTCATTCGTTTTGAATTTGTACCATTGTACCATTGACCATGGTAATGAACATGTCAGATATGTAGAAAATTTGTTGTGAGATGCAAATGGAATACATACAATGAATAATCCATTTAGATTCAGAAAAGGATATCATGAAATGTAAATAGATGGTAGTGTGAGAATATTTCTCTTCAGGAGATTCTAGGTCGGATATTATAGCTATTATTACAATAGGGAAATATGAATAGTATATTGTGTGTGAGTAAGTGATTTCAGCCCTTCCTTTACTGGACTACTAGTCGATGTGAAACTTGAGCGCTAACCTCTAGGCCACCGAAGCGCTGTGATTGATCTATGCGGGGGCTATATGACGTCCGCCAAGTGATCCCTACCAAAGAGTAGAAACAAGAGGGTGCACTCTGTCAAATTAGTACTGAAAATTTTGTTCACGTATTTCGAAGCGAAACCACAGAATCGCATAAAACGATTCCTCCCTTGTCTCAAAATCCCATAAGAGCAATGTAAATCGAGGCAACACCAATGAAATCACATTTCGTTATCACGTGCAATAAGATAGCCAATAGGTTCCTAGTTCCTGTAGCAGGAATCTAAACAGAAAAGGATTTTAATCGACATGAAGATGAATTTGGAAAAATTATTTTGTATTTATTAGGAAATATGAAAGCACTTTTCTTTCATCACAAGTGTTTCTAAACGATTTACTTCAGGAACCAATACGCAATTTCGTGAGTAGCAATATTTCCACTGTTAATTTGTATTTTCATCATTTGCGATCTATTTTAATTTATTACTAAAATATCTTATAATTTAAAGCTACAACAATTCAACTGAGAAAATTGTGAAAGTTCACACCTTTTAAAATTTTAGGTCATTGCCATACAACTTTGAGGAAGAGTTCAATAACAGAACATTTATTTCCTGTGGAATATGTGTGAAGACTAAAGAGAATTCATAAGAAACAAGAAAATATCATTTGACACAATGGACGAATTAAATAGTAATGTTACCCACATATAGTTCAACTAATACTGCAGTTTTGTAAACAAACGAATAAGAAATATCCTTTTTCAAAATCGTATGAGAAGAAGAAATTTTCTTTTAATTGATCTTATTATATGTGGATGAAAATTGTTTGATAAGCATTTCTTAAAAATTTTTAAGTATTTCCTAATACAAGAATGTAAGAATAATGTATAATATATTTTCATCAAAATTGTAATGGAACCATTATATTATATTTGCAAGTTAGAAGTCCTTTGATTATTGATGACAAACTTCTTACGAAGAAGTTAATTCCTGTCTTATGAATTGTTTCACCAATTTCAAAGTTACACAAAATAAGCTGACGAATAATTGTAATCATAAAAGTTTGTGAATTTTGCTGATCAAATTTTTTACCATTTCCAGACAATAATTTCACTTTCATGTATTGAATGCCTAAATAATGGACTAAAACAAGAGTACAACAAATAAAAAAGAAATTTTCTTTATAATTCATTTAATATAGTTACATCAAAAGTTAAAGAAATTCATTAAAAATTTGTAGTCAAGTTTTCTTCAGCATTATCAATCTGTGTCATATAATTATCTCGGTTCCATCTTGAGCATTCTTAGAACATAAAAGAGCAATTTCCTATTCTATAAAAATATTCATACATACAAAGGGATCAGATCCCTGAACTTGATATCCAGTTGAGCGGTAACTTTTGGAAGAAAACACTGAGAAATATTAACTTAACATCATTTGTGCTGCAGTATATTAAGGTTTCTAATTTTTTTATTTTTCCTTTTGTTACATTCATCACCCTGTAAATTTTGATTTGCATACTTCATTATGTAAAAAATTCTGATTTTTAAAAACAAATTTAGCATATATTTGTAAGGAAACTGAGCAAGGATGATGGAAAGAGATAGTTCTCAGTTTTTGGATTAGCAGTTGATGAGGAGATGTAGTGGCAAGGGCTTTCATGTTTTGTGATGTTTGCACATTGCAGTTTACCATTATTGTGAAACATGTTTGAGTTCCCTTATTAATTCCTATTACATCGGTTTGTGTACCTATATCAAAGCTTTTTGGTCTCTTAAATAGGTTCAAAGTTTTATTTAAGTAGCGGCCAGTCATTCAATAAGGTTCGAAGTGATCACTGCAAATCCTGTTTCCTCAGAATTGTCGCATCACTGCAGGCCAATTTCCATTGCAGGGCTTGTTGAGGGTCATCTGAACTTGGAAATCTAAAGAATCTCACACCCGAAACATTCGAACATTACTTAACTGAACATCTTCTCTTGGTTTCACTCATTTTATCTACAAACCAGACTTCTCTGCAGAGCTATGAAAAAGCTTAATCCAAATATGAAAACCCGTGGGGAATGAAATTCTAGATTTCCTATACAAAATCAGCGATAACTTTTACTCCATATATCACACTATCATTAAAAATTTTCGAATGGAGGGAAAAGAATTCATAGACAAGTTATATAATATATGCCATTTAATTCAAAGGTTTTGATTAAATTAAGGATCTGCTATGATTTTCAGAAATACCCGGTGAATTGTTTCGCGGTTTAAATTCGAATTTGGAGAAGAGAGAGAGAATTATCATTCTCTTATTAATCCCGCCCCTTTGTTCAACGATAGAATTCTCAAGATCATTGAATCGTTGACGAGAAAAAGGCCGGAGTGCTCCATCTTTGTAAGTTAATCTTTGTCCCTACACACTCCCCTGCCAGTGACGGAGTGCCACTACACACTTCCTTACCAGTGGCGGAGGAACGAAACCAGTGCGTGTTACAAGGTCAGTAGGTGTAGCCGGGTAATGGCCACCCGAGCTGAGCTACTCCACACGGTATGGTAATGTCCACATAGGCAGATCCGCAATACTGCGACAGACCATGAATATTGTACGGAATGGGAAAGGCGTCTAGAGTTTCGTTGGAAGTTGCAGAGAGGGAGCGAGTATACCTCAAGCGTCAACCGCCTGCTTTTCCAAGACACGTCGTAAAGACAACCGTTCCCATCACGTCGGGATCACCAATGTTGGATCGAAGTGTTATCCCTACTTATGCGTTTCGTCCCTGGCACACACATTTTGGACTCATCAGTATGGCTAGTGTGCGCCATGCCTTAAACTCAGGGGATATTAGTGAGAGTAGGAGCCGCCTGATATCCCTACACCTTCATCAAATCGAAATTGTAAAATGTACCGAATGTTTTCTTCGATCACTTCCATCTTTGACGCTCTAACGCACAATTAAATCGTTCAGTCACAATACTGACCTCAGGTTAGTACTTTCGAGAATTTTTGATTTCTCCGAAAATTACTATGTCATTGAATCTGTATGACCGTTCTTATTTTTAACTTATTCAGAATATTTTGAAGTAACGAATTGATCGCATGGTAATTTTTCGAATTACCGTGGATACCGAATTTCAGATGCTCATAAGTTCCCAAATATTGGACAGAATTCTGCTAAGTTACAATCTTGACCGAAATATTTGCGCAATCATTCCATTTCGTGAATAAGAGAACTCAGGATCATCTATATTTGAAAATTGCCTATCAATAAAAGCGCATTAAGTAAAATCGGGAGCGCGTATCTTGAACAAATTGACGAAAATATTTTTTGAGGGATGGTTTTTCTTCAAGGTCCTAGATCCATCTCTGCGATTCACTTCACTACGGACCCGTCGTCCACTATTTCAACAGACATAGAGGTCATTCTATCTGTCGTAGAAGTAAACGTCCAAGTTGTTTGCTTTACTGATAAGGTATATTATCGGCACCTACACATTTCCGGTATTTACGACCAAGCACACATACATAATAATGTACACAATTACAGTACTGTTCCAAGAATTTGTTCAAGGATTGCGAGGAGAAATAGAAAGGAACGAACTCGTATTAAAAATATCCAAATGAACGTAATCGAGAAAAAATGTGGAAAATTAATTTTTACTGTACATATTGATATATAATTATTACTGCTGAGATCTTGCAGAACTTCACTGCTTCCCATCTTTATTGAATTACATATCTTTAATATTTAATACCTAACAGCATCATCTCTTTCACCAGTTAGTAATTTCTATAATGATTATTCAAAAGTATCCTTGAATCCTACATGAAATATTAGTGAGTATAATATCAAATAATTATATTTCCTCCCTCTTCTTGCCGAAATGAATTGCGAAATTCAAACATAATTGTATACAGAGTGTTTAATCTCATCTCTTATAAAAAACTAAAACCTGCATCTTCTAATCGAATGTTAGAATTGTTCTCCATTGACTTCCATAATAATATATTTGCACTGAAAACCGTCTATGACATGGTTCAGAAAATTGGAATTATTTGGCACATTCGTTTACAATTCGTTTGCGTAGTTTGTCAAAAATTGGACTCCAGATGTCACTACTTGAAGATGTTCAGAATGTTCAGGTAAGAAGATCACACCGGACAGGCGTAATGAGGAGGAGCTTCTTCTTGTTGGAAATGAAACTGTTTTTCTAGTAGTCGCAGACTCTTTTCTAATTTTTCTGTTCTAACTTGATCAAATAGCATTTCTCATCATTTTAATATAAATTTTCCCATTTGAATTTGGGTAGGAAAGGGTAAAAATGTTGACTCAAGGAAAAACTGGTGTATTTTCTAAATTATTAATTGAAAATTGAAATGAAAGAATCAACAAATTCTGCAATTATCGAGAAATCAACAATTGAACTACCAAAACATATCATCGACCTTCTTGTTGTAGGTCAACATTATAAAAAATTGTAGAAGAGCACTGAAGCTAGTTTTACGCGATGGTTCCAAATTATGTGAAGCAGACAAAGAGGTATTTTTGCGATTTATGAAAGTTTGAGACTTCATTGTTATTTTTTTATATTGTTTGTATGAAATTATGATCTAATCTGAAAAACGGAAGGCAAGACTAACGAATAATAATAATAATGACCCACCTAAAAAATTTCTCACAATCTGTACAGCATTAAGTACTAATTGAACTTACAAGAGTTCCTTAACCCTCAAAATGTCAAAAAAAAAATATTAGAAAAAAATTTATAGCTTTGTCCTGAAGGCACATCTATTGGCAAGCCACTGGACCTGCCGTGTGTGGAAAATTATTGTTCTATTAACTCAAAAAGAAAAAGACACTCAAGGAGAAACAAATCCAGAAGATACAGAAAAAGATAAAAAAATCTCATCTTGAAAGGAAATGAATGAAACTGAGCGAGCAGGCAAACAAGAGTTCAGTTGAAAATAAAAAAATTAGAAAGCACTGACGTGAGGTCAGATTGCTTTGGCGCTCTTGTTGAGCTACTTACGCGTAAATATTCAAACCATAACAAACCTATAAGCACTCTGATCACGTGAACAATAGTCTTTTCCAGTACTATGGGACAATGTGATGCAAATATGAACGCCTAATGAATGAGCAAACCTATATCTCAAATTAAAAATAACTACTCATAATTTTCTCCAAGTATTTTTCGAAGTTATAATTCCCTTCCCCTGAAAACGGAATTTTGACAACGTATATTATTTCAGCCACCGATATTGAATTCTATCTCTATGATTTCCCGTTATGAAAAATTTTGATTAATGAGCCTGGCATTTGTCAATCGAATATCGATCTGTGATGGCCATCGTTCAAAGAAAATTATCGGGTTCGTATGTCATTTCTCTATTTTATCTTGAGTAAATTAAAAAAATGATTATATCTTTAGATGGAAAAGAGCTACGACAATGAAATTTGGGGATAAGTAAGATATCGGTTCCCTCAATACATTCACGAATTTTTATTGAAATCCGAAAAATATCTCATGAGATAGTGAGGATTGAAAAATTTTCTTTTGGGAATTTTTTAAGAATTTTCTAGCCTGACGATTTCTGCAAAATTTTGCAAGCCGTTTTGTTGCAGCCTCCCTCGACAATATTTCAAGTATCAATTTGATCGGAGTGATATTCTAGTAGTTATTGAGGAAACAAAATTTCAGATGCTCATAACTACTGAACCATCCGACGGATTTGGCCCAATAACGAACTTGACCGAGATATTTGGACAATTAACCTATTCTGAAAATATGAAAACTCTAGCTGATTTCTTTTGGATGCTAGAGAGGATACGGCCGGCCGGCCGGACAGACTCAACTTTCGCCACGAATTCGTCATCAGGGAGTCGAACCCAATCGATTGAGACCATTTTTGGCTCGGTATTCCAAAATTACAGACATTCGGGCAAAATGATAGGCACTCTGTTCGGGCGAACAAGAGCGCTAAAAAGGCTTTGGAAAAATTATCTTGATTAACCATTCTTGTGTCACCTCTAGCTTTTTCAAATGAGTTTTTACAATAGCACCCCATCCCAATATTACATAAAGCAGATGAGGCTGGGCCAGAACAATGTAGAGCCTCCTTAGGAGCTCTAAATCTCAAAATTCTCTTAATTTCTTGAAATTTGTGACAAGTATGCGCCACTTATTCACCTGATAGTCCACCGGATTATTCCATCTAAAATAAGCATCCAAATAAACATTCAAATATTTGAATTTATACACTGCATTGATCTCACGTGAACAGCCACATCCTTTGAGTGATAGCGTTTGGAAACCAGGCATTCCAACAGAGAAGGGCATGGAGCAAGTTTTTTCATCATTCAGGGTCAATAGACGAGAATCGAAAAAATATTTTATTATCATGAAAAGCATCTTCCGCCAATCCCCTCTGTTCCTCCCACGTATCAGCCTGATAAAATACAGCGGTATCATCTGCAAAATTCTCGCCTAGTATTCAGAGAAAAAATGGAATTCAGATAGGCAACTAACAGAAGAGGACTCAATATTGTATCCTGCAGTATACCACATTGAGCAGTAGAAAACGAGGTAGAATGAAATCATTTCTTCGACACTTCCGTAATTTATGAAATGAAATAAAAGTTTATATTCAAAAAATTTAGAAAAGCACTGACGTGAGACAAGGAGCTTTTGCCCTCTTGTACTAGAGCCTTTTATGGTACTCTGTAACAATGTGAAACTAATACAACCGTCACGATGAATGAACAAACCTATATCTCAAATTAAAAATAACTACCCATAGTTTTCCTTAAATGATTAAATATCCTTCTTCTAAAACCCACGAAAGTGCAGTTGAGAAATTTTTTATGATGTAACTTGTGTAGATTTATCATTTGGTTAACATCATCTCTTATTTTTCCTACTCCAACAGACATCTTCTGTCATTTTCAAGGTTAAAAATTAGCTTTTAAAAATGCTGACCATACTTGAAAATTATTCAATTATCACTAAGTGTCAAGTTTGACAGAATTCCAAAAACTAGATCAAAATTTGTACTTATCGGTGGTTTTAAGACTTCTTCAAGTAACTCCGATCAATTGGCCTTTAAATTTCCGACAAGTCAATTTGTGGCCAATGGTTCGAAGTAACTTGAAGTACCAATCTATGCCTAAAATCACTTTAATAAGAAATTCTATTGGTCAATTTGACACTCATCAATCTTTATGCAAGCCTCTATGATTATGTTATCAGAGACAACCCTATATATTGAAAATATCTAGCTTCCTGAAATAAGATGGTTTACAAAGCTGATACTCGGGGATGTTCTGAATATCAATCACCTCGATGTACATATTGTGAATCTGAGTAATATTCAATGAGATATCAAGTGTTTCGAAAATATTTTGGAACTTTTTATTAACTAATATTCTACAAGGTTTCCAGAAAGGGTATCGAGATTTGTTTTCGAGCCATATTCGGAGCGGGGCGTCTAAAGGGAGCGGGGAGGAGTTCTTGACGTCCGTCATTTTGTGGAGTCTTAGTCACGATGGAACAGTACTCGGAGACGCATCGCGCATAATACGATAATACGAGCGTATTATCGTAATGGTGATTCAATAGTGACTGCTCCATGTCTCTATCATGCGGAATAGCGTACACGCCACGCGCCAAGTGATGATACCATTAGGACATGGATCATAATGTTCGAGAATACAGGTACGACAGTTAAAATTCAAAACTCTGGTCATCCTCGGTCAGTTCGCCATGAAGAAACAATTGGTTGAGGCGTCGGTTCGTCAAAATCCGTCCGTATCCATCCAAAATCGAAACCAAGCGTTGAACATCAAAAAATCGTCTTTACATTCGATTTTAAGGAACGACTTACATCCAAAAGCCCATAAAATTCAATTGGTTCAAAATTGAAGGATGCGTACTATGCTAATCGACTGAATGTTGCGAACGAAATGCTGCAGTGACTCAAAAACTTTAACAACATACTGTTTAGTGACGAAGCAAATTTTTACATGAATGGTCTTGTGAATAAGCAGAATTGTCGGTACTGCATAGCCCAAAAGTCGTGGTTTGGGCCGCTATGTCAGCTAAAGGCATAATTGGTCTTTGTTTTCATGAAGATCAACGAGGCTGAGCAATTAATGTGAATAGTGACCGTTATAACTATATATTGCTGAATTTGTTGGCCCCCAAGGTTTGTGGAGTTTGGTTTCAACTAAAGGATGTGGTTACAACAAGATGGGGCCACTTTCCGTACCTCAAATGATTCAATAGTTAAGTTGTTAACGAATAAATCCCTAATAAAGTCATTTTGCGAAGAGGTAACATCAACTGGCCTCTCAGAAGCCCCGACCTTAGACAGCTTGACTATTTCGCATGGGGATACCTTAAAAGTAAGGTTTATCCAAATAATCTGACGAACCTAACCCTGTTGAAGCAGAACATCAGGTCAGAAATGGCAACAATATTAATAGCTATGTGTTAACGTGTTATCGCCAATCTTTGTTCCCGTTTAAAACAGTGCCAGCAACGCAACGGTCATTATCTGGATAACATCATATTTTCCAATTAATTATCCAATTTATATGTTAATAATAAACAAAACCTTTTTTATCGCTTATAAATATTTTTTGCTCTATTGAACTTACAAATACCCGATACCCTTTCTGGACACCTTGTATCATGACGAATTCCACCAATTTTTGCAAACCAATTCGTTTAAACCTCATTTCATCAAACAATTTCTAAGTTAAATTGAAATTATAAATATTCTAGGATTTACTGAGGTACGCAATTCCAGAAGCTCATAACGACTGAACCATTCGACAGATTTGACCCAATAATTAGCTCCACTAAGATATTTGGGCAACTGGCATATTCAGTAAATATGAAAACTTTTGCTCATATTTTTCGCATGATAAATGAGTATATGACCAGGTGGTCGGATATACCCAAGGTTCACCCAGTATTCATCATCAGGGCGTCAAACCCAATCGATAGAGACCATCTTCAGCTTTATATTAGAAAACTAGCTGACTCGACAGACTTCGTCCTGTCAAAAAGATTTGTAATGTGGCAGTTTTTGTGCCTATGTATTTTAAAAAATTCTCCTGAACAGAACCGTCACCCTGGTGATAGGGCGTTGTGAATAAAAAATAATTAAATGAAACATATATAAGGATTTAAAAGTAAGTAATCGCTTTATTGTTAATCATGTGAATCATAATTATTATTATTATCATTGTAGTGCTTTGTGGTATACGATGTTTTTTGTTTGATTACCTGGCACATAGATAAACAAATCTGATGGTTTTCCAACATGGGAACAGGCAACATACAATTGACCATGTGAGAAACATGGGTTTTCTAGATTAATACCACAAACACTTAATGATTGCCCCTGGGACTTGTTTATAGTCATAGCAAAAGCAAGCTGCACTGGAAACTGTAGTCGTTTAAACTCAAATGGCACATCAGTCGGAATCATTGGGATGCGCGGTATGAGAACATCTTCTCCTTTATACTTTCCTTTGATTATAGTTGCTTCTATCACATTGTTTAGTAATTTTTTTATCGCTAACCGTGTACCGTTGCAAAGACGCGGTTGGTTGATATTTCGCAACATTATAACCACCGATCCAACCTTTAATTGAAGATTGTGAGGTGGCAATCCTGGTAAATCCAGCGAGTTTAAAAATTCCGGTGGATAGTTGACTACATCATCTTGATTAGTAGCCGAATCAACTGATTTATATATCCTCAATTCGCCTGTAATTTGTTCTTGAATTTTGAGATTTAATTCATTTACATCTATGTTTTTTGCAGCCAGTATAGCTCGTTCGGTCAACCGATCATGGTTTCTGTAATATTGAGAAACATCTGAAAACACCTTCTGAATAAGTTCATCTTTTGATCGAGTTAACTGACAAAAACTTTGAGGAAAGTTAATGCAGCCAGTCAACATGTCTATAGGAAATTTGCCATTACCAATGCCAATGAGTTGTTTAGAGAATATGTTTCCAGATTGGTCATTTTGCAACTCGACACGCATATTCTTGCTTAAATGAAGTACTTTGACATGTTTTCACAAATTGGAGGACTTTAGACATGCATTGAGTTCATCAGCTGGCGTTGATCGTGGAATCACTGGCAATGTTCGACGAAAATCTCCTGCTAATAAAATCATTGCACCACCAAATCGGTTATTATTGCTCCGTAGATCTTTTAAGGTTCTGTCTAAAGCCTCCAAAGATTTTTTATGTGCCATCGTGCATTCATCCCAAACAATCAATTTACATTGCTGCAAAACCTTTGCCATTGCAGAGTTCTTCGAAACGTTGCAGGTTGGAGTTTCATTGCTTTGCATATTTAATGGCAATTTTAGTGCTGAATGGCTGTTTGACCAACTTCAAGCAAAGTTGCTGCGATTCCCGACGAAGCGAGTGCAAGTGCAATTTTATTTTGTGAGCGAATTGTTGCTAATATTAATGAAATCAAAAAAGTTTTTCCTGTACCACCAGGTGCATCTAAGAAGTAAATCCCTCCAGTTTCATCATTTGTTACTTTCATAAGAGTTTCAAATACATACTTCTGTTGTTCATTTAACAGTGGAAGATTTGTTTGAATTAATTCTTTCGAAGCATCATTGAGAGTTTGATCCCAATGAGCGTCATTTTCAAGCAATTGCAAACGTTGACAGGCTTCTCTGTAGGATCCACACAATTCACCATCAACAGTTCGTAACTGTTGAAATGATGTTGGGCCACGTACATTGACTAATAGCAGTCGTAAATAAAAACATTCATCATTGCTCGGATGTACTGAATAAATCCGGCCAATCGCATCGCTGGAATATACATCTGTATATCCTGGAACTGGATTTCCTTGTTTCCGTCGTATAAATCTCCTTGAGGATTGATTCCAGGTATAATATTTTGGCATTTCAGAATATAGCAATGTTTGGCATCGTTTTGGCATGTCTCAAAAAACTGGTTAATGTAGTAGATGGTGGCTGAGCAGCTCTTTGTACTGCGTTCTGTGCTGTAAAATCACTCTTTGTCCATTTTTAAATGCACAGCTAATGAACAACAGAAGGGTGTCTCTCATGAATAGGAAAAGAAAATATTTGGGTGACATAGCGGCCCATTTGGTATGGGACTTCATCATTGGAATTCTCTGCACCAATTCCAATCACAGCCATATCACTCCCTTTGGTTAATATTTACAAATGTATTTAATAGATTTCACTGAATGGCAAGGTTCAACGTTGATGTGTGCTTTGAATGTCTTTGATAAAATGGGTGAATATGGAACAATCCAACGATTATCAATATCTTGTTGATTTAATTTGACAATTGTTGATTTTCTATTGTCTGCTGTCGATCTGCGACGATACAATGGATAACCGTCATTACCAGTAATTGTTTCCGATATTAATGTCCGTGGATATCGTTTTGAACATTTACCATCCATCATACACGGTGAATTTTGATTAAGAGTTCCACAGGGACCATGTATCATGTTTTTGATAACTACCTCATGCAATCCAGGATCTACTTGTACATCCATGTATGGGATTTCAGCTGATATCACTACATCAACTCCATTTGGCCTTATCTTTTCAACCAACCAAATCAAAATGTGTGCAATCCTTTTAAGCCGTACGAATTGTTTTATTTATGGAAAATTTGGATATAAAAAATAATAAAACATTGTTGGTAACGCGATTTTTGTTTGACTGATGTAATGACGTGGAAACTGATGCATTTTATCTCGCGTGCCGAAACTAATACAAAAGAAACGCGAGTTTCGGAACGTGACATTAAACTCCTCCAACTATGTATTCTGTGCTCCAACGCACACACGCACATTGTTTTGATAGATATGATCTTTGACGTTAGGAACACACCTACATTGCTTAGACAACAGTGAGTGCTTGTAATTCAATATGAACTTTATACCATAGCAATAAAGCTCAAATTGACTACGTTTCAGTTACAAATCATTTGTATGGGAAAAAGAAAAGGGCTAGTTTTAGGGGTTTTCCAGTAATAATTCTAATTTTTCTCGACGTAAAAACTATCCTTGAACTTCAACGAACATTTAAAAAAAGATTTGGCCAAATTGGTCCAGGCGTTCTTGAGTTATGCGCTTACCAAAACATTTTGCGATTCATTTTTATATTATAGATTACAGACATTTGTTCAAAACGATAGCACGGTGTTCTACTAGTTTTTAAACTAGATGCGAAAACTTCGAAATCGATTCCATCTATACAGAATTCTCCTCTTCTGGTAGGACTCTAGGTCGAATATCGTTAAGTAATGGCACAATATAAACTTCCTCAACTTCATCATGTTGATATAACGGTCGCCCAGTTCAAACATGGGGTATTGTCACTTACTAATATAAATTAATATGGCCGCAGGCTGGATATATTTCATTGTAAATTGAGTATGTAACACCCGGATATAGTTCTTTCGAAGGGATTACATCATCGTCTATATTCACTCCGGTCTGTAACGTACCAGCTGAGTTGATCTCGAATATTTCATGAATAAGACTAATGAGCAATCGTGTTAGCTGGAATAGATTGATATAGTACGAAAAGATATCATGGATCACTTCAGAGAAAATGTCATTGATCTCTGGTGATATATGAGATATGATATTCTAGACCAACGTATCCAATCGATAACAAGATATTTTCGTTTATGAAACTCACGTGGAATGATTTTTTGTGCTATTTCCACCATCTATTGTCGATTTTTTTACGAACGTTTTGATAGACGTTTTTTATCGTTCTTGAGGTAAGTTTGCTCTAAAATGTCCTTCAACGTCTTGAGATTATTTTAGATTTACTCGTGTATAATACCAAGAACTACTGTGAATTGCGTGCTTTCTATAAACTCCTTTACCTAACTCTGGAATTTTGCGATACAAAACATACGATATGAAGAATATAAAAGATTCAACAATCCTGTATCTCAAATTAACAAGGCCAAACTTACAGTTTTCTTTCAACCATAAGCCTACGTCTCTTACTAGACCTTATATCATTGCGTAGTATCCGAGTTGGACCCAAATGTTCTGAAAAAATCATATTCTTATAAGTCAATGTATCCCTCAGACAATTAAAAAAATTCGAAAAATTCTCAATATTCTTTCAGAAACGTCAATGAATGCTAACACATGGGCTGAAAAGTTCCGCACCTAACAAAAGAAAAACAGTTTTTTTGATCCTAAATTAACTTTATTTATCATCTTAATCTCCGCCAAGAGCAACGCAATCGTTCCAACGCCTCTCTAACATCTCAATACCACTTTTGTGGAAGGATTTATCTTTTGCCTCAAAATAGTGCTCTGTTTCAGCGATAACCTCTTCATTCGTACTAATTATTTTACCGGCGAACAGCTAGTAGTCGCAGGGATCCATATCTGGCGAAAACGGTGGATGTGGGAGCGTTTCGGAGTTAAATTCATGTAGTTTTCCCTTTTTTTTTAACTTTTGGCACGGTGTGTTTTCGTTGCCATATGCGGTCTTTTTTTTATTGCAATTTCGGCCTTCAAACCCTTCATTTACTCTATTTAATATTCATTGTTGATGGTATTTCCTTTCTCAAAATAGTCGATGAATATTACCCCATGCTTGTTCCAAAATTCTAAACTTCCCAGCCGATTATTTTGCTTTTGGACGCTTTGGACGAGATTACCAGTTTTTGTCTACTTAGATGACAACTGTTTTGATTATCGAGTGGAGTGATTGATCTATGATTCATCCATTGTCACATATCGACGCAAAAACCCGTTTGTTACGTTTAAACATGGACAAACAGTGCTTAGAAGCTTCAATACGTTCTCGTTTTTGGTCAACAGTGAGCAAACGCGGCACCCACTTTGAACGGAACTTTCCCATAGTCAAATGCTCATGCAATATAAAACCGACACGTTCTTTTTATATCTTTACGATCTCAGCTAACTCACGCAACTTCACTTTTCGATCATTTAAATCGATTTTGCGGATTTTTTCTCCTCATTTGGACGTCCGCTGAGTTCTGCATCATCGGTGTCTCTTCGACCACGTGTGAATTCAGTAAACCAACGTTTTATTGTGGTTTTTCTTGAAGTCGAGTCCCCATAACCCTTTTCAAGCCATTGCTTCGCTTAGAAGGTATTTTCCCATCAAGGAGAAGTGTAAAATTAAAACACGAAATTTTTTTGAACCATTGTTTTGAAAATAACGAATGTAGCGTCACTCTCAGCATAATATCTCATAAATTATCTGAGGTAAGGTGACCGCAATAAAACCAACACCATATATGTGGTAGGATCGGAATTTTTCAGCCCATGTATTAATTTCTCAAAAAAAGGATAGCTTATGTTCATAAGCCAAAAAGGTTAAAAAATTTCAATGTATCACGTTTCGATCTAAACAATTTATCATTCGTAGAAGTCCATGTAGAAGTAATATTCATTCTTAAGAATATTCTATGAAGTTCCTTGACGAAATTTCAGAATTTGCTAGATACGAGGTCTGTAAATTAAGTAATGAGACTGGCAACGTTACGTTTGATCTGGCAACACTGAAAGCGCTGGGCTTAGTGGGGAGGTAGAGAAAAATGTGACACACCTCCAGTACGAGTTTGACCACGCTCGAGTCATTTGGTTGTGCGTAGCAATTGTTTTTATGAAACAGTTTTTTCCATTGTGTTCTAAAAATGAATGACATCAATTTCGAGCAACTGTGTGCTATCAGGTTTTGCTTCAGACTTGGGTACAGTGCAACGGAAACTTCAGCAGGCCTACGGAGATAGTGTTTTGTCACGGGCCCCGGTTTTTCGGTGGTTTAAGGCATTTTCAGAAGGAAGAGAGCAGATTGAAGATTAACCACGAAGCAGAAGGCCTTCATCTTCATGAACCTATGAAAATGTCGACAGAATCCGGAATTATGTTTATCTAATTTTGACCAATGAATTGGGGATGAGAAAAATCTGCACAAAATTGGCAACTTCAATAAACGAGTTTTTGTCCAGTAAAAACATTCCTGTAGCTCCTCAGCCTTTTTATTTGCCCGACTTGAGTCCTCGTGACTTTTTTCTCTTCCCAAAGTTGAAAAATTACCTCAAGGGTAATAATTTTGGGGCAGTCAAAAAAATTCAAACGGCTGTAACCGACCAGCTGAAGGTTCATTCAGTATCGGATTCCAGCACAGCACTGCAGAATCGTCTCCAACGCTGTGTGGCCTCAGAAGGAAGTTAGTTATTTTGAAGGTGACAATACTGAATTGTAATTATTTTTGTATTCAAAATTTAAGAAACATCAGTCTCATTATTTAATTTACAGACCTCGTCCTTTTAACATCCGTATATAAACTTTTTTGAAATTTCAAGAGTAACTGAATACTTTCAGAAAATGTGTAAAATTTTCAATTTTGGCAGCCGGACGATTTTCACAAAATTCTACAGAGTCTGTTGTTGTTTGAACGTTATTAAAACGATTCTCCAGTTATAAATTGATCAGATGGATATTCTAGGATTTATTGAGGAAACCAAATTTCAGATGCTCATAAAAGGGGAACTATCGGATTTGATCCTTTAATGAATTTTACTGAGATATTAGGATAGTTTACCTATTTTGAAGAATGGAAAGTTGTTCATCTCCTTCGGCTGTTAGAGAATATACGGCAGTCCTGATAGCCGGAAATAGTCAAGTTTGACCATGAATTATTCATCAGGAAGTCGAACACAGTCGATTAAGTCCAATTTCAGCTTGATATCCGAAAATTAAAGACCTTTGGGCAAAATTTTAGCTCACTGTTTTACTTTGAAGAAGCGAGCAAAAATGAGAAGAACTGCCAATAAATACTTATTATACAGGGTAAATACTTATATTCGGTGAATAAATACGATATAAAAATTGAATACTATCAAGTTCGAACTAACAAAAACCTTATAATGAAAACCAAAAACGAAGAAATACATATATAAAATATCAACCGATTATGGAAATATCATGAAGGAGGAACAAAAGGTCCTTTGTAGGAACGAATGAAAAATATCAGCTTTCTTCAGCGCTGAACGAGAAAATCAGGGAAATCTGGCATGATGTGAATGAAAATCTTTGAAAGAAATTGAATGATGCATCAATATATTCTAGAAAAAATTAGAAAGCACTGACGTGAGGTCAGATTTCTTGGCGCTCTTGTTGTTGTACTCGCGAGTAAATATTCAAACCATAACAAATCTATAAGCACTCTGATCAGGTGAACAATAGTCTTTTCTCGTACTATGGGACAATGTGATGCAAATGTGAACGCCTAATTAATGAACAAACCTATATCTCAAATTAAAAATAACTACTCATAATTTTCCCCAAGTTTTGTTCGAAGCTATAATTCCCTTCCCCTAAAACTTACGTCAGTGTTTTTCTGAATTTTGACAACGTATACTGTGTGTTCGGCACATGGATCGTCAAATTTTTTTGGGGCGTTGGTAGGGTCATTTGCTACCTTTTCAGTCTGAACCTGGGTCCTTAGTATAACGGTTACGGAGGTATGATTTTTTTATTAGGTTTTCTAAATTACCCATAATGTTCGGCCTGGATCGAAGCCCCATAACTTTTTTTGCGTGGGCTTTTTACATGCAGGTTTTTTTATTGTTTTCTTTTAAGTCTACATGAGTGTGTGTTTGTCTACATGAGTGTGTGTTAAAAAAAAAACGTATTTATTGATACAGATAACACCACAAAATTAACACGAGGGCCTTTTATTAAAAAAAAAAAAAAATATGAAAGTATGAAAACATCTCCACTCCTATTGAATTTAAAAAAAAAGTTACAGCTATTACAAACTTATTTCAGCCACCGAGATTGAATTCTATCTCTATGATTTTTCATTATGAAAAATTTTGATTAATATTACGCCAACTGACACTGATTAATGAGCCCGGCATTTGTCAATCGAATATCGATCTGTGATGGCCATCGTTCAAAGAAAATCATCGGAACGTATGTCATTTCTCTTTTCTCTTGAGTAAATTAAAAAAATGATATATCTTTAGATGGAAAAGAGCTAAGACATTGAAATTTGAGGATAAGTAAGATATCGATAACCTCAATATATTCACGAATTTTTATTGAAATCCGAAAAATATCTTATGAGAAAAATTTTTTTTGAATTTTTAAATTATTTTCTAGCGAGACGATTTCTGCGAAATTTTGCAAGCCGTTTTGTTTCAACCACTCTCAACGATATGTCAAGTATCGAATTGATCGGATGGATATTCTAGTAGTTATTGAGGAAAAAAATTTCAGATCCTCATAACTACTGAACCATCCGACGGATTTGGCCCAATAACGAAATTGACCAAGATATTTTGACAATTAACCTATTCTGAAAATATGAAAACTCTAGCTCATCTCTTTTGGATGCTAGAGAGGATACGGCCGGCCGGACAGACTCAACTTTCGCCACGGATTCTTCATCAGGGAGTCGAAGCCAATCGATTGAGATCATTTTCGGCTCGATATTCCAAAATTACAGACATTTGGGCAAAATGATAGGCTCTCTGTTCGGGTGAACAAGAGCCCCAAAAAGAGCGCGTGAAACGTTCACACGCGATTGAAATATAACTTCTTTGGCATTGTACGAGATGGCAATCAAGTTAAAAATCATATAAAAAACGACCCGTTATTATATATAATAAGTATTTTCAATAGCGATTAATGTTTCTTATTGTTGATAAGTGCTGTATATGTAGCATAAGTTTTTTCATGTAAAAGGACTGTTTTTCTACTGTTTTCTTAATTTTGTTGTTGTTTATTAATTCATTTCTTATGAACTCTGAGAGTTCATTAGACTTATTCATTACACATGATTTTCATTCATTCTTCATACGTTTTTCCATTACATTGTAATTTCGTAAGTATGCTAATCGAAAACCATGAATCCTCTAAAGAATTTTTATTCTCTCTATTGTTTACGTGCTGGCAAAACTTTTTTTCCTATTAATTCTTTATGCACTGCTTCTGTCAAAACATCATTTGGTTAAGACCTCTTCAGTTGAATTTCAAGAGATGCACTGTAAATCTCAATTCATAACACAAATCAGCGAAGTTTTATTTGTCGGCACACGCCATATGCAATTTTTGATCTGACACTTCTCTGGATAGTTCCATTATCTTCAAACCATATTCATTTTTTTGTGTTTTTGGTGATGAAATGATCACAGGAAGCTTTGACTCGATCTGGTACTTCAAAACCTCATCTGACGAAGATATTTCCCTGAGTTCTAGACGAAAGATGAAGTTTCTATCACTTTTTGTTCAGGAAAAAGACAAGAATTAGATAAATACGTTATTCATCTTTGATGTATCTGATGTTTGATGTTTCCTCTACCAATAGAACTGATAGAGAATTATAATTAAAAAAAAAATTACGTTTTTTCTTATCTCAATACACAATACAAAATTTCGGTAGTTGAAATAGGTACTTAGCATATACTCTCATCAAAAGAAATTTCCGATAATAAAGTGGTTATTTATGAGTCTCTAGTATCATCGAAGGTCATGTTTCTCATATGAATTATTCATAAAATATTTAAGGAAATTTAAATAAAATGTGTCTGTCCCAGATGATCGGTAATCAAAGCACGTGTTGAACTGTGGGAAGCTATAAAAACTCAAGTGATCATTCTCCATCAATTTGAGAATAACTCAATCACTCTTGATCAGATAATCTGGGAAATATAGAAGGTATTTCACAAGGAATATTCGATATTCCTTCCATATGTAGATTCTCAACCGATTGAATTCAACTGCAAGAATCCGCGGTCAAAGCTTAGTATGTCTGGTCAACTGGCCATAAGCAGTCTAGTTGTTAATTCTGTAAAATTCATCAGCTAGGATTTTATATTCACAGTATATGCTAAATGACCAAATATATTTGTTCCTCGTCCAAATCCGTCTAATAATTCAGCAGTTATGATTATCTGAAATAAGGATTCCTCAATAACTCCTGAAATATTCACCCGATCGACTTGTTAATCGAAAAATATTGGGGACAGCATTGACGTGAGGTTAGGTGCTTTTTGCGCTTATTGCACAGTATTTTCCTGGATTATGGAACAGTGTAATACTAAAACATTCGTCACAATTAATGTCAAGAAATCTATATCCCAAAAAAAAACCACTACTCTCAGATATCCTTAAGTTTTGTTCGAAACCCAAACATCCTTTCCTTACAAACTAATTGAAAAAGATGTGGTGTCGTGGGACACCAGGTAGGAACGAAGGGCCTTCGGCTAATAAGAATTTGCAAAAGAAAATTCGTGCTCAATTTTATGTAGGTTTTCTTGATTTTTCTCTTAAATTTTACCGCTTAGTTTTTATTTAATTACAGAGAAGTATTTAGGGAATTCAGTATTTTAGGAAATGATAAATTACGTGAAATAAAAAAAAATCGTAATTCAAATTATCAATCAAAATAACAAAACATTGAATAACATTGAAAATTTCATCTTTTCGGCGTGAAGGGAAAAGAAATAGCTGAAAATTCAAGACGAAAAACAGTTTTTTGTGAATAACTCAGAAAATATCCACTTTAGGGCAAGGGTGTGATGCTTACACTCACATTATTTTTTAACGTAGATTCAATATCTGCCACAAAAAAATGGGGTTCTAATTTGAAAAAATTGATTTTTAAATTAATCATGATTGATTAATACTTAATTTTAGAATTCGTTATGTTGGTTAATCGATGATCAAACTGAATCTGATTGTCAAAATCAAAGTGCAGGTCCTGTTGAAATCACACAGGTTAAACACATACTGACACACCCCTAATAGATTCATTGGAAGAGGAGTTACAAGAAAGAAGATAAAAATTATTCTCAATTGAAATTGCTTGACTTGTTGTTGCAAAGGAGAATTATTATAAGAAAGAGAAGGAAACTTTGGAAATGAAGACAAATGAAGCACGAGGAACATACTGTCAGATTAGAATTATTGAAGCTGCAAGTTTCAGAGTTGCAGACAAAACTTAATGTAGAACGTGTTTTTGGTTTGAGACCTTTGTTATCGATAACTAATTCACTTAACAGGGTTGAAGGTCAGGATTGTTGGAATAAAAACCAATTCTCAGACCATTGCCGACATGTTTCGATTTTATTCTAAAATCTTCTTCAGGGCTCTAAAATGAATTACAAGATTGTTTAATTAATAACATCTATAAATACAATGTGTTGGAACATGCAATGAGACAATACATCAGTACAACAAATGAATAAAAATCACATTGATATCTGTATATTACAATGCGTAGATAAATTCCAAATTGAAAATACGAAAATTGACAAAAACATCGAATATAATTCAGCTCAGTATACAGGCATTTGCTTTAAAATTAACAAGGGGGGAAATAGCTACTTACAGTCTTTTTGTGGTTTTCTAGTCAAAATCATGAAAGTTATGAAATACACAACACTCTTGGACAACATCAAACGAGAATTTAACCTAAAAATGGATATATCGGAAACAGAGAACTGTGACCACAGACATGCCACAAGTAGAATTTAAGTGTGTCTTGATCTACTGAAATGACATTGACATTCAATATTAATAATTCGTTCAAGTTATTTTTTTTTTTTTATTTTGTTGATAAGATAGTAATAGGCTGTATTCAAACCCTCAATATCTGTTCTTCTGTTAATGGATTTTTCATCCTGTTTTATAGAGATCATCTCATGTAGTAACCTCTTTTTAAAATTTTTTGGTGTCCTAATATTTTAATTGAGTCGATGTTAAAATCAAAAAGAATGGAGTGTATTCGACACATGTTCTGCCAAAGCGGTGTTGTTGTCTTTCTTCTTTTTAAAGGGTTGAATATGTTGAGGAATCTCTTTCATGCTCTGAGATTCTGTCCTTGAGATACCGACTTGTTTGTCCTACATATGTAGACTGACAATCCTTGCAACAAATTTTGTAGATCACATTACTCAATAATTCTCTTTGAGTTGTACCTTTTATTCTTGTGAAAAGCTTTCTGTTGGTGTTTTCAGATCGAAAAGCTACGTCGACACCAAGCGACAAAATATTTCTTCTTATCTGCTCAGATAAACTTTCAACGTAAGTCAAGGCGTAAAATTTTTGTTTTCAATCATATTGTCTTCTTGAATTTGTTCTCGACTTTCTCTGTAAATAATTTTTTCTATGATTTTGGTGGGATAATCATTTTTCTGTAAAATAGCTTTTATTTGGTTTAAGTTATCTTGGTGAAATTCAGGAGAGGACAGTTTCAGAGCTCTATTTTTCAAATTATTGATAATGTTAATTTTTGTGTGATGGTGTGCTTTGAATTAAAATTCAAAACTCGGCCTGAAAAAGTCGGTTTTCGATACCAATTATATTTTATTTCATTGCATTGCCTTATCAGCAAAACGTCGAGAAAAGGTAAAGTGTTTTCTTGTGATTCGACTTCAATGGTGAATTTCAATTTTGGATGTACGCTGTTAAACACTGTCATGGTCTCTTCCATTTTATCGCCCGGTATCGACGTGCAGATATCGTCCACGTATCTCTTAAAAATAGGCACGTAGAAAGAAAGTCGACCCAGAGCAATCTTCTGAACCTCCACCATAACGATGTCAGCCACCACAGGAGCAAGACAGTTTCCCATCCCCAGTCCAAAAATCTGTTTATAGTATTTGCCGTTAAAGACGAAAAAACTGTTTTCAACGCAGAAATTAAAAAGCTGTAAGAAGTCTTGAATTGTTAGGGTTGTATGTGGCTCAATTTGACTCCATTTACTCTCTATCAACTTAATGGCAAGATCAACAGGTATATTTGTGTAGAGAGATGTTACATCTAAAGAAACAAGGACATAGCTATCAGGGAGGACTACATTCTTTATACTATCTATGAATTCGAAAGAGTTTCTCACATATCTTTCATCTTTGTCGAAGGCATAGGACAACAATTTCGACAAGTATTTAGTTAGATTGTAGAGGGACTTCCAATATAGGCAATAATTGGTCTTAAGGGATGACCTTCCTTGTGTATTTTTGGAAGAAAGTAAGTTTTGGGACATAAACCATTATTACATCTCAAGAACTCATAAGTGGTCCTATCTATCTTCCCTGATTTGTATAACGAGTATAACATCTTATTAAGTTTTGTTTGAACCCTTTTGGTAGGATCTTCGGCTAATTCACAATATGTTGTGGTATCATCTAAAATATTCAAAGCTTTAGAAATAAAATCATCCCT
The DNA here is from genome assembly GCA_030674115.1 of Micraspis discolor. Classification (NCBI taxonomy): domain Eukaryota; kingdom Metazoa; phylum Arthropoda; class Insecta; order Coleoptera; family Coccinellidae; genus Micraspis; species Micraspis discolor. The sequence goes on from JARTUT010000466.1 coordinate 242,501, forward strand.
CAACATAGCTACCGTTGTTTTGCTTTTGTCAGCTTTTGTGATGATTATGTTTTCATTAGTTCTAAGAAAATGTTTTGTTTCGTTGTACCACTTAATAATTGACCTGTCGTAGCTTCTCATATTATGAGCCCTTGAGTTAATAAAATTTGTTATTAGATTTATAATGGAATTTCGAACTAAATTTGTGTTGTCCTCATCTTCAGATTTAGACAAGATGTACTCAACATCTATAATTAATTCTTTTAAAGGAAAATTACTGTTTGTATATGGTAGGTTAAATTTTTCCCCTAGACTTAACAAATATTTAGTATTGGCTGGGAAATGGACGTCAGTTAAATTAACAAACCATCTTTCATTACATTCATTTTCATCAAGTATGCTCAATTGAGCTGTCTTTAATTTCTTAAATTTGTTAATTTGCACTATTCTGGCCTTTTTGAATTCAGATTTGAAAATTACTTCGTTTTCAATACATAAAATGTTACAGATATCTTCAGGTAGTTTTCTTAATAGTTTTGACTTAATTTTTTGGACTTTTTCTTTTAGACATTTTAACCTCCAATGAACTATGGAGATTTCTAATTTCATAATTCTTGATTTGAACGAATTGATAACGTTGTTATAGGTATGACAAAAACTGGCTCTATCGTGCAGCAGTAATGTGTCGAAATGAACAACACTACAACAAGATTTTAAGAAAACATCCGAGAACATTATGGTCAAGAAGTGATACGTCTCATAAGAAGTTCGCAATCGACAACAAAGAAGCTAGCACGATACGAAAACCATAGGAAATTTCTACTCAACTGTAAGAACCAGAGCATTTTTCCTAAACATGTTCAACAATCTATTAATCACACATTACTGCTGCACGATAGAGCCAGTTTTTGTCATACCTATAACAACGTTGTCAATTCGTTCAAATCAAGAATTATGAAATTAGAAATCTCCATAGTTCATTGGAGGTTAAAATGTCTAAAAGAAAAAGTCCAAAAAATTAAGTCGAAACTATTAAGAAAACTACCTGAAGATATCTGTAATATTTTATGTATTGAAAACGAAGTAATTTTCAAATCTGAATTCAAAAAGGCCAGAATAGTGCAAATTAACAAATTTAAGAAATTAAAGACAGCTCAATTGAGCATACTTGATGAAAATGAATGTAATGAAGGATGGTTTGTTAATTTAACTGACGTCCATTTCCCAGCCAATACTAAATATTTGTTAAGTCTAGGGGAAAAATTTAACCTACCATATACAAACAGTAATTTTCCTTTAAAAGAATTAATTATAGATGTTGAGTACATCTTGTCTAAATCTGAAGATGAGGACAACACAAATTTAGTTCGAAATTCCATTATAAATCTGATAACAAATTTTATTAACTCAAGGGCTCATAATATGAGAAGCTACGACAGGTCAATTATTAAGTGGTACAACGAAACAAAACATTTTCTTAGAACTAATGAAAACATAATCATCACAAAAGCTGACAAAAGCAAAACAACGGTAGCTATGTTGAGGGATGATTTTATTCCTAAAGCTTTGAATATTTTAGATGATACCACAACATATTGTGAATTAGCCGAAGATCCTACCAAAAGGGTTCAAACAAAACTTAATAAGATGTTATACTCGTTATACAAATCAGGGAAGATAGATAGGACCACTTATGAGTTCTTGAGATGTAATAATGGTTTATGTCCCAAAACTTACTTTCTTCCAAAAATACACAAGGAAGGTCATCCCTTAAGACCAATTATTGCCTATATTGGAAGTCCCCTCTACAATCTAACTAAATACTTGTCGAAATTGTTGTCCTATGCCTTCGACAAAGATGAAAGATATGTGAGAAACTCTTTCGAATTCATAGATAGTATAAAGAATGTAGTCCTCCCTGATAGCTATGTCCTTGTTTCTTTGGATGTAACATCTCTCTACACAAATATACCTGTTGATCTTGCCATTAAGTTGATAGAGAGTAAATGGAGTCAAATTGAGCCACATACAACCCTAACAATTCAAGACTTCTTACAGCTTTTTAATTTCTATGTTGAAAACAGTTTTTTCGTCTTTAACGGCAAATACTATAAACAGATTTTTGGACTGGGGATGGGAAACTGTCTTGCTCCTGTGGTGGCTGACATCGTTATGGTGGAGATTCAGAAGATTGCTCTGGGTCGACTTTCTTTCTACGTGCCTATTTTTAATTGAGAGATACGTGGACGATATCTGCACGTCGATACCGGGCGATAAAATGGAAGAGACCATGACAGTGTTTAACAGCGTACATCCAAAATTGAAATTCACCATTGAAGTCGAATCACAAGAAAACACTTTACCTTTTTCTCGACGTTTTGCTGATAAGGCAATGCAATGAAATAAAATATAATTGGTATCGAAAACCGACTTTTTCAGGCAGAGTTTTGAATTTTAATTCAAAGCACACCATCACACAAAAATTAACATTATCAGTAATTTGAAAATAGAGCTCTGAAACTGTCCGTTCCTGAATTTCACCAAGATAACTTAAACCAAATAAAAGCTATTTTACAGAAAAATGATTATCCCACCAAAATCATAGAAAAAATTATTTACAGAGAAAGTCGAGAACAAATTCAAGAAGACAATATGATTGAAAACAAAAAATTTTACGCCCTGACTTACGTTGAAAGTTTATCTGAGCAGATAAGAAGAAATATTTTGTCGCTTGGTGTCGACGTAGCTTTTCGATCTGAAAACACCAACAGAAAGCTTTTCACAAGAATAAAGGTACAACTCAAAGAGAATTATTGAGTAATGTGATCTACAAAATTTGTTGCAAGGATTGTCAGTCTACATATGTAGGACAAACAAGTCAGTATCTCAAGGACAGAATCTCAGAACATGAAAGAGATTCCTCAACATATTCAACCCTTTAAAAAGAAGAAAGACAACAACACCGCTTTGGCAGAACATGTGTCGAATACACTTCATTCTTTTTGATTTTAACATCGACTCAATTAAAATATTAGGACACCAAAAAATTTTAAAAAGAGGTTACTACATGAGATGATCTCTATAAAACAGGATGAAAAATCCATTAACAGAAGAACAGATATTGAGGGTTTGAATACAGCCTATTACTATCTTATCAACAAAAAAAAAAAAATAATTTGTAATGTAGAACCTCGAATTTTATAATAGTACATAATAAAAAGTGATAATTAAATTTTTTTTTTTTCACTGGATGCTTGAGTGTTTAATAAGAAATAATAATATATCATAATATCTGAGAATTAATCTAGGAAATAAATGTAATAAGGAAATATGTAATAAATTCAGAGAGTTGGGATATTTGAAATATTTTCAGGGTTCAATGTATATTGAAACATTAAATTAATGAAACAATCTATCCAATTATATATTCCAAAATGTTCATTGATAATTAACTATCACGCTTGACGGGCAGATGTCAAATTATTCTCATCACTTCGAAACCCCATTGGCTCCTCTTCCACTGGTACATCGTTTGACCATTTATCTGGAAATACGTCATTCATATCTAAACAGAGATTAGACAATACAGCTGTAGCAACTATTATTGCCATTGTGGCTCTCAACTTAACATTCATTACAGATGAAAGGATAGGACACCGACGTTTCCATACAGCATACTGTCTCTCCACAACATCCACATATTCAGCGTTGGTCCTTGCTTCCACTAGTTTGGTCATAAGATAGGGTTCAAGGGTGTAACCACTATCTCCAACTAGTAGGTATCGTCCAAATTTTCCACTATGAAAATCATTTTTCAAATTACTATTATTGAAAATAGTTTGATCATATGCTGATTCAGGCCATTTTGCTACAATGTTTCTGATTCTCAGATCCGCATCTGAAACTGTTTGCACATTTAGAGCAAAATAATGCTTTCTGCATCTAAATATTTCTGCATCATTACCACCAGGGAAATTTATCTTGATGACGGTGCAATCTATTGCACCAATAGTTCTTGGAAATCTAGCGATTCTGTAAAACTTTGCAGCATCCTCCAGCATTTCATCATTACTTTCGCTAATCTTGATGTACTTTGGACGAAGTGAAGCAATGGCATAAGACATTCTTCGAACTTTGATAGACTATCAAATATCAAATATTGATATGACTATCCTTGAAGAAGATGTTTTTGAAACTTCCATGAAGTCCTCTGCCGTTATCAGCATATTTCCAGTGGCATAAAACCTCAATGTCAGAAGAAGCTGTTGCAGTGGATCTATACACCCACCCCTAATAAAGCATTTATATTATTAATCAATAACTATTGACATTCCAAAATTGTTCTTATCTGTTGGTTGGAAATAATAGTGCAGGGGCAATTTCCTGCAGTAAACGCAGGACACTTGTTTTCGTTAAACGAAATCGATTGAAAAAATCGATATCATTCAATGTTGTTAAATGTAGTTCCCTTCTTCTATAAATTTTCGTCCTTAAAAATATGTCTTGTTCATCATCAGACGAGTAAGAACTCGAACTTGAACTTGAAAACATTTTCGATTTTTGTGGAGAAAACTAATTTTCACAAAGAGAACTCCTAAGTAAACCACTAGCACTATAGAATGAATTAACCATTGACCTTATATCTAGAGATCTTTGGAATCAACGAATACATTCGCATTCGAAATGAAATGACAGAACAGAATAAGGTTATGTTATATAGTCATAGAGCATGCGTAAAAAAGGATACTTCAAAGCTTCCTTTAACCTTAAAATTGGTTTATGGAGCCCGTTTCATTTGTAAAGAAGACTGCTTACGAAAAAGGAGACTTCATTTTCGATTATGGAACTGGCCCTTAGTAACTTGTTGTCTGCCTCCACGAGCGTAGTGATCAGTGTTATTGTCGTTTGAATTTCGGTAGCTGTATAACGCACAAAATAACCATGCATTGGTTATGGAGATAACACACGGAAACTAATGGAAGTTGTTCGTTTATTTCAAGAAAAAATTTCTAATTTATCACCTGTATCTCAAGGAACAATTGGCAAAATGAAAATCACGTTCGAGAGATTGGTAAGCTAAGTCAAATGCTGCCAATCCAGTAAGTGATTATACGGAATAGGATATTATGCTTATGTTTAAAGTAAACTCATATAATTCTGGTCGAAAACCAGCCCAACTATGGCATAATTTCAGTCTCGTTTGTTCAGTCTGTAACAAGTATTCTTGAAATCTCTGGTGGAAACTTCTGCCACTAAGAACTATACAGGGTGAGTCTTTGAGTAAGGCAGTGACTTTTAACCATAGATTCTTGACGTCAAAAGAAGAAGAATCATTTTTTTTTATATAACATTTTTCCAAATTTGGCCCCGTTCAAAAGATAAAGGGTGTTGAAATTTCATAAAAAATTGCATTTTCACCTGTAATATTAAAACGACAATATCAATTGAAATGATCACTTGTAGAAGGTTTTTGAAAACAGTCATGCATATTCTGGCATCAATAGATTTATTCCATTTATTGTGGGTTTCACAATACTACCGTACGGATTGGTTAAATTGCATGAAAAACAAATATCACTTGAACTAAAGGTCCGTATCTTGTACTTCCTAGAATCATTAGTCTTTTTTGTAGATAAAATTATCCATCATCTTTTTTCCTTAATTGCACCATTTTTGAGATATTTAAAGTTGAAAGGAATTGAATCGATATAATTTTGTCCAAATCTTCTGATTTTCCCAAATCCAACTCTGTGCTGAAATGATTCAATAATCAGATTTGTTCAATGTTGCCATATCTTATCTCTTTCTTCATAAAATATTTCTACAAAGGGTTGGGGAAATCTCTCCAGTCTATGGTTCTACCACTAAACACTATAGATGAAATTAACCACTGAACAATTTTTGTCTTACATTCACCACAAAATCTAAATTTTCATTTGCTGTATTCATTATTGATGATCTCTAGCACCATGTTTAATATTAAACCCAGAGTCATATTCCATAATAAATAGAGAAAAAGATTTCCATCACTCACATAGGTACTTCGGTATATTTTCATGATGACCGTTGAAATAGGTAATGTATTTTCTGTCAGGACCTGTTAAATTGAAGACTTGTCTTTATGAAGAGCTGGTTCTTTATAGCTTCAGACTTTCAAGGTTCATCAAATTATAGCTATTCCAACATAGAAATGCTTCAAGTTAAGCTCATATGAGTTTTAAAATCTCACCTAAGTATGTTTGACAGTTTTACTCTTATCTAGGGGTTTTTCCATTTTGTTTCTGTTTCAGAATTTTTTTTATGAAGTATGTTTTGTATTCATCATTGAGGGCTATATTCTTAATACGATTTAATTATGATTGGAAACTAGATGGAATTTGAGGTATATTAACCAGTCTATGAATCATAGATCAATTTTTTACTATCCGATCCTCCATCTTTGATGGACGGCTACATACATGCGGCTCAGGTATTTAATCGGTTACAAGGTATCTCCCTGTACTTTAATCTGCCCCCCAAAATCCCACTTTGGATCATTCCTACTTCAAAAACTATTATTTTAATTTTAATTCAGTTCAAACAAAATCGGATGCCAACCATCTCTTGAAATTATTTTAACAAAAAGTAACGGTGATTCGAGGATGCCGTGGGAACCACTCCATCGTCTAATCATTTCTTCCCCCGAAATCAAAGACAAATTGTTGATTTTTCCAGTAACAACTCGAAAACAAACAATTCTTCGGGAAGTAAAGGTGCAAGATTCCGGTAGAACGGTTCCAAAACTAAATACACAATCGATAATTCAATCGGGGTTCTCGAGAAACCGGATTTTAGGAAGTCAGAAGACGTTGTTGTCTGGTCCTTCAAGACGGAAGACCAAGACGTTCCCACGCCAAACAATACCAAAGATTCCTTTCAATAATCTTGCACATTGCCGTTGTCCTCTTTCCATCGACACAACCGCCCATATATTCTGTATAGAAATAGTCAGTCCCGTTCTACGCGCGATTTATTGTTATGTAATGCGTCTTCGGTAATATCTCCAAGAAGTCTTTCTTACCTAGGGTCGAGGATTCTTAACTTTGTTGTCGGATCTAACTGTTGAATAGGAGTTCAGGGTGGTAACCCCCATAGAAAGATGAGGAAAAGAAAGCATTTTATCGAATCTATAATAGATCATTTTAATCCAATTCTTCGTAACGAATGGAAATTAATATGAAGATGATTTTATAGACTGGGAGTATTGAATGACATCAAATAGGAAGGGGTAGAAGTGAGAAAATGTTTTATATTTTTTTCTGGATTTCCAACTTTAAACTCGGAATAGGAAATCTATCAAAATCTACTCGAAATTGAGGAATACTTGAACTTCAAACCCATAATTGGACCGAGTTTGAAGTTCCTCCAGGAATATTACGATTTTTGCACTTTCGTCCTAGTAGAACAGTGTGGTATTGTTTCGCCTAAAGATCTGTAGGTTTCGTATATCGAGACAAAAATGGTCTCAATCGATTAGGATTGAGTATGCCCGTCCGGCCACCCGTATACTCTTTATCTTCCGAAAGAGATGAGCTGGAACTTGCCTATTTTCGGAATAGGTTAATATCTTTTATTAACGGATTGTTAATCCTATTTAATAGAAATTATTATTTCCTTTATTCAACCTTTTGCGAGCTTATTCTGGTAGAATATCATGCTATCGTTATGCCCAAATATCTTTTTTTTCGAAATATCGAGCCATAAATAGTTTCAATCCATTAGGTTTGACTTCCTGATTAAGGATTCAGGGTCACACTTAAATATGTCCGGCCGGCCGGCCGAATACTCTCAATCATACAAATGAGATGAGCTAGAGTTACATATGTTCGGAATAGGATGGTCAAGTGTCCAAATTTCTCGGTCAAGTTCATTATTGCGCCAAATTTAGTTTCCTCAATTTTTTTAATATCAATCGGATAGAGTTATAACTTGGAAGATGTTTGAATGAGACTGAAACAAATAGGCTGCAAAACAGACAGAAATTGAGACTCTGAAAAATTCGTCAAACAACCTCAACGATACATTTTTTTAAACTTCATAGCTAATAAGATATCCGACGGATTTGAACAACAATTCGTGCATGTCTGGTGGTTATTCATATCTTATATAATCTCAAATTTCACGGTCGTACATCAAAGCCTGGAGAAGAAATGGAAGTTTATACGCTCTTGTTAAATTTAATCAGGAGTCACAGAATAATCGATGGATGTTTTTCAGCCTACTGGAGGTGGTTGAGTTCTGTCGAGTATGATCAAAAATCGTGCTTCAGGAAAGATTACTGTTCCGCAGTGTCTATAGGAGATGCTTCATTCTCCTTAGATTACAGCAGATGGGCAGATCACGTAGAAAAGTATTTTTGAAAATAGGAAAAGTTTTTTTTCATACATTAGGTCAGTTTTAGTTTCTCAATTGAAATCAATTATCAAAGAAAGATATTCAGGTGACGCAGGAAACCTAGGCAGCTGCCTGTGTTCTTGTTCAAAATATACAGGCTGATGCAATGTGAATCAGAATCACCATAGAGAAAAAAAATTGAATGTTGAGAAAGTAGTGGAGGATGTGTACTGTTCAAAACTGGATGGCTATTAACCAGAGTTTTTATATTCTTTCAGTTCTTTTATTTTAGGATATCACAAAATTCTTGCTGTAAATCTTAAACATATATTTTGGCTTTTTATTTGTGTTGGAAGGACTTAAGAAAATTTCACACCATAGTAAGAAAAAGTTCTCTGTGTTAATAATTTCTTGAAATTATGTGAGCCTAAATTGACATCCGTAGTCAATCTCGTTACGCGAGCCTTCTCTTTTTAGAACTTTGTGATAAGATGACATATCTTTTTCAAACATAAGCTGGTGAAAAGGAACCTAATGCTTAATATTCTACTTTTCACTAGTAAACATCGGTTGAAAAACGTCTGTGTTCTTTCAGGATTATTTTCAGAAGAACATTCTCCGTCAGATTCAGCCTTGCAGTGGTATGGCATTACCATATTCTCTATTGGAAGAATTCATCTGAGTGTAAAAAGTTATGGGTTAAGCTTCTAGCGTTCTAGCGTTTCTTCAATTGCGCTTTGTGATCAGACCATCTCATATGTTGGTCAACAATGACCTCCAAATATTATTAAATGTTACTACTTCCTTTTGGAAAGCATGCGCATTGATCCCTACTACTAGAAAGGACGGAATGCAGCTCAAACAAATCCGCACTAGGCTGATTATTGAAGGAAATTGTTGAAGGAAATATTATGATTTTAGTCTTCGTTACATTTAGATTGAGCTTGTTCAACCTATATCATACATGTACATCGGCTTCAGTTGTTGTTCAGTTGTTCAGGACTGAATCCATTTGTAGACAATGCCTGCAATTCCAAACTTCCTCAGCTTAGTCAAAATTATCCATCTGGACAAACAACCATATGCCTTTGTTAAATCTATAAAGAGTGCGATTGCCAAATTATCTTGTTCTATCAGTTCAATTATTGTCTTTGTGAATTCATAAATTGCTGTTTGTACAGATCTACCCTGCAGGTAATCATGTTGAGATCTTGAAAATAGCCCACAGCCATCAATAAATTCTATCAGTCTTTTACTCATGCAATGTTCAAAGAGAGTTGGCAATACACTGACTGGACGATAATTATCAAATGACTCTTTATCTCCTTTTTTATAGATGGGATGAATCAACCCTATTTTCAGCTAGTAAGGAAATACGCCATACTTGAAATAATTGTTTATCATATAGGAAATAATACCCTTCAGCTCCTCGGTGCATTCTTTTATAATTTTTGTTGGTATTTCATCATCTCCACATGAATATTTGTTTTTCAATTTATTTATTATCTGAGATATTTCTTCTGAGGGCCGAACCCACATTGACCTATCATTGTCCTGCATATGGCACTCAAACTTAACATCCTGAACATCTTCAAGAAGCTTTGGAATCATCTCTAACATATAGTTGTTGTATGCATTTGCTAGTTCAAGAGGATTACCTTTCTTAGGGAAATCTCCTGTGCTCGTTTTTGTTCCTCTTATCTCATTTCAGATTGCTCACATCGTCTTTTGTTTGTTGTCAGAGTTAGTTATTCTTTTTTCATATGAAGTAGACTTTGCCTTCATAAGTAGATGATCATATTTCCTCTTCTCTGTATCATAGTGGGTCTTGTATTTTGGATCGCATTGTTTCAATGTTAGCAGAATATCCAGTTTCCTCTTGCATTCCTCTAGTTCCTCACCAGTGAAGGGTGTATAAGTTTTATTAGGTGTTCGTATTAACTTCTTTGGAAAACATTCATTAAAAATTAGTCCGACGGTAGCCATAAACTCTTGCCATTGCTCATTTACCTTATGAGCTTCTGTATTATAGACTGATAACCATTTTTCTTCTTTAATTTGTGTCTTGAAATCATCAATTGAGTTCATGTCAAAAAATCTGGCATATGATGTTGTAATTTTTGTAGACTCATTCATATGAAACATAAACTTTCGAGTGGAATGATCTGATATATTGCTGTTCACTACTTCAGTCTTGTAATCCTTCATGTTTGTAATTAAGTGGTCAATACAACATTTGTGGTCTGGTGTTATTCTAGTAGGTTCCAGTATTGTTGGTTTTAAGTTGTATGACTGAAGCATTGAAATGAATTCAGTTTTTGTTTTATTCTCATTACCAATTAAAAGGTCTATGTTGAAATCCCCTGCAATGACCACTGTTTTATTTGCATTAAAGATGATTGTGAGAACTTTATCCAACTGTTCAAAAAATGATGTGAAATTTTGTGATGTACATGGTCTATAGATAGTTATTACCAGAATATTCTCGCTTCCTATCTGGCACTCTACTGCTGCAACTTCAAAAAGTCTTGGTAAGGATAATTTATTTAAGTCTTTCCGTTCCTCATAGTTGGGTGAACCAAAAATATTTATGTTTTCTTAATCTGGGGGTGAGATTTGTAACCTATAAAAAAGTATTTCGAAAAGAAACATTTTTTGTTCAACAACTTGTGGTGGCCCACTGATTTTTTGAATTAAATTTCTGTAAAAATTCTTTAGAATCGAAAAACTTTTTTTTGTATGGTAAACTTCAAATTTATTCAAAAATATACAAATTTGATCATTTTTAACTCAAAACTCTCTTTTATGCTCAAAAAAAACATTTTATTGTTTTGCTGTTTTTCAAACTACAATAATGACCACAAAAATATTTTTTAAGTTGATAATTGATTTTTGGCAAGAAAGAGGACAGCTTGCAGCTCCTGGAACATTCCTAGAAATGTTTAACTACCACTTGTTTCAGAGTAATTAATGAATCAATATTAATTATTCACAAAAAATTCTGATTCTAATAAAGTCCTGAAAATTTAGAATTAATTTAGCTTTTTCACGGAGTTTTTATCGAATGAATCTCTAATAATTGCTAGTTTTTTAAATATAAAGTCATTTTTTCACATGTAAACATTCGATCATGATCATATTATATACAGTTCGAATGAAAGTAGCTGTCATTTTTCATCATAGATGGCGTTGAGAAATTTCTTTCTCGAACGTACTTCAACTCGCAAAATTAATATGAGTAATTTTTGCTATCAAGAACTATTAATTAGTTTTTTTCTTAATTTATTTTAGGAAAATTATTGGTCTTCACAAGTTAAACTTGTAACACATGTTCATGAGTGCAAATGGGAGTTCAGCACATAGCAGAATTATCGCCATAAACAAGCTTCAAAAAGGTCAGTCACTGAGGTTAGTAACTGAGGCATCATCAAAAGTTGGTACTTCGAGCTCACGAAATGGCTTCACCCGTACGACATTGCAATCATGTATAGAATTACCAAAATTCAGTATCAAAAAAAATATATCACCAAACTTGGTACGACTAATGAAAATTCAAATGACTAGTTTGAAAAAATGTTTAAACTGATTACTGAGCAGATAATATTTATGTTGTTCTCGTGAATTTTTCATTGAACTCCAACAGTACGAGAATGGATTTACGAGTACCTGCGTTAGGAAAGAAAAGTCAAATTTTTGGAAATGATGAATGAGTTTTTCCTTAAACAAATCGATCCAATAATTCACCGTAGTATTGCCCTGCTATACCTAATCTTTTTTTTTTCGAGTACTTATTCAGGATTTTTCCTTGACAATCCCAAAAATTCCAGGTTTCGTCAACACTTACGAATCGCCGCAGACATTGGATTGACTTCAAATAGGTGCAGATCCTCCTTCGAAGTCATCACACGATTTCGTTTTTGGTCCAGTGTCAGCAAACAGAAAATCCATCTTGCCAATAGCTTCTGCATCTCCAAATGTTGATGTAAAATATTGTACACTCGTTCGTATGAAATGTTTAGCATTTCAACAATCTCTCTAATTTTCCCTCCATCATCGGCCAACACGATATCATGGATTTTATAGAACATATTTTCCATAGTCCCTCATTCGGACCCGTTTAAATTCAATGAACCTCTATCTGATGGTCCTCGTAAACAGCTACCACCCGATCTTTGATTTCCTCGCACGCTTTCCCTTCCACAGGTATCGAATCACTGAACAATATTGGTCTTTTCCAATTTTCAGAATAACACGAAATTGTCCACTGTGAAATGTCGGCAAATCGAAACCACTCGATGAATCGATGTGAAATTTTGATAGACGTCATTTGAAGGATGGCACTAAACGATATGCAGATTTTTTATCTACTGTTCCATCTGTTGCCAAACACGGGTACTTATTAATCCAACCTCGCATTTCATTGAACTTGACAGTGTTAAGATATACTGTTTAGTACAGAAGGTCAGTAATTACATTCTAGGGTTTGCTGTTTTTCGAATTCCGCATACGTGTTGTAATTAGGGCCCCTTCTTCAGCCTGTTTCGGAATATACGAGGACCATTCAGAAACTAACCTCCGATTGGTCACAGTGCGGGTAGTGGGGGGGAGTAGCGCGCCATCTGTGCATTCACGCGCTCAGCAGGTCAGTCGGCATCAAGCCGTAGTCGAGTGAACATCGTACCTGCGCTAGTTTAGTTTTTGTGGCAGTTTGAAATGTGTGCTGCAATAGAAAATCCCGCCAAATGTGAGGTGCGTGCTGTTATAAGGTTTTTTACAGCCAAAGGATACTCTGCAGCAGCTATTCATCGTGAGCTTTGTGCCGTGTACGGACCAAAATTTATGAGTGAAGGAGTTGTCCGTGAATGGGTACGTTTATTTAAAAGTGGACGAGAAAACGTTCATGATGAAGAGAGGAGTGGTAGACCATCATTGGTGACTGACGAACTCGTTCAGACAGTTGATGCAAAAGTTCGTGAAAATCGAAGAAATGGCTCGGGTCCCAGCGGTTTGATGACGACGAAGAGCTCAAAGATGCGGTCACAGGCTGGCTCAAGGCACAAGCGGGTGATTTTTATGCAGAAGGAATTTCAAAGCTTGTGAAGAGATACGATAAGTGCCTCAATCGTAATGGAGACTATGTCGAAAAATAGTGCAAAGATGTAGTTGTAAGATGTATATATTAAAATATTTTTACTTAACTTGGTGTATCTTTTTCAATTAACCGGAGGTTAGTTTCTGAACGGCCCTCGTACTACCTAACTTCACTTTCCCTTTTTTTTTCTCCGCCCTAGAGGCAGGGGGAACTCCTCATGCCGTCCCTGCAGCGGCGGCGTGCAATGCTGCAGGTTCGTGTTGGACTTTCACCCACTAAAACTCCCTCCTTCTCCTCCTAACGCAACGCTCTCCAGTTAGAGTCCCAGGGACACCGACTCATAGAACTGGCGGTTGCAGAGGGCGAAACACCACTGCGCGAATAGTATATGTGCCGCCCACGCACTCGGTCATACACTCACTAGGAAGTTGGGGATGTGAGGAAGAGCTTGTTTTGCGATCTGGAACCAAGTTCCATTGTGTCTCGAAAGAACTCGTGAGGGTCAACTAACTCGGTTCGATCGTTCCATTATCACCCGGCTCTGGTTACGGAACTTCGGAGCCCTAGGTATAGATCCTCGGAAGGTCTTAGCCCCATACACGCCTTCGGTCATACGGCGCTCCAGCATGCATGGTTGTGTGGCCTTGATTCGAGGAGGCTACGGTTTCAGTCAGACATTAACGTTACGGGTCTTCCTCAGGACTGGGAGTACAGACCTGATGGGCCGAGTGGGTCATAGTTTCTCTGATATCGCTACGACTGTGCTCCCCACATCTATGCCGGGCCCGTTAAGAACTAGGGGAAGAATCGGGACTCCTTCTCCTCTCGCCTAGTAATCGGATTGAGCTATCAGTCGTGGCCTCCTGGTTCGGACATGTGATACTAACGGTACTACATGGTCTACCCCATTTCTAGGACTCGGAGGGCCGAGAGAACCATAGTTATCACGCCGCTACCTCGTGCCAGACGTTCGACAACTTTGCTTGCTGACTTTGTCTCCAGCGTCTTCTAGGTCCGAATGCCTAGGTGTGTTCGCAAAGGTGTCACGACCTATGCGCACGCTTAGACAGAGCCCTTGGATTTGGGGGGGTGGTCAATCTTGGTTTTCGTCGCTTATCGCAACTACTTTAGACCGTTGATCTCATCAATAATTGTCCCATATGTAAATTTCAAGATGGTTTTAGGGCTTTTCACGATGTTTCAGATTCTTTCTTGGAATAGGTCATAACTTTCAAACATATTTGATCCGTAATTTTTCTATTCAGTTCTTTTTTCTTCTTTTGTCTCTTTATTTTCAGAATCGACGTGGGCAACTTGAAGAAGCCTCTGTGTTTATTAATAGGTGACAACTCTTGAAGAAAGTCCTTCAAGTCGATTTCAGCTTATTTTGTACACAAAATAACACACATGCGGGGAGGCAGTGTTTTTTTACTGGGGTTTTTTTCTCAAGGCTTTCATTTCATACGCCAAATTCTATGGTACCCCGAAACTAACCCCTGCTAACACTACACGCTCTATTGTTTGCCAACCAAAAAATTGTAAGCAGAAAGTTCATAAGAATATATACAAATACAGGGTGTCCCGTAACTCAACGTCAAGCGGTTACTGGGCGATATGCTAAGTTATACCAGTTCTAGTAAAAATTAAAAAACATTATGTTATTGGATAAATGGTAATAGGTATATTCTTAAAAATATTGAAAATTGACACCCTACTCTACATCCTCATGTTTTGTAGTCACAAATTTTCCAATTCTGCAGTGATTTTTTTAACGTAATCCTAAATAACCATACTATTGATTACAGTCACAAATCCATTGATAGGTACAATTTTTTAGTAAAAAAAATATGAGTTTCGTTGAGACATGTTTAAAAAATTTGTTTTCAGCTAACTTCGATACAACATCTTAAAAAAATGTACCGTACTACCCTCGACAAGTTACTTTAAAAAATGGCCAATTCCATCTAGATCAACGTACCTTATATTTTTCAGCCTCCAAGAAGCTGCAATTTAACACCGTTAGAGTATTAACTTTGGGGAGCGGTGGAAGACGTTTGTTACGCCAACAAGCCAAGCACGATTGATGACTTGAAACATGAAATTAAAGTTGCCATTGCTGCCATAAGGCCAGAAACGAACGAAAATGTACTGAAACATTGGACTGATCGAATGTGGTACTGCCAAGTGAGCCGTGGTGGACATTTGACCGAAATGATTTTTCATAAATAATGTCATGAATTATGCTTTCAAATAAGTGTTTGATCATTGAAATCTCTCAAGCCGTTCTTTTTTTATAGCCTTTTTAAATTCGAAAGTTTCCGTGGGACACCCTTCATAACCGTATGAAAAGCTTGGTCCATCACATACTGAGAACTTCCGATGTAATGTGGACAACAAAAAGGAGATTGTAATACATAAGGAAATCACAATGGAAATTTCTGATTACCTCACTTCTCGACTTGATGGCTCCAGAACTTTTCATACAAATCATCGCTCGATGAGGATATAACATAACTTGTTAACGCCCCATTGAATATTTTCGGAACATAAAATTCTGACGAACATAAGGTACACATATCACCAGTCGGATACAGATACTAATTATCGAACACTAATTCTCTTGAGTCTATTGAATAATTCGTTGATGATTTTCATGCCCAACTGAGGAGAGTGCTTTTCAGAACCAGTCAGACCCGAACATTTATATGGTCTAATTCTTGTACTAGTCGAACAATTTTTATAGTTGATCAAAATACTTACTTTTCTTAGAATTGAACAGCATATTTCTCTATAATTCACGATTATGACATGATTTTTTATTGAAGAAGGATAATCGGTTAAACCGCAGTAATATCTAATTTCACCGCATTAGTTATTTGAATTTAACATGATTAGTTTTTATTTCATTTCAAATATGTATTATTCGTATGTCTTATCACGAAATGAATATATATGTCATTAAATTCAGAATTAGTTTCTTAAATGATACATTTCAATTACTCAAATGTAGTTCAAACAACACTAACAAGTTTGAATTGAAAACCTATAGATGACATATTGCTAAGATGGTCATTTACTATTGACGATCTGCTTATCAGATGTGTTATCACAATGCACCGGAAGTATAGCTTACCTAAGATTGTTCTGATTGGCTGAATGTTGGGTAAATGAAATATATAATCGTGCGTATTGGATCGATCTCTAACACTCTTTAATTGGATTTGGAAATGGAACATGCAATTTTACCATAGTTTTTACGGAGCGAAAGTGATAATTTTGGGAAACTTCCCGCATAGCTGCTGTCGTATATATTTCGATATCTGGATGCGGTTTCTCTACTGAGCATTAGCATGACAAGCAAACGTATCAGAGAGGTGTGCATGCAGGATAGCAAACTCAGGGGATGGCTCAAATTGCTTCGTTCCGAAAGACGCAAACGCATATTGAACCCAAGTATCGGTATAATCGTTGAACGGCTTAGTTCAACACATACTGGGAACATCCGATGCAATAATATAACTGATATTTTTTCTTACTAAAACAATTGCACCCAACAATGTATTTGTGACTGTAATCAATAGCATAGTTATTTGGGATTACGTTAAAAAAATCACTGCAAAATTGGAAAATTTGTGAGTACAAAACCTGAGGATGTAGTGTAGGGTGTCAATTTTCAACATTTTCAAATATATACCTATTACCAATTAACCAAGTGACATAAAAGTTTTTTTGGGATTTTTGCTAGAACTGGTATAACCTAGCATATCGCCCAGTAAACGCTTGAAGTTGAGTTACGAAACACCTATATATATTCTAGGCTTCAGCCTATCTAGGGATAACTACCGGATCCATATGGCAATTATTATTCCCTGAACGGCTTCATACCACTGCTACACATTAAAATAATATATCACTCAAAAAGAATTACCGACAACCAGAATTCGGAAGGGACTAGAAGCATTTTGATCAAACAAAATACCAACAATTCCCTAACGTCTGTTAAAACAGAAAATGATTAAAAGCTTCCCAAAGTGATAAACTTGTTGACTCTCCTTCCTCGTCCACTAATCCGTTACTACGTCTCTGAATAAATACCTGGCCGGTGCTGTCTTCGTAGCGCAACAAGTTGACATACCGACTACGCTGACCATAAATCCTGAATGTTTTGTCTCCGCTAGCGCTCTGAGAAAGGTGCGGCTACCTTCCGGAAGTGGCAGTCTCCAAGGTCACATACTCGCTGCTCCAGGTCGCGCTTCAAGCAGGCGGCTGTACTCGATGACGTTCCTCGGGTGGTACTCCGGTTCTTTTCCTGCATCCTCCTCTGCGTTTATTCACGTGATTTGGCGATGCATTTCATGGGACGAATGTAAAGGTGCAGCCGGACTATCGTTTTCTAACGCTCCTTTCACATTACACGATTTCGCCCGTCCGGGAAAAAATCGCCCGATTTTTAATCTACTTTCACATTGAACGATAAAAATCGTACATCGGAACATCAGTTCATTGGAACATTTGGTCTGGTCTGGATGAAAACTATGGATCGCGAACAAGTTATTGCGTTATGGATACTGTATCGGCGTCGGAAAAGACAAAGGCGCAATCGCCTTCACTGGATTCACCCAATTAATCAGAGACGAGAGGAAGTCGGGATGTTCCACACATTATTTGAAGATCTTAGAAACGATGACCAAAAGTTTTTCAACTACTTTCGTATGTCAGTTCGCTCCTTTGATGAGTTACATGGGAAACTGAAGAGTGTTCTTCAACGACAAAACACGCAGTTCAGAAACTGTATACAACCTGTTGAAATGCTGTCAATATGTTTGAGGTAAGCATAATATTACAGTGGTAGGTAATATAATAAAACCTTTTGAATAAGCAAATATACTTTATTTAATTTTAATCACTCAAAATATATCAGATATCGAGGAATCTCTTGAAGCCGAAATAGACGGACTATGCTCAGTTTCGGTTACTGTAGAGTTGCTGTAACTTGATTGAAGATGAGGAGTCTCCTTTAGTTTGTTTATGTTTTCTATTACGTTTAACACTCCCACTTGAAATTGAAGGAATTCACTGTTGGAATAGTTTGTCAAATGAGGCATTAAACTCTGAAGGAAGGACATTTTACTGCAGGGCGTTTTATGTTCCAGAGCTTTGAGCATTCTCACCTCAACCTCATCTAGTTTCTTTCGTTTCCTTGTTCCTACGGGCTTGGATAGCAGGTTTACGTTGGTAGAAACTTCAGGTTCACCAGTGGTGCCTTCAGGCTCTTCATCTTCTTCGAGTGTTCCTGGTACAATTTCTGGGTTGAAGCTGTCTACCGTTTCTTTTTCGGTGTAGATCTTATTCAAAAATTGAAGTTGGTCTGAAAACACATATTTCTTACGTTTTTTGGCCCCAGATCCACTTTTTTTAGCAGATTTGTCATCTTTTTTCGATTTCACGAAACAATCTCGGAGATTAGTCCACCTTTTCACCACTTCTTTGCCTGTAAAAAAAATAAAATAAATAAATACAATCAATTCAGTTTGATAATTATTAATGACAATGTTCACTTTATTTCAGATATTTGGCAAGTGGCTGTACGTTTACGGATTTGCATTACAGCTACAGAGTTGGAATTTCAACAGCAAAAAACATAGTTGAAGAAGTATGTGCTGCGATTTGGTCAGAAATACGAGAAGAGTGTATACCGACACCAACTTGTGATATGTGGCAGTCAATTGCTTCCAACTTTGGAAGTATCGCAAACTTCCCTCACTGCGTTGGAGCCGTGGGCGGCAAGCATATAAGACTGACTTGTCCGTTTGACTCAGGATCAATGTATTTTAATTACAAAGATTACTTCTCTATTGTCCTTATGGCTGTAGCAGACACAAAGTACAGATTTGTTTACGTTGATGTAGGGAGCTATGGTAAAGAGTGTGACTCGTCAATATTTAAGAGGTCCAAATTGTGGAAATTAATAGAAAGTGGTTCTCTACCATTACCTGAGGAAAAACTTCTTCCAGGAACAGAGTGTCCTAAAATACCATACTTCTTTGTTGGAGACGAAGCATTTGGCTTACACAGACATCTACTGAGACCCTTTGAAGGGAAACGCTTAACAGTTGAAAAAAGGGTCTTTAATTATAGATTGTGCAGAGCACGAAGATATGTGGAATGTGCGTTTGGCATCCTGAGCAATAAATGGCGTATATTCCATCGCCCTATCAACGTTCAGCCACATTTCGCAGTGCTCATCGTCAATGCGTGCATCGTACTGCACAATTATGTACGTGACAGAGACGGATATCTTGTTGAGGACACAACGACGATCACAGGCCTGGAAGATGTATCAGGGGAAATCACTATACGAGGAGGCTTGGAAGCAAACAATATCAGGAGTGTGCTTACCTCATATTTTTTGACAGAAGTCGGAAGTGTATCCTGGCAAATGTCTAAAGTATAATTTGTCATATATGTGAAAATAAATAAATAAATGAAATAAAAATAACAAGTGTCTCTGTTGTAGATAGTTAATCAAGTAAAGTTACAGTACATACAATACCAATATACATTAAAAAATACAATATACATCCTCCAAAAAGTAAGTTTACTCTGCTTAATAGAAACTTAATAGGTATAATACTTACCAAATGCATTTTTTTCTTCATCGCCATTGTTCTCGAAATCCGGATTGAGTGCTAAACATACTTCTTCCCAGGCTATCCTTGTTGCATTTCTATCCTTATAAATTTCTAAGGTTTTGTCCCATAACACAGGTTTTGCTGCAACTAGGGATATTAACACTTCAACGTCAACACCTTCCATAATTTGCAGACAAACCACCAACACTGAAACATTACTGGGGACAGTTCCCGTACGACTAAAAACCGTCTAGTGGGAAAGCGTGCATTTGGTCACATGGGCCACTAAGCTAGAGGACGATACGGCAGCCGGGCGGTTCTAGAGGCACTGGACGGCTGCAACACGATTAAAAAACGTGCCCGTGTTCTAATCGTGCAATGTGAAAGGTCTCGTACTCTTCAACATAGTTAAACAGTCGAGCAAGAAAAATTGCCCGGGCGATTTTTTCCCGGTTGGGCGAAATCGTGTAATGTGAAAGGAGCGTGACGTTATGATAAATATTTTTTTAGGAAACGAATATCATAAAGGGTAATTGAATGGGGGTGCAAGATAGTAGTTTTCTGTAGTAAAGTATGGAAATATTGATTGATTTAGACAATATACGTTTGGGAATTAACACAGCGGTCAATAGGTCCGACTTTATGCAGAGCGGGAAACATTTTTAGCCAACATTTATTTTTATTATTCAATAAAATCTCCTTTTGGAGTAATACAATCAATTGAACATTTATCTAGCTTTGCAATATAACTGATGTAGAACGATTTATTGGGATATTCTGAATATGCTTTAGTTTCAGCAATCACTACCTCATCTGATCCAAATCTCTTTCCACGAAGCATCTTTTTCAGTTCTGCTAAGAACCAATAGACACGAGGAGACAAATCTGGGGATTACAGTGGTAGCGATAGCGATTCGGAACCCAATTCCAACTTTTTTGCGGCTGTTTTCATTGACTTGTGGCATAGTGCATTGTCTGGGAGAAAAAGCCTTATCTCGGTAATTTCTACTTTTGAACAATCCAACAAATAAATATGATGGTGAATTGTTTTCCATGTTCTAAGTATTCATGGAATTAAACTCCGTGCGCATCTCAAAATTCAGAGACCATAACTTTGGATGGTTTTCTCTGTTTGAACGTCACTCAGCAGACTGCCTCTTTGATTCTATAGTAAAGAATTTCATCGTTGTGATGAGCTGATGCAAAAACTCTTTTTTATCTCGAGAGAACGTCTCTTAACAGCTCTTTGAAGGTCGTTATTCCTCTACTCTGGTGTGAGCAAACGTAACACCCATTTGAAAAATAGATTTTTAATAATTTCAAAATTATTTATGGTGTTGAAAACACTACCTTTCGATAACTTCGGAGTGTCAGCTATATCATGCAACTTCAATTTGATTATTTTCTGAGCTTTTTCAATATTTTCGGGATTAACAGTCTCATTTGGACTACTAGACCGTTCAGCTCCATCGGTGTCCATATGACCACCTTTGAAATCGGTAATGTTATGTGATAAAAGTGATTTTATTCTGGTTTAGCTAAGGAGATATATGGCCCAAGTAGCATTTCTTGTTTTATATAAGTGCGAATACCCTCTTCGACACTGCCTTATAAAATTCAAAGTATAATTCAAAATATAATGTAGATACAATAAATTTTCCCTGTCCCCTATATATCCTTAATTGGCCTTAAATGATATAATTTATAACTTCCCTATAAGTGTCGACAAAGACTTATGGTTTTTCCGATAACCATTTGAACACTTTAATAATCCTATCTATACGACTGTTAAAAAACTCCCATATTGAAACGATACTGTTTCCGTTACCTTTCTGTTGTTGTTTCAATTACCTTTCAGGATGAAAACGCGCATGCGCAACTTTTTCGTATTGTTTCACTCTAATTCAACGTCAAGTATTATTCATCTTTATTTATCTGTTCGTTTATTGGTTAGTTGAATTCAGAAACAACCCAATAACATTAAATATGAAGTTGAAGATACGTAGTTGGTTTTATTGAACGCTTACAAGTTACATTTCTTATAAGCGCGAAGAAAATCTTGAAGGTAATTGAGCAAACACTTGCAATTTTTTCTACACTGTATGAAATCGAATTTTACCTCCGAATAACCGGTGCGCCCTCGATATACGAAAGTTTTGAATTTTTTATTGAATAATATACAAATCAATTTCAATTATTTTTTTCTAAATGCAACAATTTTTCAATACAAACACTAAGTTTTGGATAATGGTATCTTGAAATAAACAAAAAATTCATTTTCAATCCAAATTCAACTTTTTTCTTTGTTCTAAATTTTTCACAAAGCTGAAAAAACACGACATTTTCAGTAACAATATGGCCGTGTCGGATATTTAGTCATGCTCAACACTTGGACTCATATAAATTATTTCACATCTCTAATGTAAATACACTGCCTTTTTGTTTTATAATAATTTTTGATATATTCATAATCACCAATTTAAGTGATAAAAATTACTGAATAAAAAAAAGTAGAAGCTTTATAAACTTTAAGTGATTTACACCACGACCATCCCTGTATTATAACTGATGGTAACTCAAATCCTTGAAATGAACAGTAGTTCTCACGCATGCGAATTATTCCGGATGCGTGAGAACTACTGGTCATTTGAAGGTGTCGCTCTTTGAATGAAAACATTACCTGATATTCTTGACGCAAGTTTTCACTCAAGATATTGTGTACTATTTTCAATAATTGTGTTTAGGTGTGGACATGTCTTTCAAAATAGTTCAAACCGAAGAAACAGGAAGAGATATTCCTTCTCTTACAATTGTTCCTGAAGCTTGGGAACAAAACGGCATCCTTTATTGGTCCACATCAAGGAATGCAGCGAGTGCAGTACGAAATCCGTACAAATTTTTGTTATACAAGGCTGCAGAAGAAGAAATATCTGCAATGCTGCAATATATCGACAGTGATATAGATCATTCAACGAATTTTCCTGGATTAAGTGAAGAGAATTTAAATCACCTTGCAGAAAAATTGGATAATAGATATAATGTAAATGAATAATATCAATAAGGACCTAAAGAAATTTCTTTTCCGATTGTTGGATGTAAATTTAATAATTTTTATAGGTTATTTTGCAAACTATGAAAATGCAGTGATGTCAAACACTTTCAAGTAGTTATGAAATTGTATTTAAAAACACCTTATTCTTATCTTGATTTACTTATTCTCATCTTGATTTATAAGGGTATTCAGTTATTGGACATACATGATTTTAATATATATAAAAGACTTGATAAAAACTTGAAAACACTGAACACTATCGGTTACATTACGAAGTTGCAAACACTTCTATAGAACGCCCTATAATAACTGTTGTATCACCTTGCTTCTGATGTTTCATAGGCGGGTTCCTGTAACCTTTATAAACCCATATTATGAACCTTTTGGTACTATAACCTGAAGTTTTTATGAACAGTTCAAAATCTATAGTTTATAGAAACTTCTGGGAATCAATAATTTTCGCTTTTCCTATATGAACTGAAACACCTCAGGTACTTAGCACCCCTATTATGAATCACTAATAACACCAATTTCAAATTTATAAATCTTCAGGTTACCAAATGTGTTACTTGGGGGGCATATTCATTTATTGAGTTTATGATTGAGTTAAAAGCCATCTAGTCATTTCATTTTCATACCAACCTAATTTTAAATTATTGTTACCAATCGTGTGAAATTCAATGATCAAGATTTGAAAAAAAACTCCTTACAAAAAGTGGAGCCGGATAAGATCACACTTTTTTCTCAAGCATCTGGAATATTCTATTTTTGATAGATGATTCCTGACGAATCGACATGCTTTTTTACTGGTATAAGAATTTCTTGCAAATAAAATTTCCTGTTTTGGTGTAATTAATTTGTTTAAACGTCTCCATTAGATGATTCATTCTATATTTCCATAAAATCTTTGTTTGAACTCCATAACGTGGACATCACTTCACTATTGAGCCTCGATTGAGCCACACTCTTTGGTTTTTAATAATTACTTTTTCATTCTCAGTACTCGTTACTTTACTATATTACGCTTCCTATCGTTGACTAAAAGCTGAGAAGTACTTCTTCCTAAGGACTAAAACCTGTCTTGACTGAGAAATTAGTTCCACACATCAAAGTTCACCCACCAACTGCTCGAACTGCTAGTCAGCCTATTTCTTTCATTCACTGACATGTAGAACTATGGAAGAATATTATACACAACCCATGTTTTCGCTCTGATGTGTCACCTTCATCCGGCTATACGATCATTATTTACCGTTCGAGTGGCTCGAGGAGGACTTCACTACGAAAGATATTAAATAGCTTGATTTCCTTTTCCTGAATGTTATTGATTTTGGAATTTGGGACAAAACTGTATGTACAACTGTAATACAACGTTAGTTACTAACTCGAAGTGTATTTTGATGATTAAAAATAGCCATAATATTTCTGATTTCTTCGAGGACTGGTCAAAAATTTCTAAGGAAGAAGGCACTTCATTAAGTTCAAGCTCTTCGAATCAAATCTTAAAATGATTACAAATAAAACCATGCATACTATAACCGCTTCCAGTCACCAATAAGGCACCTGAGCGCGTCCCTGATGCGCTCCGATCTGCTGAAGCCCTTTGTAGTCAAACACTCCCAAGGTCACACGCACCTAACTGGAAGGCGTCTTATGTAGTAGCATTCAACTTATGCATATTTGGATTATCAAAATACAGTTGAGGTATTCATATACAATCACTAATTGAACTGATCAAGTGCTCACATTACTTATTTTATATTGTAAAAAAATTTTTCAACAAATTTTATAAATGTGAATACATTCTCATCATTAATACTTTCGATATTCCCCTACTCTATTCCTGGGATTGTTTATCTAAATAATTGAGATTTTTCTATTGACTGGTCAATAAATTCTAGAATGTAACATGTGGACTTTCAACCCATTTCGCTATCAAATTGATGTGTAAGGTTGGGAAAAAAGAAATCATTTTTTTTGTCGACATATGGTTTTACTGATCTATATATCTGTTTGTTTTTGTCGCATCTGGTCAACCTTTATTTCTTTGAAAGGAAGAATTTATGTTCTTGCGATACATATTTCGTCATTGTTGTGACTGAACAATTTAGTTGTGTGTTAGACCGTCAAACATGAAGGTGAATAAAGAAAAGCTATTGTACATTTTACAATTTTGCTTTGACAGAGGGTAGAATGCAAGTTAGGCGGCTGAAAATGTATATAATGTTTATGGCCCTAATACTGTAACAGCCAATCACACGCAGTTTTGGTTTCGCGGATATATTGAAAGCCACGTGATTGTTATCCAAAAGATCCTCAGCATGCATTAAAAAAAATATCCAATTTTATTTTTCATTTATCATGATTCCTTCAACTTATTAACAACAACAGTAAACGATGTGATTGTTTCACTAATTGAACTCGAACATTTTTCCTTACAAAATTTCGAATGCATAATAGGAGAATACATAGAAATTGGAGGTATAAGTGGATATGTGTTTATTTGCCTAATCTCTTCGAGAAGTTAGAGAAACGTGTGTAGATGTAGACTTGACATTTATTTCGAACGACTCCTTCGGATTCTGGAAGATGGGATTTATACTTCATGACCGATTAGTTCTTCAAGAATGAGATAAATCATGAATGCAAAAATTGTAGAAAAGCTCTGCGAGGTCTGGAAATTTTGCTCTCTTTCTTGTAGTTTCTATCCGTACTTCTGAAACAGTGTGAACGAACAATCCCCTAGAATGAATTCATTCTAATCAACTCTCAAAAGATGGGATAATAGTGATGATGTGAATCTACCGGTAATTATTAAATTTATTTCATTGATTTCTTGAACTGAAGAAAAATAATTTTTCAATTATGGTGGCAAATCCTCACAAAATTATCCACTTCTTTGTGCAGTGAATTTCCTTTAGTATAGGTTTCACAACTCCTCACACATTACATTTGATATCATTAACTGTCTTTTCTTTCGTTAGAAATAAAAAACATGATGGCTTTCGTCCTTTATTTGAAATGGATGTCCTGTCACCACAAATTTTGCTGAGTTATCTCTTATATTTCTTTACTTCATCTCTTTTTCGAGTTTCATTGAAATCACTTCGGATCGAAATATTTCACATTTCCATAAAACAATTTCAAGGTAATAACTTAAAGACTCAAATTGACAATAAAAAAATTCCATTCGACATATTCGTTGAAACTTTGAATGTTTACTGATAATAAGTCACAATACTTTTAGGCTTCTCTATGTAATCGATTTTTTTTTTTTCATTAAACGTCTTCATATATTAAAGAATCCTAGCTTCATAAATTCATAGGTACGATGCTGAGATTGAAGGATTTCCTGGATTTCGATAACCTTGATGTATTTTCCAAATTTTGTGAATTAATCATGAATAACATGAGATGGATATTCAAGGATTTATAGAGGAAACCAAATTTCAGATACTCATAACATCGGAAGTATACGGCGGATTTGGGCCAATAACCAATTTTACCGAGATAATTGGACAATAAACCGATTCTGATAATATGAAAACACTTGCTCATCTTCTTTAGATGATAAAGAGTCAAAGCCAATCGAGTGAGATATTTCATAAAAATATCCATTTCCACCGGTAATATTCAAACGACAATATCAATTGAAATGTTCTCTTGTAGAAGGATTTTGATAACAGTCATGCCTATTTTGGCATCAATAAATTTATTCCATTTCTTGTGGGTTTCTCACTACTATTGTGCAGAATGGTTAAAGTGCATGAAAAACAAATATCACTTGAACTGAAGGTCTGTATCTTGTACTTCATAGAATCATTAGTCATTTGTTCGGATGAAATCATTCGTCATCTTTTTTCAAAATTGCACCATTTTTCAGATATTTGATGTTGAAAGGAACTAAATCAATATAAACATCTTATGAAACATGAGTGAATCATTTCTTAGAGGGAATATAATGTTCTCAAACAATTCAGATTCAATAGTGGATGCTGTGAAAGGTAATTTTCAAGGGTAATACCACTAGAGGTGAGAATTTTTGAGAACACTCTTGTTTTTTGGGAATTATGCGTTTAAATTTCACGAAACGAAGTTATCCTTAAAATCATCACTTTGTTGAGTGAAATTTGTATGATTTTCAAAAAACGACAGAGTGTTCTCAAAAAAAGTTCTAATCTCGTGTGGTATTTGAAAACATCATTCAACAATATAAATCAAACGAAATAAAAAATAGTTTTTTATTCAAAAATAACCAGTTAGAAGCATAACAACAAATTATTCATCTTTATTCTCAAAATAATAATTATTGATAGTACAATTATTATACACATTACGAGCATTATTTTCGAATGATGAGGTAGATACTGATGTTGTTTCTTGAAGAACATTTTTTTCATTCCTTATGGCTGTGATTATTTTTTTGTGATGTTGTTGGTCCAGTTGGAGATACGGTTTCACTGACGCTGCAGAAGAATGGCCTGTTATCTTTATCAGCTGTTCCTCGCCAATCCCTGCTTTGGCTAATTGGCTGACAGCAGTAGCTCGATGCTAGTGGTTGGTTATCTTGGACTTGGTTGTGTTGATGCCAATGAGTTCTGCCGATTCTTTTGTCCGTTTCGCTTTCGTATTGGGACCGGTGGGGGGGAGGTTTTGAACCATGAACCATATTTCCAATTCTTATGTGGAGTAAGGAATTCAGTGGTTATGTTTGAAGTTCTTTTGTATACAAGTAGCTTATATAACCTCACCGGGTAAATATCTTCTTCATTATTGGGAGTCAGACATTTCGATTCTGCTCATTTTTGGGCACCACCTAGTCTTGTTTTAGAAAATATCGGATTGTTGGCAATTCGGCCCGTTGGATTACCATCGTTTTCAATTACGAATTGGAAATGCGAAATTAGGCATGATGAACCCTCTCCTCCGCGCCAAGCAAGCTCCAATGCAGCAATAAAATAAAATTTTCTGTTCAAAACGTCTGGATTATCTTCTTTACCTAAGTTGAACATCTTTTTGTGTTGCTCCAAAGACAGTGCCTTCGCAATAACTTTTCTTTTCTCAGGGTCCACTTGCAAAATACGCCTCTTGGCATTTCGTGCATCCCGCGCCGTTTTAAAAGCCACGTCTGTGAATGGATCGAACCTAACGCCCCATTCGGAATAGAATTTTTCCTGCAGCTGTTTGGCAGTATTATTCCACAAGGTTTGTACGACACTTTCCTTGTAGTCTGATCCATCTCTTTTCTTCATATTGAAAGCCCAGTCTAGCATAATATTATTGAGCTCTGACAAACTTGTTTTTTCATTTACAAGGTATTCCCGGGCAGCACAGAATTCTTCAAATTGTTTCCAAATGTAGGATCTTGACTTCAATGCATTAAAACTTTTCTTCACACTTTCCTCAATTGAAGTAATATTACAATTCCCCAAAAAAAAAACAATGAAAAATTCAGATTATACCTCCTAGTGCCTTTTGTATTTTATTTTCGAGGTTGGTGTGACCTATACGAAAATCGAGAGATTATAGAATTTGAATAGTGCGTTCAAATCTCTACATGGTTCAATATTGACAATTGACATGCAATAGACGCGTGTTGACATTCGAAAGGATAGGATGTCGGTGTGGTCAACCACAAAACGAAAAATATAACTGAAAACTATGCTGTAATGAGTTCATTACAGCACTGTTTTCAATACTGTAATGACCTCATTATAACACTGAAATAGAGAAAAAAATTTCCAAAGCACATTCACAATGGGGGATGAAATTGAAAATTGAAGTTTTTGCATTTCGGTCGAAGAAATAATAACAGATACCTCTGTTGAAGAGCCTAATTTTCAGAAATTCTTTGAAAATAGTTAGGTGTAGGAAGTACAGTCAATTGTAGAATATTTTCGAACATTAGCTGATGTCATTGGCAGGAAGCTAGCTGTACGCGACAAACATCCTATCTCCAAGGTATTTGGCAAATTTCTACCAATTTTCGAGATTTTTTCAAAGTCGAGAAACAGCGTGGAAAGCATCGTCGTCTTTTTCCCTCCAAAACCCACCATTCGCTCGCGAAATGACCGATTAATATATAGAGACAAATACACTATGCGTGTCAATATTATGCAACAAATTTATTTTCTTGGAACAAAATATTTGGCAACAAAATCCAGAATAAGGTCGATCCTTTACTTTTAACTTATACCAAGTTTTTATTAAGGTGTGATGGATTTTTGTAGCACTCTGTGCCATCCTCATCAACCTTCTGAATATTTTGAATAGAGTGTGGGTCATGAGAGAGAGAGAGAGAGAGATTTATTGATGAATTGCAAAAAATACAATTGCTTTCACAAGTCAAAATCAGCAAGATATCTGGAATCATCAATTATAACATGATAATATAATAATACAATATAATCTATATAATATAATAACATAATATAACCTTACAACAAAAATAGACACAGCATACAAGTATACAGATTCAAACTGTGAGACATCCTAGAAATGAGACCTTTCAAAACATATCTATAAACAGAAACCTTCAAAGTTGCATTAAACAATTAAAATGTGTTAGAGCACCGACTGGTAGAGATTTAGTTGTAATATAGATTATTAAATCTACATAAAGTGGGTTTCGCAAACTGTCATGCTTGTGTACTCGTCTACTGAATAGAAGATCTTAGATAACAGAAAGTTGAATACTTTTTTGGCGCTCTTGTTCACCTGAACAGAGTGCTTATCAATTTGCCCAAATGTCTGTGACTTTCGAATTTTTGGGCAAAAGTGGTATCAATCGTTTTGTTTGGACCTACTGATGAATAATCCGTGGTCAAAATCGATTCTGTCCGTCCGTTCCGTGAACACGATAACTCTCGAACGGATGAAGTTAGAGAGTTGAAACTTTCAGAATAGGTTTGAGGTATAAATATCTCGGCTAAGTTCGTTATTCGGTCAAATCGGCCGGAATAGGTTCGGAGTAACAAAAAAATTTTTTTTCAAATGACACTGTTCAAATAAAAATTTTTTTATGGTGCAGTTTTATCAGACGTATACAAAAATACCACTCTCGACTTCGACAAGCTAATAGTTCTGGAGATATGATTTTTCAAAATTTAAATGATTGTCAGCGACATTGAAGGATCTCTATATCTCCATGAAAGTAACTACGTTCGGTTGAGTAACGGTGAGAAACGTCAGAATTATTTTCCAAATAGGAGAGTACAGGTTCAATTCCGTACGGAGTTTGAAGTCAAGAAGTTTTTATCAACATTGATTATTATTTGACTTAATCTTAGAGATTTCAACTTTTGTATCTTTATTCAAATAGGTGTTAATGTCTATATATTTTTTATCAACAATATTCAATCATTACTCGTAAGTGGTTTACCAGAGCGCCTAAGCCAACTGACCTCACGTCAGTGCTTTCTAAATTTTTTCTTGAATTTTTTAGTTGGCAGACTCCTCACCCCAACTGGAAGTTTGTTGTATAGAGTGGCCGCACTGAAGTCAGGGAATCGCTGGGACTTTTTGAGTCTCACAAAATCCTTTCTAATGGCAAATTTATTTCTGGTGTCATAATTATGAACCTCGGACTGAGTTGTAAAGTTCTCCAGATGAGCATGAACATATACTAGGCACTCGAGAATGTACAACGAAGGAAATGTGAGCAATCGGAGATCCTTGAAGACGTGCCTACAGCAGTCGCGATACCCCAGTCCACCCAAAACTCTGACTGCCCGTCTTTGTACTCTAAATATTGCTCCAGCATGAGTGCAGCCACCCCACACCAGCACACCGTATCTCAAATGCGACTCTACTAGAGCAAAGTACGCCGACCTCAACACCGCCGTGGACAAGGAGCATGAAAGGACTCTGAGCGCAAATATATTGCTGCTCAGTTTGGAAGCCAGTTGGTCGACATGGTCCGTCTATGCGAGTGACGCGTCGAGGAATACACCCAAAAATCTGATAGGGGTGTTCTTTTCAGATCGGTCATTGGGACTCTTCAAGCTGAAGATGAGATTCCCAGTCTTTCGATCGTTGATGGATAACCCATTGGACAGAAACCATTCAGAGGCCCTCGACAAGGAGGTCACCGCCATGTCCGTCAAGGATGCCATGTCAGATGATTCAGTCATTATGGTGGTGTCGTAACAAACATAATAGACTCAGCATTGGCCATGAACTCAGGAAAATCGTTGATGTCAATGATAAAAAGCATTGGTTCCAGTGTCGACCCCTGAGCCACACCTGTCCTCAACGGTCTAACAGAGGAGGAAGCACTATCGGTGATCACAACCTGAGATCTATCATTCAAGAATGAGTAGATCAGGTTCCGTGCTTCTTGATCAAAACCATATTTTTCCAGTTTGTACACAAGCGTATTGCTGGGGACACAGTCGAAGGCTTTCGTCACATCAATAAACGTTGCCTGGCTGAATTTTTTATCTTCGAAGCAATTTATAACGCCTTTAATCAGTTGGAGTATTGCGTCCGTGGTGTTTCTGCCTTTCCTAAAACCAAACTGACAGTCGGCAAATAAAGCGTTATCTTCGAAAAAAGCTATTATCTGATCTGATATAACTCTCTCTAGGATTTTTGAGAATATTGGCACGAGTGAAATAGGACGGTAATTATCGAGATCATTTTTATTCCCTTTTTTATGAATCGGAATAACCTTGGAGATTTTCAAGCAATTTGGAAATTTGCCAGAAGTCAGGCATCTGTTTATAAGCTTCGTCAATGGAGAGATGATGGGGTTAATATTTCTTTTCAGCACTTCAACTGAGAGCCCGTAAAAATCAGTTGACCTACTGTTCTTCATTTTCGATACAACGTCTCTTATACAATTTTGGCCTATTTCCCTGAAGCCAAAATATGTATTAGGGGGAATCTGCTTCGTGAACGAGTCCTTGAGGGGTATGGATGGCCTTGGTAAGCTTGCTGAGATTTTTTCACCACACGTTGAGAAGTGATCATTGAACAAGTCCGGACTTATATGTATAGGTTGCTTCTGCTTTTTCTTTCCAAGCTGGTCGTGTATTAGACGCCATGCCGCCCTCGATTTGTTTTCTGACCTCTCAATGATGTTTTCGAAATAGTCTGTCTTCGCTTTTTTGATGGGAGCCCTATATCTTGTCCGTAACCGATATCTTAGAGTAAGTAACTCACCCGTACGGTATCGCTCGTACATGGCCTTCAGCAGTGAAATGTTCTCTCATAGTTCTGAGTTCATCGCTATACCATCTTCGATCAGGTTTCGAGTTCCACACTTTAATTTTTTTCTCAGGAAACGAGTCATAGAATATACCAACAAATATATTGTGGAATTTATGGAAAAGTTGATCAGCATCTGAGACCATATCGTCAATGAAATCCCATGATTGACTCGAGAGCAGATTATGCATAATGCTGAAACCCTCATGGGTTAGTGGTCGGATTGTTTTCTGTGTGTATCCTATGCAGGCATTACCGATGTTAGAGTGGAGTATCTGCGCGTCTTGATCGGAGAACGGGGTAGTTATGAGGTCAGCGTAATCCTCCGGAGATTCAAAATTACTGAAGATGTTATCCAGACAATTATTCTTCCTAGTGGGGCGGAAAATCCACCGTCTGAGACCAAAAGATGTAAAAAGGTTCAAAAGGAGGTGCGCCTCAGGGTCCGACTCATGTTTACCGCTTGTACTGAACCTGACATTAAAATCACCACAACAGACTATTCTCTCATTTTTCACATTCAAACTACCCAATATCGATGCCATAACGGACATAAACAACTTAAAATCTCTACTTGGGGACGAATATATACATATAACTACAGTATTCATCCTCAACAATTTGATAGCGGATATCTCGCAGTGAATCTCCACAGACCGGTTACAAATACTGTCGACCTGGATAAATTCATTTATTACATTTAATCCATCCCTGACCAGAATCATAGTGCCACCCCTCATCTTGCTGGCTCTGCAGAAGCAGTGAGCCAGGTTCCAACCACTTAGACCAAAACCTGACGATTCTCCCAAAGTAAGCCAGTGCTCAGTTAAACATACGATAGTTGAAGAGGTGTGGTGGAGCATAGTTTCTAAGTCGTTAATTATTTCACCATTCATGAGGTGCCTTTTGCCAAGGTCTTTTTTTGGGGGAAATTAGTTAGTTCAAAAGATTTTCTTTGTCATGGCCTATTTTTTCAAGACGATGGTACCCCATGAAATTTGTCAACGAAGTTGTGCATGAACAAAACTGTAATGGTCAACTTTCATTCCGGGACAAATTTCATCAGATACGAGTAGCATTGTCTCAAAGCAAATGAGCTATGACAAATTGCACATACTGAAAACATCTTTGAACCAAAAAATTGTCCAAATAAAATTTGTCAAGATAATTTTAGCACGCGTGTACAGAAGATACAACGACCTTGCCAGCAAAGTAACACATAACCCATTTCTCCATTCAAAAAATTTAGAGGGCTGATTAGGATGGCACAGGATGCTACAGAAATTCTTCGAAATGCTTTCAAATTTCGTAAAAGTGAAACAAAATTTGATCTGTTTCAGGATTTTGTTGCCAAATATTTTTCTTCAAAGAAAATAAATTTGTTTCATAAATTTGGCGCGCACTGTATAGAGATTAATTTGAAATGATGAAGCTTGATTTCAATGAGCGTAACTTCCAACTAGTTATGTTCGGAAAATAGTACTATTCGCATCTAATTTGTCATATTGATAACATTCGGAGTAATGGGATTATATGGAATGAGCTGTCGATTTGTATCAATTGAAATAGTAAAATTTATATCTGCTCAAATCAGTATCATACGGATTCAATTCAAATATATCTGGGTTTTCTTAACTGCTCTATTCATTACCATCGTACGGTTGTTGTTTTGTACCATCTATAGTTTAACATAAATGATTTCATCCAATTTCTCGAGAAAAATATGGAACCACACCGCAATGATTCAAGCATTCCGATTTAGTCATTTTGCGGATGCTAATAAATTTATCAATTCACGGAGTACATGATTCAGAATTCTTCCATTCCCTGGAGACAGGAAGTTACTGACCTAGATGAGTCGTGTAGATATGAAGGGAGATTCTGGATGACATTTTTTTTTCATTTTGCTCACCTCTTTCTTTCACTTTCTCAATGAGTTTCAAGGATACTGTCTGAAGCAAATTTTTGATGTTCATACATGGAAAATTCTTAGTAGGTACATACTTTGTATACCGGATGTCTTGGATCGATGCATGTATTGAAAAGCACTGACGTAAGTTCTTCAGCTTTTGCGTTTTTTTTCTATAGGTCATGCGACATGCGACACGAATTTTCACGAGAAGTCATTTAACAATATATCGTTTATCAAGATTTTGTTCTCGGTCAAACCGTACATTGAATGCAGAACTGTGCAGGAGTTACTTTAAATATATCAAAAGCTGATAGATCGTCTTTGAAATTCCTTTCATTTTAATCTTCAATGTAGTCGTCATAATTGATTTTGAAGGCTTTAAATTCGATGAAGAAGATAATCAATGAACATTTGTGTTTTTATACCTGAGATCTGTAAACTATATTATTTATATAGGGTAATTCCGGGGAGATGACCGTACGGGAGAGATGGCCAATAGGAAAAAATTCACCTAATAATCCTTAGATGGCACTACTTTTAATTTAGTTCGATTCGTTCCCGCGCGGGCAACAAGTGTTTGTCGATTTATGTGTGAAAAATATATGAAAAGGTGAGTAATAAAACTTTGTTTGTTAATAACATGTTCGATCTAAGCTAAGGGGTTGATATATGAGGTGGTCACAAAAAAATGTCGGTAGTTTTGCGTGTTTTTGTTATTCTTTTGTAATGTAAGGAAACTTTCTCGTATTCTAACCTCAAAATTAACTTTAAAACTAAGACGTTGTTTATATTACGTATTATGGCCATCTCACCCAGACAATCAGGAAAGATTGCTCTAATATTTATGGTAGAGATAGCCATAAAATTTAATGTCTTAATTTAACTCTATTATTATCATTTTATATTTTTAGAGATGCCTAACCAATACCAACGTAAAGCGGCTGCTGGACGAGGTAACTGGAGCGAAGAAGACTTGAAAAATGCTATGGTGCAAGTAAAAAGTGGAGGGATGACGGTTTATAGGGCCGCTTTTGTCTACAATATTCCGAGGAAAACGTTAGAAAGAAGGGTAAAACAAATTAACTACACAAAAGGACCTATGGGGCCATCATCAATCTTTGGTGCAGCTAACGAAAAAAGACTGAGCATATAAGAGACATGCAGTCCAGAGGTTTTCCATTAACTGTCGATGATTTAAGAATAATTTCATTTAAGTTTGCTGAGCCATTGGGGATTAAACACAGATTCAATTTGAACACTCAGAAGGCAGGCTATGATTGGGTGCAGATGTTTTTGAAAAGAAATCCCAATATTTCATTAAGAAAATCAGAAGAAGTATCATATGCCAGAAGTCAAGGGATGAATAAATTGTAAGTAAGTGCCTATTTTGAAATGCTTGAAAGGATTCTTACTGATAATGACCTAATAAATAACCTGGTAATATTTACAATATGGATGATTCTGGGTTACAATTAAACAATCGACCGGGTTATGTTTTGGCTGAAAAAGGTTGTAAAGCAGTAGCCATGTCAACGTCTACAGAAAAGGAGAAACCATCACAGTGATTGGTTGCTGCAATGCTGAAGGTACTTTTATGCCGCCTGCATGCATTATGAAAGGGCAAAGAAAGAAACCTGAATTTGAAAATGGACTGCCTCCAGGCTCAGTGGTTTATATGTCACCAAAATCCGCGTATATTACCTCTGACATATTTCTAGAATGAATGAAATCACATTTCTTGCCGCGAAAACTAGATGGCAAAGTGCTTCTTTTGCTGGACGGCCATTCTACACACTACAATTCAGTTAAAATGTTGGAATTTGCAAATGAAAATGACATCATCCTACTTTCGATGCCATCACATACGTCTCACTATCTACAGCCACTGGATGTTGCTGTTTTCAAGTCTCTTAAATCTTTCTTCTATGAAGCCTGCAGGTTATGGATGAAACAGTACCCTGGACGCCGTTTAAGAAGACAACAATTTGGATTTTTGCTAAACCAAGCCTGGGGGAAATCAGCGACTACTGGAAATGCAATATCCGGATTCAGAGCAGCAGGAGTTTTCCTATTAAATCCAGAAGCCATTCCGGAGTACGCCTTTAGTGGAAATATTGAAAAAAATTTCGGAATTGCACTGCAGGTCCAATCTATTTCAGATCCAGGTCCAAGTACATCCTTTCAGACGGTGGACCAACTAACTCCGACCAGATTACTGCACGAAGTATCTCCACTGCCTGTAAAATTAAACGAGGTTCGAAAGCGAGCCAAGCAAGTAAGCATTACATGACACAATTATTTGAAGACTGGATACAATGCAATTTATGCAGGCTCTGGGTGCACGAAAATTGCACAGAGTTTGAGAATATGTGTTCTCACTGCGGCAATAAGAAGAAAAAGGTGTTAAAAGATCCCAAGGGAAAAGGGAAAGGCAAAAAAAGCACCGGCTATCTCTCCCCGACCACTACGGCCATCACCCCCGGACCCTCTGGGAGAGATGGCCAGTCGTTGTTTTTTTTTTTTTTTAGTTTAAAATTACATTGTTTGCATTATTTAAAGTAATTGATCGTTAATGATTGATAAGATTAATAAATAAAGGTTAAGTTCTATATTAATACAGCGTTCAAAACAATTCCTAATTGGTTAAACACTTGATATCGTGAGTTATTCACAAAATTTGAAAAGTACATCAAAGGTAGGTATTGATATCCAGGGCATCTTTGAAACTCAAAATGTATCATTTTATTTGAAGGAACTAGGTTTCGCGTAATGATTTAAAATTTTGATTTCATATCAAGAAAGGGCCTAAATTACGATTGTCACTCATTGAGATAGATGATTTAAATAGTCAAAGAATCCTTCAACGAATCTGTTAAATAGAATTTTCTTAATGTCAATTTGACTTTCAAACAGAACATTTCATTTTGAGGTTTAATAATGTTGTTCTCGTGTGATTGGGTTATTGTAATAAGAAAATGGGAAATTGAAACGGTTAGTGTTTCGAGGTTTGGGTAGAAGAAAAAATCTTTTAATTGCAAATATTCGTGCCAAATATATCAGGTATATCGATATAAAATGAGCGTTTATTTGGGAAAATAAAATAATTATTATTAATGAAAAAGTAAAAAACATTTCATTCAAAGTATTGGCCATGGTTTTCTACACATTTTTAACGCCATTCTGGCAATTTGTGGATACCACGCCAATAAAATTGTTCATCTTTCGTAGCAAACCAATAAGACACCCAATGTTCGACCCATTCTGGTCGTTTCTCGATCAATGTATTAACAGTTTCACCAGATTGACCCATGATTTTTTCAGTTTGGTATTCTTGAAATAAATCCATTTTTCATCGCCAGTAACAATCCGATGTGAAATCGATTTTCCTTTGTGTCTTTGAAGCAAAACCTCACAAGTATTTTTTCGGTTTTCCATCTGTCTTTTATTCAATTCATGTTCCACCCATTTTCCACACTGTCAGATCATTCCCATAGCTTTTAAACGGTCTGAAAATGTTTGTTGTACAACATTTAACATTTTTGCCATATTCTTTTGATCCAAAGTGTCATCTCCATCCAATATCGTTTGCGATTCGGCGTCTTTTTAGGTGCTCTTCCACATTCTTCATTTCTCACATCAAAATCATTATTTCTGAACCGTTTAAACCATCTCTTGCATGTTGCTTTTCATAGATCACCATATTCCTCGACAAGCATTCGATGCGATAATAATAATAATAATAATAGTTTATTCTGCTAAGTCACAGTCATAAACAGAAATCACAGAGGCGTTAGCCTGTACGTGATAATTTTGTAAATGAACAATTCTAATTAGCCACTAATAAACCTAAATAAAATAACAATTTCTTCTTCCCACCTCACACATAAAAGAAGAATTCAGATCAGCTCAGCCTTGACCAGGGATATGAAACGGTATGGCATCTACCGCAATATTGAAAATACAGAGCGGGACACGCACTGTAGAGAAATCCTTGCAGACTTTTACCCCTAGTTTATCAAAGAATCGAAGAATGTCCGTCCCCTATCCAGAATCCAAATCTTTAATTCTATTTTGAACTTTCTTTTATTTCGTATGTTTCTCAGGTGATGAGGAATCGCCGAATACAGTCGAGGGGCCAGGTATGTAAAGGATCTCTGGCCAATACTTTTTTCTGCTCTAGGTGTGAAAAACCGGTTTAGATTATGTCTCGTTGTATATGAGCAGTCAGATGTTCGAATTTGAATTTTCCTCAAAGCTATGGCCACTAAAATCTTATGCACAAACAACTGTTGAGGGCTCATTACTCTAGATATTGCATACAACTCATTTGATGGAAACAAGAGGGGTTTGCCATAGATAATTCGAAGCAACCATTTCTGTATAATATCAACCCCTCTTAAATGACAGTTGTATGCTCCACCCCATGCCACTATACCATATCCTATCTGTGACTGGCAAAATGCCATATATATTGCTTTTAAATTAGCCACATCTATATACCCTTTGAGGTGTCTGAATCTCGAAAGCAGACATCTAAGTTTTCCTACCAATATTTCAACATGTTTATCCCACCTCAAATGTCTATCGATTGTAATTCCAAAATATTTGATATGTTCAGCCTCCGAAATTGAAACATTGTTGTCCATCTGTAGATTTCCCAAGTGTGGTAGTCCCGATTCATAACAGGAGAACGGCAAATACTTGGTTTTCTGGAAATTAATGGTAAGCTTGTTCCGCTCGAACCACCGGTTTACTTTTAAAAGATCGTTTTCAGTTTTTCTCTTGAGTTTTTCCCAATCATCATCTTCATACATTATTACAGTGTCATCCGCAAAACTTATGGCCTTCCCCGCCCATTTTCATCAACAGCAGACTATTCATATAGATTATAAATAGTATAGGACCCAACACCGTTCCTTGTGGTACGCCACAGTGAACAGGTTTCGGGTTACTCAGATACTCATTTGCTTTAACACATTGGGACCTTCGTGATAAGTAGCTTTCTATCAATTGGTGTGCCCTTCCCCGAAAACCAATCAAGTGCAGCTTCCTCAGGAGTCTGCGATGTGAGACCGTGTCGAAAGCTTTTGTTATGTCGATAAAAACGCATAAACCCTTTTTTCCTCCATCCAACCAACTGTATAATCTCCCAACCAGCTCGCGAATGGCATCCTCAGTCGATTTCCCTTTCCTAAATCCAAATTGCTTCTCGGCCAAAATTCTGTTTTTCTCCAAGAAGTTCGTAATGCGTACTTTGATGATCTTTTCAATTATCTTAGCCAAATTCGAGATGAGGCAAATAGGCCGGTAATTTGACACCTTGGTTTCATCTCCTGACTTGAAAATCGGTTTAATGATACCTACCTTAAAGGCATCCGGAAACTTGCCAGTCTCGAAACAAAGATTCGTCAAAAGTGTCAGCGGCTCCGCTATTTCCTTACGAATGTTCTTCAGGAGCTCACTACTGATTCCATCATTACCAGGAGCACCGCCGTTTCTCAACTCTGAAATAACTTTCTCCACTTCATCTGTGATGGCCGGAAAAAGAAAGAGAGTGCTCTCACAAAATCGTTCATCTTCTACATCTGGGATTTTTCTTACATTATCCACCAGTTTTTTCTCTATTTCACTATAATATTTGCTGAACTCTTCCGCTATTCGATCATCTATCTTATATATATATATTCTTGTCCATCAGCATTTTTTATCCTCTTCAGGTCAATTTTAGAGTTGGCTTTCCCACATATATCATTTACGTACGACCAGAAAGACTTCGAACCAGGATTTCTCTTGATGAAACTATTAAAATGATGTTTTTTAGCGCATCTTATCAATTTGTGGAGTATGTTTCTGTAATTGATATAATCATGCTTTGATGTTAAATTGTGGGGATCCTTAATCATCTTCTTATATAGATTGTTTTTTTTTATTTATGGATTTCAGTAGGCTCGGAGTAACCCAAGTTTTTTTTCCAAATTTTCTGTATGTAAGTTTGATCTTCTTTGTGTGTTCTCTTGTAAAGTGGGATAACAAATCTACGAAAGCTTTTGCAAATGAGTTCACATCCTTGTCCAAAATCAAGTCTTCCCAATCTATCTCACGTAAACTATTTTTCAGTCTACTGTAGTCAACATATGTCTTATATGCAACCTTATCTTCCTTAGGCATTTTTCCAATAACAAGGCACAACACTATTGCGTAGTGATCAGTTGTATCAGACCGAATGATGAAGGATTGATTACTATTTGTGATGAGTCCACGACATCCTAGAAGGAAGTGATCTAAACAGCTCTTACTCGAAGGTCTTGTGATCTCATTTATGTATGATTTATATGTTGATGACGAGATATTGTTGATGATGGAGCTCGTATTGAATAATTATTTGGGCTATTACCATCATCTATTGTGGATGTAATGTTTTCCGACGTTTCGATAGACATCTTCTATCTTTATCAAGGAGGAAAAGTAAAAAACCTTTCGAAAATTATCAATCTTCAAAAGTCAATATGACAGAAGTCATGAAAGAAAAATGAACAATGTTATATACTCATCTGTGATATGATGATCTTTTTAAGTTGGATCGAACTATCGGCGTCCAAACTTCTGGCAGATCTATAGATGGAGCACTTATGGAATCTGGTGTTATTTTCATAAATGCTGCTTCTTTGATTTTTCTTCTTGCAAGTTTTTCTTCTTTGGATATTATTGATGCTTCATCCCATTTTATACGATGATTCTCATCTACAGCATGTTGGACTAACCTGGATTTGTCGCTGTCTAGTACTCGTAGAAGCTTGATGATGTTCTTTTATTCGTACATTCAGAGGGCGTTTAGTTTCTCCGATGTAAGATCTTCCGCACTCGCAAGGTAATTATATAATTAAATTATATATTAAATAATCATTCAATACGAGCTCCATCATCAACAATATCTCGTCATCAACTAGAAATTCGGTATGGGCCCGAATTGTTTCAAGAAGTTAGAAGTTATGAAAGAACCAGCATAAAATTGGCAAAGGAATGCAACCATTTGACATTCATCCATCTTGCAAGAGATCGAAACCTAATTCCTAAAGGTCTCAGAGTGAAACTTCCTGTCAAAAGTTATAGAGCAGATAGGATTTCAAAACGGACAAGTCAAGCCCTTATGAGAGAAAGACTGAATCAACATCGATTAAACAAAGCCAAATTACTTACAACATGCGAGAACATTAGATGTAGCATTCAATCAAAAACTAATTCTGAAGATTATGAAAATATTCTGGGAGCTATTAAACATAGCTATGAAAGAATATATGAACAACAAAAACAAGTCCAAAAAAGGAAAATGGAGAAACTTATGAAGGAGTCAAGAAAATATGAATCCTTAGATCATTCAAAAGCCGTGATCAATTTATCTATAAAGAACTTAAGTGAAGATCAGATATCTCTCCTCAACAAGGGTCTCAAGTTCTCTATAGCCCCTAAGACGATACCAAAAATTGAAATCATGTTGGCGGCAGAAGAAACTGCACAGAAAATTCGAGAACCTGAAAAAGCCGAAGAATACAGATGGAAAATCAGAACCTTGTTAGACAGGAATAACAAAACACCTTTACCCAATATAAATAAAGCTGAACAGAGGGCATTAAAAGATCTTAAATCGGATAGTTCCATAAAGATACTTCCAGC
Source organism: Micraspis discolor (assembly GCA_030674115.1). Lineage (NCBI taxonomy): Eukaryota > Metazoa > Arthropoda > Insecta > Coleoptera > Coccinellidae > Micraspis > Micraspis discolor. Next base: position 284,422 of record JARTUT010000466.1, read on the forward strand.
AGACAAAGGAAACGCCACTGTAATTCTAGATGTTGGCTCTTATAATCAAAAAAATGAATGAATTATTAGAGCAGGAAAATATAAAAAACTAAAAAAGGACCCTACCACCACAGTTGAAAACAAGATTTACAAAATCCTTTATAAATATAGAAATGAATTTCCAGATCAATTCGTTAGATCAAGACTTACACCTCACTTCAGTAAACCACCACATTTATATGGTCTACCAAAAATACACAAAGCAAATATTCCTCCAAGACCAATTGTGAGTTCAAGAAATTCAGCATGCCACCAATTGGCTAAATTTCTGCTGAAAATTATATCGCCATTAAAAAGTAATTCAACATCGATGATAAGAAACACGAAACATTTCATAGAAATAATGAAACATCAAGAAATCATGGAAGAAGACGTTATGGTCAGCTTCGACATCACCAGTTTGTTCACTAATATTCCGACAGATAAAACACTTATCATAGTTAGGAAAAAGCTTGAAGAAGATCAAACCCTTAGTGAAAGAACTACACTAAGCGTCAATGCAATTATGGAAATGCTTTCTCTTTGTATTGAAACAACATATTTCCAATTCGAAGACATCTTTTATCAACAAGAATTCGGAATGGCCATGGGTTCACCACTATCACCAATTTTAGCTGATTTATATATGGAAATTTTCGAACAGAAGGCATTAGAAAAATATGTACTTAAACCCAAACTGTGGAAAAGATATGTAGATGATACTTTCATTATTTGGCAACATGGAAGAGACACTATAGATGGATTCCTTCAATATCTAAACAATCAAGAGGAATCAATTAAATTCACAATTGAAATCGAGAAGGACAGACAACTTCCATTCTTAGATGTACTCGTACATAAACAAAATGGAATCCCAAGAACCACTGTGTATAAAAAGCCAACGAACACAGGACAATATCTACATTTTGAGTCAAACCACCAACTAAACACTAAATTGGGAGTAGCAAAATGTTTATTTGATAGAGCAATAAATATTTGTTGCACTGAAGAAGACCAAAATGAAGAAATAAATAACATCTCGAAAACTCTTAGAAACAATGGCTACCCCAAAAGATATTAGAAAAAGCTAAACGAACAAGAGAAAGTCAACCTGAACCAACAGATATAAATCAGACCATTAAAACCGTAATTCCATATGTAAAAGGTTTGTCGGAGAAAATGAGAAGAATTGGAAATAGATACAACATAACGACTGCATTCAAAACTCAAGACACTATCAGAGCTAAACTTACAAAAGTTAAGCCTAATAATGAGACACAAAGGACAAAGAACTGCATATATGAATTACCTTGCGAGTGCGGAAGATCTTACATCGGAGAAACTAAACGCCCTCTGAATGTACGAATAAAAGAACATCAGAAGCTTCTACGAGTACTAGACAGCGACAAATCCAGGTTAGTCCAACATGCTGTAGATGAGAATCATCGTATAAAATGGGATGAAGCATCAATAATATCCAAAGAGGAAAAACTTGCAAGAAGAAAAATCAAAGAAGCAGCATTTATGAAAATAACACCAGATTCCATAAGTGCTCCATCTATAGATCTGCCAGAAGTTTACACGCCGATAGTTCGATCCAACTTAAAAAGATCATCATATCACAGATGAGTATATAACATTGTTCATTTTTCTTTCATGACTTCTGTCATATTGACTCTTTGAAAATTGATAATTTTCGAAAGGTTTTTACTTTTCCTCCTTGATAAAGATAGAAGATGTCTATCGAAACGTCGGAAAACATTACATCCACAATAGATGATGGTAATAGCCCAAATAATCATTCAATATGATTTATATGCTAGGAACTAAATAAATTTTTATATTCCTCAACATACTCATCTGTCGACAATAGATTAATGTTCATGTCACCTACAACAACGTGCGTACCTCTTAACCGTGTTCTTTCCATATATTCGTATAAATTATTGTTGAAATCATTTGGACAAGAACTGGGCGATCGATAAATCAATGTTATTTTAATTGTTTGTTGTTCCAATTTTAGATCGATTTCCAGTGCTTTAATTTCTCCAATACGCACTATGTTATGACAGTACTCTAGATCTTGCCTGACGTAAATAACCACACCATCATTTCTGTTCTGGATCAGAAATCACGAAGGTCTCCGTCAAAACAATTACGTGAAACCCTTCTTGATAGGTCTCTAACTGCAACCTGAACTCATCGAAATTCTTCTCAATACTCCTAATATTGTTATGCATAATCCTAAACTTAGCCCCCACATCAAAATTACCCAAATCCGCCATCCCATCAATATATTTGGCCTTATATAATTCTACATCAAAATCTCTGAGAAACTGATCCATATTCAAAAATTCTCCAAAACAAAAAAATTTCCACTATATCTACGCTTAAGGAGAGAAAAAAATGACAAACAAGTAGTCTTATAAAATGTATAAATGTTTTGCACCGATACAATAATATAACCTAAATTAATCAAGAATAACAGCCGTCAGCCCTGGGTCTCCTTCCTAGATTTCGCTCCGGGGAATGTAGAATTTGGTTCTCTCTTTTTGATACTGCCAGAGGATTGAGATCTCGTTCTTCCAAGATTTTCCCAGTCCTTTGCCTTATTCAATACCTGACCAACAGATAAGTCCTTGTTGATTGAGGGACTTTCATCCACCTTCAATTGCTTGTTTTGTGTGATTGCCTGGTGTAATGGGAGTACAGTACTTTTCTTATAAATGAAAATAAAAATTCTTTCTGCAAATTATCACTTCCTGGTACGAAATTCGACATTTTCAACACGATGAAAAAATATGATGTTGTCTGTTCAATGACTTCATGAATACTAAATATGTTTCACAGATGTCATAGTAAGCAAACAAAAATTAACTAAAGGCTCGTTCACAACAAATGTTCCCTATCGAGATATTCGTATTTTGACGCTCACTTCATAACGGCATACCTGGTATACCTATGAATATCGGTATCGAATCTCTAGACATGAATAAGGGTCCGGGACCTGATAACTTTCCCGTTTCGTTTTTAAAGCAATGCAAAGATTTCCTTGCTCTCCCAGTTCAGATCCTATTCAATAAGTCCTTAAATGATGGTGTTTTCCCGAATACCTGCAAGACTGGGTTCATCAAGCCTATTTTTAAATCAGGTTCCAAAGAGGACGTTTCCAATTACAGACCGATTACTGTGCTTAGCATAATCCCCAAATTGTTTGAATCTATCATTCATGAGCAAGTGAAATCGAGAATTTATAATGGGATCATTCCTGAGCAGCATGGATTTTTCCGGGGTAGAGGCGTTGAAACCAATCTTCTGGTTTTCACTCAGTATGTTCTTGAAGCTTTAGAAGATCACAAGCAGGTCGATCTTATTTACACTGATCTTGCTAAGGCCTTTGACAGTGTGTCCCATTAAATTTTGGGCACAAAGCTTGGGATGTTTGGTCTCCATGATAATCTTTGTCGATGGTTGATGTCTTATATTTCAGGGAGATACCAAACCGTTAAAATTGGTGGAACATTATCTTTTTCGATACTGGTAACTTCGGGAGTTCCTCAGGGTAGTCATCTTGGTCAATTATTATTTTTGATTTTTATCAATGACTTAAGTCATGTTATCCGACTTGTTAAGTTCTTGCTGTTTGCGGATGATTGAAAACTTTTCTTCTCATTAGAATCGTTACTCGATGTTGACTGGTTGAGATCGGATTTACAGGCGGCTGAGGAGTAGTGTCTTGCCAATTGCCTGACTATCAACATCAATAAGTGTAAGTTCATGACGATTTTCCGTCTGGAGCACCCTGTTACGATCGATTACTGTATTGTTGGTAAGCCTATAGATAAAGTATTTGTTTACAAAGACCTGGGTGTTTCATATGACAGCACGTTGTCTTTTAGGGCACATATTCGGGAAGTTTCTGCGTCATCTCTCAGGACTCAGGGGTTCATAATAAGGAATACTTTACATTTCGTTGGTTAGACCAATGTTGGAGTTCTCCTCTGTAGTGTTGTCTCCATACTTATCGGTCGACGTTTCCTTCCTAGAGAGGGTTCAAAATAGATTTCTAAAATATGCTGCTCTTAGAACGGGTACGTTTTCAGTTTATACTTTCTCCGCCAGTGTAATGCGGGAACGCCTTGGACTATCCTCCTTGAGGACGAGAAAATTTCATGCGGATGTGATATTCATTGCTAAGCTCTCTCAGGGTCTTCTGTACTCCCCAGACTTGTTGTCACAATTCAACATATATATTCCACCTCGACCTATCGGAAGGTTTGATTTATTTCGACTCGCCCAATCAAGAACCAATTATTGTTTTCTTTCCCCGGTTTCGAGATTAATGCGAAATATATTAAACACTGCGTTGAGAATTTGGAAACTAATCAGTTGAAATACTTCTCATATCAGTCGTCCTCTAACCGTATGATAATGGGTACAAATATGATTCTCGTAAATATTGCTTCAATAAGTTTCCTTATTTCAAGTTTTTCTTGCAAAAAAATAAGAATTCATAAAAATCCTATCGGTCTGCGGTCGGCGAGGTCTGCGTTGGGGTTAATTATTTGATCGAATTAAAGAAGGAATACTCTCCTAATTCCTAAATTGACTTTTGTGAATTATATATTTTAATGACAACTAAAATCATTTAAAGCAGTTTCTGCATTTTACAGTGCAATCACCATAAAATCGGTTGAAGATGTATATCGAAACGTTTATTGAAAACACATCAATAATAGATGGTGGCCATGGTGATCTTACGAAGGAAGGGGGTAGAGGGGGTAATTCCTCTACTCCCGAGAATACTGAGAGCGTCTTATTTTCATTCACCTATATATGAAATGCAAACAACGATATTGAAAAAAAATGTGATTATATCAATGTGCCTGATAGTATCTTATCGAGACAAGATGACGACATTTGTCTTTTCTCAGAGATCCACCCCCCAGAAGTTCTTCCTAGGAGTGAATACCCTTGGGTGGTGGAAAAAGCCTGAATCATTTCACACTTGCTCTTTTCTTCTATTTGTAGTTTTGTGTCAGTATTCTATTGTGAAACGGTCAAACCAATTAGCAGATAGACTTGACGAATGAGTTGATAAATTCCAATAATTCTTGCGGTTAAACGCGTCTTCCGTTTTAATAGACGACAGTTCAATTAATTGAAGTATGGGAGGTCAACACGAGATGAACATATATTACAGCTATAGCTATCCATTCTTCGCAACAAATGACGTTCCATCAATTTATAACAGATATTACTCTCTAATATAAGCGTATTAAATGCGACGTATCTAGTAACTTTTCATTCAGCTATTGAAAACCCTTTGAACATTAAATCTTCTCGGAAACGTCGTTAAAAAATTCACGTCAAAAGTTACTTTTCATTGAATTACAAATTTAAAGATGATTTTACATCTTTTCCCAATAATCAATTTTTTATCGCTCATTGGAACATGGGAAATCGAAGCTATAATAATAATAAATATTCATTATATTTTTTCATTTCTATCTGATGTTCATTCACACAAGATTATTTAAAGATGTGATTAATGTTAAATCCAAGCTATTCAGAATAATAGTTTATCATAAAAATTTGCACTGGCAACCGTTGTTATTTTGGAGAACAAAATATTGGAGATTTATAGAATAATAGGTAATTTTGAAGGACTCTTATTGTTGATCGACTTAATCTGGAAATATCTATGATGCTTGTGAATATTACTGTGGAACAATTAAATGATCTTAAGGCAGAGAGAATGAATAATACATCAGGTATTGCTTTCAAAGTTCCAGAAACATAATCAGAAAATTGATGACGAGATATTGTTGATGATGGAGCTCGTGTTGAATGATTATTTGGGCTATTACCATCATCTATTGTGGATGTAATGTTTTCCGACGTTTCGATAGACATCTTCTATCTTTATCAAGGAGGAAAAGTAAAAAACCTTTTGAAAAATTATCAAGTTTTCAAAAAGTCAATATGACAGAAGTCATGAAAGAAAAATGAACAATGTTATATACTCATCTGTGATATGATGATCTTTTTAAGTTGGATCGAACTATCGGCGTCCAAACTTCTGGCAGATCTATAGATGGAGCACTTATGGAATCTGGTGTTATTTTCATAAATGCTGCTTCTTTGATTTTTCTTCTTGCAAGTTTTTCTTCTTTGGATATTATTAATGCTTCATCCCATTTTATACGATGATTCTCATCTACAGCATGTTGGACTAACCTGGATTTGTCGCTGTCTAGTACGTAAGATCTTCCGCACTCGCAAGGTAATTCATATATGCAGTTCTTTGTCCTTTGTGTCTCATTATTAGGCTTAACTTTTGTTAAATACAAAGGACAAAGAACTGCATATATGAATTACCTTATGAGTGCGGAAGATCTTACATCGGAGAAACTAAACCCCTCCGAATGTACGAATAAAAGAACATCAGAAGCTTCTACGAGTACTAGACAGCGACAAATCCAGGTTAGTCCAACATGCTGTAGATGAGAATCATCGTATAAAATGGGATGAAGCATCAATAATATCCAAAGAAGAAAAACTTGCAAGAAGAAAAATCAAAGAAGCAGCATTTATGAAAATAACACCAGATTCCATAAGTGCTCCATCTATAGATCTGCCAGAAGTTTGGACGCCGATAGTTCGATCCAACTTAAAAAGATCATCATATCACAGATGAGTATATAACATTGTTCATTTTTCTTTAATGACTTCTGTCATATTGACTTTTTGAAAAATTGATAATTTTTCAAAAGGTTTTTTACTTTTCCTCCTTGATAAAGATAGAAGATGTCTATCGAAACGTCGGAAAACATTACATCCACAATAGATGATGGTAATAGCCCAAATAATCATTCAACATAATCAGAAAATGTTAAAAGAACTAATGTGAGGTAATGTTGCTCTTACTACAATCAAATAATTATTTGAACTAGAAAAAATATAGAATAGCACTATCGTAAGGTCAGAAGGTTTGACGCGCTTGTTCTAAAGTTTTTTTGCACACTTTGGACGAGGGTTACCGCAGGTATACCGGTATAAAGTGAGCGTCAAGATACAAATGTTTTGATAGGGAACATTTGTTGTGAACGAGCCTTCATTTTATTTCTGTCTGTTTGCTATGACAACTGTGAAACATATTTAGTATATATCAAGTCATTGAACATACGTCATATTTTTTCATCGTGTTAAAAATGTCGAATTTTGTACCAGTAAGTGAGAGGAATTAATCTTTTGTTTTAATTTGAAGAAAATTGCTATAGAGTCACATCGAATGCTTGTCGAGGCATATGTGATCATGCTTCTTTAGAAGCAACATGTAAAAGAAAGTTACAATGGTTCAAAAATAATAATTTTCCCGTGAGGAATTTAGAACGTGGAAGACCACCAAAAAAGTTTCAAGACGCTGATTTGCAAACGATATTGGATGGAGATGACACTTTGAATTTGAAGAATATGACAGAAATGTTAAACGTTTTACAACAAACATTTTCTGACCATTTAAAAGCTATGGGAATGATCCGAAAGTGTGGAAAATGGGTAAAACATGAATTGAATGAAAGACGCGAAAGGAAATCGGATTTGCATCATATTGTTACTGACTATGAAAAATGGATTTATTTCAAGAATCCTAAACAGAAAAAATCAAGAGTTAATCCATTAAAATCGACTACAAATCCAGATCGATTCGGCAAGAAGACAATGGTGTGTGTTTAGTGGGACCAGAAACGTGTGGTGTACCACGAGCTTCTAAAACCTGGGGAAACAAATGATCAATTTGAACAATGCATTGATCGAAAAACGACCAGAATGGGCTAGAAGACACGGCAAGGTAATTTTTCTCCAGGACAACGCACCTGCACACAAAGCAATACCGGTTCAGGATACAATCAAAATACTTGGCTGGGAGCTGCTACACCATTCGCCGTATTCACCAGACTTGGCTTCTTACGACTGCCATTAGTTTTCATCGATGGGACACGCATTCGCTGAGCAGCACTTTGATTCCTACGAGGAGGTCGAAAATTGGGTGTCTAGTTGGTTTGCTTTAAAACACGACAATTTTGTAGGCGTGGTATCCACAAATTGCCAGAAAAGTGGTCAAAATGTGTAGAAATGTCCAATACTTTGAATGAAATTTTTTTACTTTCCCATTAATAGTTCGTGTTTTATTTTCACAAAAAACGCTCATTTCATACTGGTTTACCTGATATATAAAGATACAGTTTTATTTTAATTCATTTATTGAGTAGTGATACTAATTTTCATTAAATGTCTTTGAAATAGAATGTATTGCGTTTTGCATTGGCTTAGATTGTTCATTTTTTTCTTCAAGGCTATTGGTTGTTCATTAGCTGTTCGTTATTTGCACACTCTGTGGTTTTCTTCATTATGTCATTATATCACATGGCAGTTACCGGAGTTGAGTGTAAGAGTAGTTCGTATGACAAAATTTCACTCCGACGATTCGTCCGATTTTATAAATTGTATAATTATTTTCTACTGTTGAATAAAGTCGATCATTAGTCATACCATTCCTGAATTATCGGACCTGTGAACGATCGGCCAGAATAAAAAAATCACAAAATCATTTCGAAATAATTGTCTTTTTGACATGTAAATTTATTATTTCATCAATTGATATCAATCTCAACTAAATCAACTTGTGAGTAATTCGATTACAGCGCCAAAGAAAACAGAGTGCTCTGAACATTTAAAAAACATGTTGCTGAACATATAAGGCGTTTAATTAAAGTCTTTGTGGGTATTCTTGTCTTCAACATGATTCATCAGACTCCTGTCATAAAATATTATATATCGAAAGACCTGCAATTTTTATGCATAACACGTTAATATTTCTGGTGGTCTTTAGTCAATCCTGATTGAAAAAATCAGTAACAATGAGTGAAATAACAATTTCAAAGCCTCCCCGAAGATTCTGGGAAGCTATTAACGGGAATGGTCCATACTTTGCAGCATCTTCGTCCTAAGAAATAGCAGGAAGCGCAAGTGCTCCGGGCCCATTTCCCCGTTAACTGACATTCAAGATGTGTTTGGAGAGGAAGAACAAGTATTCTCAGCATCTCGAATCCGTTCGATAGGTCTCACATCTTTCAGGAAGTATAAACTTTGGCCTCAATAAGGATTAAGGCGGAAGAGTAATTTACCGGTAGGTCTACGCCAAGGAAATTGATAATACTCCTTTTTGTGAGCTCTTTGAAAGCGGGACAGCGTGTTATCGTTTTGCCAAATGTCTGTATTTCTAAAAACATTTTGCAGTTTTTTCATCGATGTAAGTAAGTGTCGTTACTCAAAAAATACTACGTTTTATGAATGTTATTGAGTTTATTGAAATGTGATGTACATTACGAATTTTTTATTAAACTCTAACAGCTCTCTACAAAACATCGAATTTTGCATTCAGTTGGAATAAGAACCCATTTTGCAAGTTGTTTTAGAATATACTATTATTCTGCTTGCTTTGGATATGGAACTTCATGATCAATATAGTGGCATATTTTCTTTAGTTGATGAGAGTGAGTAGGTCACAATCTCACAATTAACCACGAAATTATGAAATAGGAAGCTCTGATTGCTCGCACTTACCTCACCTACATCTTTTACCTCCGTATGACCTATGTCGAAACAGTCATCAAGATAATGATCACGCAGCAGTTATATATGGTATAGTCATCCCATTAGAGGAGTAAGCGCTGTTCCGTTGTTGCAAATTATAGAAAGCAATAAAGAGCGACTCAGATCTACCGTTTGTGTTATGTGTTCGATGGTTTAATGAAGGATCGTGAGTTCCGGGATAATACGGCAATACGCCATAGTAATTCATTGTCTTGTTGATTCAGACTATCGATTAAAAATGTCACGTATTCGTTTTCATTCAGTGATGCTTCAATAAAATATGCATGTTTTCAGTTTCATTGAATAATTTAGTCTGATTAGATGAAATAAGGGGTGCCTGAAATATAGAGTCGGAATACAACACTAGCCCACTGATCAATGTATTTGGTGCTCTTGTTAACATGAACTATCCTTCTTTTTTATATTTTTGGGTAGTGGTAGTATCAATCGTTTTGTTTTGGATACTCTGATGAAAACGTGGTGGTCAAACTCGATTCTGTCTGTCCATCCGTAAGTCTAATATATAGTGAAATTGCCAAACTAGTGCCTTTCAACACAAGAAAAACTAAAACATCTGAGTCATACCAGTTCCCGGAATTTCTCCTCGGAAGAAATTATACTTTGGATAGGGAAATGACTCCAAAAAGATAAGCAGAACTATTAGAGGAATATGGTTTAATTTGAAGAAAAATCAGAGAAAGTTATACAGAATTCTCTGTGAAATCTTCTTGGAATACCAAGACACAAATATGAATATAGAAAAGTGTTTCATTTCAAGGCATAGTATACATACTTTAAGTATTGTGTGATACACAAATATGGAACTTAATTCATATAATAAATATAATAGAAATCGTCGAAGTCAACTGAACTGAATCAAATTCGAAACAGGGAATTGAAATAACACATAAATCAATTACAACCGTCATGTTAAAACTTTCCTCATAAAGGTATCATTCACGATTAAATATGATGGAATGATCGATCCATTCCAAGGTTCAATTTTCTAATCAGCTGGTCTGCCTAGGGATTCAAAACGCAAAATGTTGCAAATTAACCCAGAAAAAAAATCAAGTTTTAAAGGTTTTTCGATCGAACAGTTGTTTTGAGAATGGTCAACTGTTACCATGAAGATAAGTCAGCATGGAAAATTAGGTGAAGCTACTCCCCTGGCCTCATCATCATCAAAAATTGATCCAAGTTTAATCGCTCTCCGCCTAGTTAATGTATCTGAATCAGTAAATATATCCCCATCTAAAATGAGGAATATGAACAAAAAATTGCACATATTCAGGAGATCAGCTACTACTTTAGAACATGTGTCATATCCATTCAATATAGATGAATTGAGGGCTGCAATCAGATATACCAAATCTTGAAAGGCAGCAGGCTTTGACAGAATTTATCCGGAATTCATCAAACATTTATGAAAAAAGATCTTGTCTTGGTTATTGCTTTTCTGTAATAATATTCTGAATTCAGGAAACTTTCCTTCCGAATTGCGTAAGGCTAAAGTAATAGGTATTTTTAAACGAGGAAAAAATCCTTGTGATCCTAGTAGTTATCGACCCATCAGTTTATTGAGTGTTCCTTTCAAGATATTAGAAAGGCTAATTATTTTTAGAATTGAATCTTCTATAGAAAATGCTCTACAAAATTTCCAGGGAGGCTTTAGGAAAAATAGAAATTGTTCAGATCAGGTTCTCAGCCTTACAACTTTCATAGAATCAGGCTTCAATGATAGGTTGAAAACAGGAGCTGGTTTCATCGATTTATCTTCGGCATATGACACTGTGTGTAAAGATGGATTAATTTTCAAACTCTATACCCTTCTGAAGTGAGGCAAAATGGTACGATTATTAGAAAATATGTTATCTGATAGAAGATTTCTTGTTTTTATTGACCATAAGAGTAGCAATTTCAAAACATTGAAAAACGGTCTTCCTCAAGGATCAGTTTTAGCTCCATTACTTTTCAATTTATATCTAAGTGATTTATCCACGACATCATCTCATAAATTTATTTATGCTGACGACATTGCTATTGCTTACCAACATTCGGATTTCAATACTCTGGAAAACATATTTGGAAATTTTAAAGAATTATTTTATTGAGTGGCGATTATGTACAAATCCCAACAAAACAGAGGTATCTTGTTTCCATCTGAATAATCATGAAAAATATAGGAAATTGGCTGTAACTTTCAATGATTCTCCTATAGAACATAATTTCTATCCAAAATACTTAGGAGTTAAATAAGATTCATCTCATCACGAGGCTCATTTAAATGATCTGAGCCTATAACTGAAAACTAGGAAAAATATTGTTCAGAAATTAGCTAGATCATCTTGGGGTGCTGATGCTTCCACTCTTCGCACAGCAACTCTAGCCCTAGTCATTTCTGCAGCTGAGTATTGTTGCTCTGTTTGGTTTAATAGTGCACATACACAAAAATTGAAGCATAATTGAATACATCCATGAGAATAATTACTGGCACCATAAGATCTACACCGGTTCATTGGTTACCAGTCTTGTCTCACATTGTCCCTCCCCATATTCGCTGACAGACTGCAGCTCTGAATTCTTGGAACAAATATCATTCTTTTCCCAATTTATTCCCAATTATTTCATATATTCTACAAAATAGAATTCCCAGATTGAAGTCACGTAAACCATTATGGCATAATACGTTCTTCAATATCAACATAAGTGATAAAGAATTATGGAAGACTGAGTGGAACTCTTACGAAATATTCAATAAGTATCTCGTTTCTGATCCTTCTGAAAAAGTTCCTGGTTTTGATCTTCCAAGAAAAATTTGGACAGTTCTTAATCGTCTGAGAACAGGTCATGGTCGTATCAATAACATGCTATTTAGATGGAACTCAGTTCCTAGCGCAAGTTGTGAATGTGGAGAAGCAGAAGAAACAATACCTCATCTCATCAATAGTTGTCCCATATATAAATTTCAAGATGGTTTTAGAGCTATTCATGATGTTTCCGATTCTTTCTTAGAATGGGTTATAAATTTCAAACAAATATGATACGTATTTTTGTTATTCAGTTCTTTATTCTGTTTTTGTCTTTTTATTTTCAGATGTGAGCAACTTGAAGAAGTCTCTGTCTCCATCAATAGAAGACCACTCTTAAAGAAAGAAGTCCCTGAAATATATTTCAGCTTATTTTTGTATTTTCATACTTTTTTTGGCGCTCTTGTTCACCCAAACAGAGTGCCTATCATTTTGCCCGAATGTCTGTAATTTTGGAATATCGAGCCGAAAATGGTCTCAATCGATTAGGTTCGACTCCCTGATGAAGAATTCGTGGCGAAAGTTGAGTCTGTCGGGCCGGCCGTCCGGTCGGCCGTATCCTCTCTAGCATCCAAAAGGAATCAGCTAGAGTTTTCATATTTTCAGAATAGGTTAATTGTCCAAATATCTCGGTCAAGTTCGTTATTGGGCCAAATCCGTCGGATGGTTCAGTAGTTATGAGCATCTGAAATTTTGTTTCCTCAATAACTACTAGAATATCCATCCGATCGAGTTGATACTTGAAATGTTATTGAGAGAGGCTAAAGCGAAACGGCTTGCAAAATTTCGCAGAAATCGTCACGCTAAAAAATTTTTAAAAAATTCCCAAAAAAAAAATTTTCAATACTCAATATCTCCTAAGACTCTCCATTTAGATTTAAATAAAAATCCGTATATATATTGAGGTTACCGATATCTTACTCATCCTCAAATTTCATTGTCGTAGCTTTCCCCCTTCTGAAGATATTATCATTTTTTTCATTTACTCAAGAGAAAAATAGAAATGTCATGAAGTCCGAGCTTTGTCATTGAAAGATTTGCCATCACAGATCGATATTCGTTTGACAACTTGCGGACCTAGATATCAGTGCTAGTTGGCGTAATATCAATATAAATTTTCATAGAATTCATAGAGGTAGAATTCGATGTCGATGACGTTGTCAAAATTCAGAAAAGCACAGACGTAATATTAATCAAAAAATTTTTTATCATAGAGAAAGAAGTTGATGGCGTCAAAACTCAGAAAAGCAATGACGTAAGTTTTTAGGAGAAGCATAGAACAAAATTTGGTGATAATTATGAGTAGTTATTTTCAAATTGAGATAAAGGTTTGTTTATTCATTAGGCTTTCATATTTGCATCACATTGTCCCTTAGTACGGAAAAAGACTATTGTTCACCCGATCAGAGAGCTTATAGATTTGTTAAGGTTTGAATATTTACTCGCAAGTAGCTCAACAAGAGCGCCAAAGCAATCTGACCTCACGTCAGTGCTTTCTAAATTTTTTTAGTGTTGTTTTTTCCCTAGGCTTTTATGACATAGGCCGAATTGTATGACACCCCGTCACTAACCCCTGATCTATAGGCTTTATTGTTTGTTAACTAAATATTGTCAGCCAAAAGTTCAAAGGAATATATTTAGATATATATATATATATATATCAGCAAATTCACACTCAGTTATTTCTACCCTCTTATGTTCTTATACCCAAATACTAATTTTTTCATATCTTTCCTTCATTTTTTTTTATCTCATCCAAGAAAATTATGAACAGTGCCGGAATCTGGAATCCTCTTTGTCGTAAACAATCAGCTGTATTAAATGATGTTGATGTCATATTTTTGAGGATAAAGTAAGTTATATTTTGACGATAAACACTCTCTATGGCCTGCTGACCTTCCTGGTCCAGTCCCTTTTCAATATTTATCGTACCTGCGACTATTTCATTTTTAAGTATTCTAACAGCTTACCTCACCTCTTCTATTGTAATTAATTTAAATATGTTCCAATTCATTATATCAAAACGTTGTTTGTCACATGAATTTTCATATATTCTCGTTCTGTTTTAACAGATTTAATCCTACCATATTTTTTTGGATTTATAAATTATCGGGTCTGGTCTAACCGTGAAACTGGGATCTTTAGTAATTTTTCTTGAGATCGATTGGGTCTATTGAAACATTGGAATGAATCGTTAAAATTAATGAAACCGTCAAAGATACACCTTGTATATTGCCCTCCACTGGACTGTAAAGGTCGATTGCCTACTGAAGAAGTATTTGTCACTTGGATGAACGCATGGATTCGCGTAGGCCATTTCCCTTCGACATCCGGATTCCGAAAGCTTCGTAAACAAACCTCTTCTTCGAATGAATTCTGAGAATTCTTACTGGGCTTGGCCGTAGATAACTTCACGTAGTGTAGACGTGTGATGAGCCGGTAGAACGTTTCACGTTCATCGTTAGGCTTAACCTCTAGTATGCATTTTTTCCTATTTCCATTTCGAAATGTTTTCTTACTCATGACATTCGTCACGGAAGCCAGAATACCGAATGTCTGGCTTCTCACTTCCACCTAAATTTTTGGAATTTTCAATATATATATATATATTCTTTTGAACTTTTATCTGACAATATTTAGTTAGTAAACAATAAAGCATAAAGATCAGAGGTTAGTGACGGGGTGTCATACAATTCGGCGTATGACATAAAAGCCTAGGGCAAAAACCCCAGTAAAAAAACCATGGCTCCCCGTCTAAGTGTGAAAATACAAAAATAAGCTGAAATATATTTGAGGGACTTCTTTCTTCAAGAGTGGTCTTCTATTGATGGAGACAGAGACTTCTTCAAGGTGCTCACATTGAATCTGGAAATAAAAAGACAAAAGTAGAAAAAACAACTGAATAACAAAATACGTATCATATTCGTTTGAAATTTATAACCCATTTCATGAATAGCTATAAAACCATCTTGAAATTTATATATTGGACAACTATTGATGAGATGAGGTACTGTTCTAAAACGATTAAGAACTGTCCAAATTTTTCTTGGAAGATCAAAACCAGGAACTTTTTCAAAAGGATCAGAAACGAGATTCTTATTGAACATTTCGTAAGAGTTCCACTCAGTCTTCCATAATTCTTTATCACTTATGTTGATATTGAAGAACGTATTATGCCATAATGGTTTACGCGACTTCAATCTGGGAATTCTGTTTTGTGGAATATATGATATAATTGGGACTAAATTGGGAAAAGAATGATATTTGTTCCAAGAATTCCGAGCTGCAGTCTGTCTGCGAATATGGGGAGGAACAATGTTAGACAAAACTGGTAACTAATGAACCGGTGTAAATCTTATGGTGCCAGTAATTATTCTCATGGATGTATTCAATTGTGCATCAATTTTTGTGTATGTGCACTATTAAACCAAACAGAGAAACAATACTCAGCTGCAGAAAAAACTAGGGCTAGAGATGCTGTGCGAAGAGTGGAAACATCAGCATCCCAAGACGATCCAGCTAATTTCTGAACAATATTATTCTAAGTTTTCAGTTTTAGGCTCAGATCATCTAAATGAGCGTTGTAATTGAGATATGAATCTAATTTAACTCCTAAGTATTTTGGATAGAAATTTTGTTCGATAGGAGAACCATTGAAAGTTACAGCTAATTTCCTATATTTTTCATGATTATTCAGATGGAAACAAGATACCTCTGTTTTGTTGGGATTTGAACACAATCACCACTCAATAAAATAATTCTTTAAAATTTCCAAATCAGATGACAGTATGTTTTCCAGAGTATGGAAATCCGAATGTTGGTAAGCAATAGCAATGTCGTCAGCATAAACAAATTTTTGAGATGATGTCGTGGGTAAATCACTTAGATATAAATTGAAAAGTAAAGGAGCTAAAACTGATCCTTGAGGAAGACCGTTTTTCAATGTTTTGAAGTTGCTACTCTCATTGTCAATAAAAACACGAAACCTTCTATCTGATGTTGAACTATTGTTTGGGCTATTACCATCATCTATTGTGGATGTAATGTTTTCCGACGTTTCGATAGACATCTTCTATCTTTATCAAGGAGGAAAAGTAAAAAACCTTTTGAAAATTATCAATTTTCTAAAAAGTCAATATTGACAGAAGTCATGAAAGAAAATGAACGATGTTATATACTCATGACTTCTGTCAATATTGACTTTTTAGAAAATTGATAATTTTCAAAAGGTTTTTCACTTTTCCTCCTTGATAAAGATAGAAGACGTCTATCGAAACGTCGGAAAACATTACATCCACAATAGATGATGGTAATAGCCCAAACAATCATTCAACACGAGCTCCATCATCAACAATATCTCGTCATCAACTTCTATCTGATAACATATTTTCTATTAATCGTACCATTTTCCCACACTTCAGATGGGTATTGAGTTTGAAAATTAATCCATCTTTCCACACAGTGTCATATGCCGAAGATAAATCGATGAAACCAGCTCCTGTTTTCAACCTATTATTGAAGCCTGATTCTATGAAAGTTGTAAGGCTGAGAACCTGATCTGAACAATTTCTATTTTTCCTGAAGCCTCCCTGGAAATTTTGTAGAGCATTTTCTATAGAAGATTCAATTCTAGAAAGAATTAGCCTTTCTGATATCTTGAGAGGAACACTCAATAAACTGATGGGTCGATAACTACTAGGAACACAAGGATTTTTTCTTCGTTTCAAAATACCTATTACTTTAGCCTTACGAAATTCGGAAGGAAAGTTTCCTGGATTTAGAATATTGTTATAGAAAGACAATAAGCAAGACAAGGTCTTTTTTCCTAAATGTTTGATGAATTCTGGATAAATTCCGTCAAAACCTGCTGCATTTCGAGATTTGGTAGATTTGATTGCAGCCCTCAATTCATCTATGTTGAATGGATGTGACACATGTTCTAAAGTAGGAGCTGATCTCCTGAATATGTGTAATGTTTTCTTCATATTCCTCATTTTAGATTGGGATATATTGACTGATTCAGATACATTAACTAAGTGAATCAATTTTTGATGATGATGAGGCAAGGGGAGTAGCTTCACCTAATTTTCTCAATATATCCCATGAACTCCTACTCGAATGTGTAAAATTCATTTTTGATACAACACTATCCCATTTCTTTTTTCGGCTTTTATTGATAGAATTCATAAGCCTTTCACATTTATCAACGGATGGTGATTTTTGATAGTCCTTTTACAGATTATCGGTTTCTTTCGACCAACCTGGAATATAATCTTTCCGGGAACCTCTTGGAACGAACTTTATTGCTGCGGCTTTCACAACACCTAAGAATCTGTGATAGTTATCGTGAGTGGGTTTAATCCATCTAATATCACTGTCTACTGTCTTCTTAGCAAATTCAATCCATTTCGCTTTCTTGAAATTCCAACGAGGTCGTCTTAAACATTCTGAATATTGAATTGAACTTCTTGAAGTCAACAGTATAGGCCTATGTTGGCTACGAGGAAAAACTCCTTAAATTTTACGCTTTACAGGAAGCGGTTTAAAAGTATTGTCACAAGACACTAGGCAGAGATCAGGATTGTAGCCTCTATTCCATCGAGAAGAATGAAAAGAAGGTACATCTTTTTCCATCAAAACTTAAATAGAAATTATTATCTTCCATCCAGTCAGCTAAAGCTATTCCACTTCTATCATTATTATTATAACACCACATTACGAGGTGAGAATTAAAATCACCGCAATAAATTGAAGGATGAGGAAGATTCATTTCCAAATTTCTGGGCCATATAGTATTTGGAGGTTTATAAATATTAACGATATAAATATTACAAAATTTGAAAGAGATAAAGAAAACACCATCAACTTCGCCTTTTTGGATTAACTCGATATTGTGAATCAAGGATTTCTTAACATAACAAGCTAAACCGCAAATTTTACTAAGGAGATAATCAATGAATACATAACCTTTTATGGTTTCTCTTTCACGAAGATTTTTTTCAGTATCCGCATGTGTCTCTTGAAGAAGAATAATCTCAGCACTATAGTCCTTTGCTAATTTAGAAATATAATCACTCTGGTCCTTAGAAATACCCACTATATTCAGATCCAATACACAAAATTTGTCGCCAATCTGCAACGAGGATTCTTCGAATCGGGTCTTGCGTTCCAAATGATGATTTTTCAGATCTTCTGATGTTTGAAGTCTGCCATGGAACCCATTCAAAGGGAAATCATTGTCCATAGTTGGGGAAGTTTGTGATATAATACTTATTTCATTTATAAAATAGCAGAGGAAAAATTATCGACTGACATTTATTATGACAAGTGTCATAATATAAATATAATTTTCAATAGAATGTTTCGGTCATTTGTAATTTGTGTTTAGATATCTAATTCAGGTTTAGAGTTTAGAGACTTGTTGGACATTAGACCTAGATTCATACACTATATTATTATCTTTGATAATTTTGATGAGGTGATAAGATACAATTGATGGCAAGAAGGCGAACACTTATAAAAGGACAGCTAATCAGAGAATGACCTAACAGTACATAGTAAATTAAATAAATCAAAATTATCAACATCATGCTGGGTATTCTCACAGGGAACTTGACGTCACCGAATGTCAAAAACTCCAATGAGCTGGCCTTAGTGAAGGGTCTTTCAACAAGAACTTTGGTTTTTAATGGTGGCCACACCTACCACAAGACAGCAATGACAGTTAGTTCTTTTGACATATTCGTAGTGGATGCTTTGACAATTGTTACAATAAATTCAATTTTGCTTGAAAATGGCATTTAAATGATTGAAACCCACTATAAAAATTGTGATATTTTCGGACAACATGATCGACTTTCTGAGACCGCTATTAAGAATTTGGTCGCTCAATTTGAGTCGACGGGCACGGTACAAAATGTGTCCACAACAACGCGTGCTCGACCGGTCCGTTCAACAGAACACATCGCAGCCGCGAACCCCAGCGTTGAACAAGATCCAAATTTGTCAATTTCTCGACGTTCTAAACAACTAGGGTTATTCCAAACCACCACATCGCGAATTTTGCATAAGGATTTGGCTTTGAAAGCTTACAAGATTCAACTAGTGCAGGAATTGAAGCGGACCGACCATTCACTTCGCCGTAGATTCGCTCAATTTATTCTGGAACTGGTTCTTCTGACAAAATATTTTTTTCAGACGAAGCCAATTTTCACTTGTCAGGGTACGTCAACAAGCAAGATTACTGCATTTCGGTTTCTGAAAATCCTAGAGCGATTATTGAGACGCCTTTGCATGCTCAACGTGTCACTGTATAGTGCGCTATGTGGTCTGCAGGCGTGATTGGACCGTTTTTTCTAAGATGAGGCTGAAAATGCATAAACAGTCAATAGATATCGCTGTCGTGAGAGTTAAACAACTCAATTTTGGCCTGTCATTGATGACATGTAGTTTCAACATAACGGTGCCAGTTATCACACAGCCAATGAGACGATCAATTTATTACAAACCAAATTTGCTGATCGCTGATCGCATAATTACATGAAATTCAGAAGTTAAATAGCCAGCCAGATCGGGTGATTTAACATCACTGGATTATTTTTTGTGATACTAACTTAAGGACAGAGTCTATACAGAGCCAATCGAATCCATTGCCGTCTAAAAACATCTTTGATGTGATGCCGAAAAAACCCGATATTTTGCCAAAAAGTGATTGAAAATTTCAATGAAAGAATTTGCTTCTGTTAGCGTGGTCGTGGTGGAAATTTGCCAGATATCATTTTTTATTTATAATTGCCGAACTTTTCTTTTTGCAATATAATAAAAATTTTAATCATGGTCATCTACATTCTTTTTTGATTTTGTCTTAAAAAACAAAGTTCTTATTGAAAGACCCTTCATACACAGGGTGAGTCTTTGACCACTGCCCTAATTTCAGCCATTGATTCTTGACGTCAAAAAAAAACATTCTCTTCCTATAACATTTTTCCAAATTTGGCCCCGTCCAAAAGATATAGGTTGTTGAAATTTCATAAAAAAATTGCATTTTCACCTGTAATATTCAAACGATAAAATCAATTGAAATGATCTCCTGTAGAAGGTTTTTGATAACAGTCATCAATACATTTATTCCTTTTATTGTGGGTTTCTCACTACTACTGTATAGATTGGTTAAATTGCACGAAAAACTAATATCACTTGAACTAAAGGTCCGTATCTTGTACTACCTAGAATCATTAGTCTTTTTTGCAGATAAAATCATTCCGCATGTTTTTTCCTAAATTGTACCCTTCTTGAGATATTTGAAGTTGAAAGGAATTAAATAGATATAATTTGGTCCAATTTTCTGGTTTTCCCAAATCCAACTCTGTGCTCAAATGATTAAATAATAAGATTTGTTCAATGTTGCCATATTCTATATCTTTATGAAATATTTCAGCAAAAGGTTGGGGAGTTCTCTCCAGTCTATGGTTCCACTAATACACCCTTTAGATGAAATTAACCACTGAACAATTTTTGTCTTACATACACTACAAACTCTAAATTGCCATTTGCTGTATTCATTATTGATGATATCTAGCACCTTGTTTAATATTCAATCCAGAGTAATATTCCATAATAAATAGAGAAAAAGATTTCCATCACTCACATGGCTACTGTTAAATTGAAGACTTGTCTTTATGAAGAGCTGGTTTTTATAGCTTCAGACTTTCAAAGTTCATCGAATTATATCTATTCTAACATAGGAATGCTTCAAATTAAGCTCATATGAATTTTAAAAACTTCGAACCAAGTCTCCTAGATATGTTTTGTACGTATATAGAAGTTTTTTCACATCTTTATTTCATACAGCGAATCAGCCTGGTTCACAAACTTAGGAGATAATAGAATTTGACTTTGTTATAATATTTCAGAATGTTTGTTATGATGCATGTTTAATTAAAATTCAATCAATATTGAAACTGGAAGCTATAGGCTCATAAACAAGAAAGATTAGAATTCATTTTCTGACCATTATCATTTCTCAATTGAATAATTTCAAACTATCGACATTATCCTCAGAATATTTTTGTGAAGAAAAGTAGAAATAACTACTGACAGTTTATAACAGAATCAATTTAACAAGGAACCAGAGAACACTATTTTATTGGGAACTACCCATCACAGAGACGTTATAATAACATTTCAATGCGATAATAATTCACTCTAGTTATTCTGAGAAAAATTATAACTGAAGATCAATAATGGTTGCAGATATTATCTTTCATTAATAAAAACTTTGCAATTATTAATTTTTTCGCTCCTGGGGTTCGGTAATAAATTCATATGCTATTCAGATGGAAAACTCAGTTCCTAGCGCAAGTTGTGAATGTGGAGAAGCAGAAGAAACAATACCTCATCTCATCAATAGTTGTCCCATATATAAATTTCAAGATGGTTTTAGGGCTATTCATGATGTTTCCGATTCTTTCTTAGAATGGGTTATAAATTTCAAACAAATATGATACGTATTTTTGTTATTCAGTTCTTTATTCTGTTTTTGTCTTTTTATTTTCAGGCGTGAGCAACTTGAAGAAGTCTCTGTCTCCATAAATAGAAGACCACTCTTGAAGAAAGAAGTCCATAAAATATATTTCAACTTATTTTTGTACTTTCCTACTTAGACGGGGAGCCAGGTTTTTTTTTACTGGGGTTTGATCCCAAGGCTTTTATGTGATACGCCGAATTGTATGACACCCCGTCACCAACCCCTGATCTATATGCTTTATTGTTTGCTAACTAAGTATTGTATGCCAAAAGTTCAAAAGAATATACATATATATGGAAAGGTATTAAAATTTGACATAATCTATTAATAACCATTATTAAATATTTATGTTTTTGTTTACATAATTAAAACAAATACTCTGATTATCAAATCCATAAATTTACGTATGTTCAGTAATTTATTATAGTCTAAACAGAATAGATTCATATTAACGATCTAACGAAATTTTTTTTTATTAAAGAACACCTAGTTGGTTTTTCAGAAGCAAAATTTAGGTGATCAAATTCAATTTTTTCAAGCATGTATAATTGCACACCTAAATCTTGGAATACTTGTAATCTGTCCAATCAAGTAAAGTAACATCACTTCAAAATAGATATTCGTAGTGACATCATTCATTGTTATTGAAGATTTCGCAAAAGATTTCCATATTTTTAACAGTATGATATCAAGAGACCTCATAGACCTGTTCACTGGTCAATACTCAAGAAAGACTATCAAAGAAAGAAAGAAATAACAGTGTTTGGAAAATCATAGATGATTTTTTTCATAGAAATAATGGTTTTCATGATTTGGAAATCTTAAGAAGAAAATTAGAAATGTATGATGATTACATCCAATAATTCAGAGGTTTTATTGGAATTTCTCACTAGAAAGGGATGGTTTATAATCTTTAAGTAGAAAGAAATTAATGTAGATCAACAAAAATCTATGTTTATAGTGTTGAATTTTCACCAGAAAATTAGTATTTTGTATCTTCCTTCTGAATATGGAGCTCATCTGATGAAACATGAGGGAGTGAATCAATTTTTAGAGGGGAAATTAATGTTTTTGAACAATTCAGATTCAATAGTGGATGCTGTGGAAAGGAATTTTTATTCAAACTGAACTATAGAGGGGTATATACCCAATGTGAAATTTTAAATGCTTATAACTTTTTAACGCAGCTGAATATGGAAAAACCGTAATGCAAAAAGTGTTTCTTTTGATCTCAAGAACTTATGGTTAAATATAAACGCAGTGGTCAAATACTCACCCTGTATATTCACAGATTAGGTTACTTGTTCAAATATTTCGGCCAACTTCGTTATTGGCCAAATCCGGCGAACAGTTTAGCAGTTATGAGCATCTGAAATTTGGTTTCGTCAATAACTCCATCTGATCAATTTGTAACATGAAATGATTTTCGAATAAGTTCAAAACAATTTGTATACGAAATTTTACGATAATTGTAATAATTAATAAAACACTCTAAAAGTTTTTTAAATACACTGATCAACAATTGCTAGGGATCACTTATGAACTTCTCTTCATTTGTATTTTTTTCAATTTATCTCGTGAGTATCTGTACATTGTATATTCTCTAAGGAAAAATTAAGATGTTTTGAGTTGATTATATCAAATTTTTCCTCACTTCATCGGCTCTTGTTCACAAAATCGATTATTATCTGTAAGCTGTTACAGGTGGAGTGAAAAGCAATGTGGTATTTGTTATTGTATCAGTTTTCTTCTTTCGTTCAAACACATAAGGTGACAATAATTGAAGAAATTAGAGCAATATCAGATCAGTCATGCCGAGAAGACGTTTGGCTCCTGTGCAACTGGACCAAATCATACGGTGGATACAGGAAGGTTTGTCCCAGCGAGAAGTGTCCCGGCGGTTGAATGTTTCGCAAAGTGTCGTGAGTCGTTCATCCAAAACGACTCAGTAGCTTATGTTCATGGGGAGGTCGGCAGCGCAGTACAACAGCTGCCCAAGATCGTCTTTTGATCCTTAATGCTAGGAGAAATCCCACTTACCCGGCGTCGCGGCCCAATAGATCACTGAAGGTTGCAACAGGAGTTCTAATTTCGAACCAGACTGTAAGACGACGACTACATGTTCGTGATTTGAGAGCACATAGGAGGGTACAACATCCCCGTTTGAATAGGGAACACCGGGTTCATCGACGGCAATGGGCTGAGGAGCACCGCAATTGGACAGTTGAAGATTGGAGCCGATGTTTATTTACGGATGAGTCAAGATTTCGTTTGGTCAACTCCGATGGACGTATTTTTGCTTGGAGGGAAAGAGGTCGAAGGTATGCCGAACAGTTTATGGTACCCACAACAGCTTTTGGCGGAGGTTCTATATGTGTATGGGGAGGCATTTGATTGAACCAACGCACAGAGTTGGTTGTTCTGCAGAACACAACAATGACCAGCCAGAGATATCACGATATGATTATTGAACCCATAATTGTTCCGTTTGTGGCTGCCTTGGGCGAGAATTTTATTTTAATTGCCGATAATGCCCGTCCACACCGTAGTCGTCTGGTTAATGAAGCGCTAGAAACTCATGGTATCGATAGGATGGACTGGCCAGCTCGCTCTCCAGACATGAATTGCTTCGAACAGACGGTCTGAGATGTCTAGACAATTGTCAACCTTAGAACAACCGATCAATAACTTGGAGGACCTTTCTAACGCTTTACGGGATATTTGGACGAATTTGCCCCAAAATTTTATAAATCGTTTGATTGAAAGTATGCCTCGTAAAGTAGAATGCTTGAGACGAGCTGGTGGGGGACCAACTAGGTACTAGCTCAACCGAAACTTCAGCCTTCTTGTAGTTTCATCAAAAATTTTTATGTTATTCAACCAAAGAATTATCAGTGTTCCTATTAAAATCTTTTTTTCTCTCCAACTTTCCATTTCTTCATTCTTTTCTCAAGTGAACCATATTATCAATTGAAAATACTTTGATATCTGACTAAATTTATAATCTTGGAGCGAATATTTCAGAAATAAATTTAGAAGAGGTAATAAATCCCTATCAATTGTTGAGCAGTGTACTTGATATCTAATATTCTTTAGGGATTTACAAAATTTTTAATGTTAATTGATGGGATTGATTTTCAGAACATGCTCAAATTTTAGCATGGTACTTTGAGAGTATTTTGAAAAGTTAGGTGATTTTCATATTAAAAGAGGATTGAAAATTTTCATTTCGTCTCTTCAATGAATTTGCGAAGTTGAACGTTTTGATGCTCTTCAGAAAAGAAGAAAGCTTTCTCATTTTGAGTGTTCACTAAGGTTATAGCAATGAAGTTAGTATTATCGTCAGATGCTAATTTTAATTGCAGGGTAAAATCCAACTTCTTTATTTTTCTTTTTGGCAGTAAATGTCTATTTTTTTATATTATTTATATTGAGTACACATCGCTAATGATACAAATATGAGCCTCTCTGTAATCAAGGATTAATATTAGTTATCAGGATTCAAATAATTCGTATTTAACTAATGAGTTCCTATCTAAACTTCGTATGCCTATTATCAAAAAAATAACATTTAATTTTAATATTCAGGATGTCGCCTAATACTTCATTATACATTGTGACTTCATTGTTATACGGCAATGTTAGAGTGATTGAGTTCGTTTACAAATATAGAGGGTGGCCATATGAAAACGAAACAGACGAGATTACAGACGAAATAAATTTTTTCGATTGAAATGCTCGGACAGGTCGATTTCTGTTTCGAGAGGGACAACTTAAGATGTAAGTAACGGATGCATAGCGCTTCAACCCTTGCTACTACAACCCTCACCCCCAAATTCTGAATAGGGAAGATGGGGTGAATGATACCTCATTTGAAAGGTATTTTTATACTGATTTCAGCACAGTATTGTTTTTTTTATTTTATGCATTAATTCTCGAAATATTATTAATTAAGTATTTGAAAATGAAGTGGTGTTTTCATGGCACTTGTAGTGTGTTTTTGTGAAAAATCGACATTTTGAGCTTCAAAACAACCATGACTGTGGCTTCCTTCCTCCAATCCACTGACATAGAAATCTTTAATCAAGATGTCGAACAAACAAAGCGTATTGCGAAGGAGCTCAATCTTGCTGAAACTCAATCTAAATTATCTTCGATATAATTTGCAGTATTTCCAGTAACATGCCGTAACACTTGGTCTATAGAAATCTCCAAAAAGTCCAAATACGTACATATCTCTAATCAGATTACCAGGTAAGAAAATCAAATCACTAATGATGCCACAGAAATATTCCAGTCCCAATTCGTGAAACGATTTCCGACTTAATTATGAAGTGTTTTCTCAGTTGGCTTCAATATGTTTTCATTTTGTCTTAAATTGAATTCATATCATTTTAAAAAAAATGAGAATCGATAATTTTCTATTTATTACGAACAGATCATTAAGTTGGCTTACTGGTTCTTTGACATGTGAATTATTCCTAGTTTTGTATCGAGACTTGAATGTGTTCTAATTCATTGTTCGACATGGTTTATTCAATTGCAGAGCGGGTGGAAATAATTTCACTTTTTTTTGCAAACAATCAATGTGCGAATAGAACCGCAGAATTCTTCAATACACGACATTTAGATAAACATCTTAATAGGAAGTATGTTTTGGAATTAGTGTCAAAGTTTCAAGAAACCGGGTCCGTGGCTAATAAAAAACGAAACATGGAAAAAATGAAGCAGCTGAAGTAGCTGTTATTGGACAGATTGCTCTGAATCCATTGACGAGTACGAGGCAGCTTGCACATGAATCTGGTTTTACACGAACTCGAATTGCAAATATTTTGAAGCATCATAAATTCTATCCTTACAAAATCCATTTTTCATACGAAGATGATTTTGACCGTCGTGTTTAATTTTGTGATACAATGAGTGAACGAGTAACTGCTAATCCCAATTATCTGTACAATGTTTGTTTCTCCGATGAGTGTTCGTTCTTTCGAAACGGCACAGTAAATCGACACAATTGTCGTTATTGGGCCGATGCGAATCCGAGATTGTTCCACGAAGTTTATACTCAACAACCAGAAAAACTCAATGTTTGGGGTGGAATATTTGGTGACAACATTGTCGGCCCGTTCTTTTTACCTGGTAATCTTACTGGAGATATGTAATTGGACTTATTGGAAAATCACATTGATCAAATTTTGACGGAAATTATTGAAAACAATGCTGGAAATTATGTGGAAGATCGGATTGTGTGTCAGCAGGATGGAGCTCCTCCACACTACGCCTTACCAGTTCGAGAATATCTGGATCAAAGATTTCCAAATCAGTGGATTGAAAGTAGGGGTCCCACTGAATGGCCAGCCAGATATCCAGATCTGTCACCACTCTACACAGCCCGATTCCATAGAAGATTTAAGAAGACGTATAGTGAACGAATGTCGTCAAATCACTCCAGAAATGCTGCAAAATGTGCGCCATCGTTTCGAACAAAACTTATTTCATTGTATGGAAGCTAATGGTGAACAATTTGAATATTTAATTAATTGATGTGAGTTTTGGATAAATTATTTACTTTACTTTGCAAAATCTTATTTCTTAGATCAATACTTCAAATCGTTCTAATACCGTATAATAATAGTCAATGACCAGAGATTACCCATTACAGATTCTCCTTATTCTTCATACAATCAATCTCCTTATGCTCGTATTATCAGGACCTCGGTTTGAGTCCCTCGATGGAAGGAAGTTATAATTTTTTATAAAAGTGCCTACTTTCCTGTCAGACCCTGTATTACTCATGTTCTGTGTAAGTAGGCACAAAAAAAATAATTCGTTAGTTTAACATCCAAAAGAATCAAAAAGCATTTGCCATTTATCAGTAAGTACTTCCGGATGAGATGCGTTGTCTTCAATTTATTAAGCACTCCACACAGACAAACACAGATTCTCGATCAAAAAGTACCTATGATGAAATTTCTGTTTTCCTCGTAAACTTAATTGTAATATTCTAGCGGTTCGATGAATTTAATTCTCGATTTCTTTATGAATCCAATCTCACCCGCTCAGTTATTACTTCTAAATGATAGGTATTAATGGATATCTAAGATCATTTGATCATTCCTTCGAAATGACATATGATAAATAAACATAAGCTATCAGACTTAATGAATGCGTATTATAAATCTAAATACTTATCGATTTGAATCTTCTCATAAAGATATTTTCATAAATCGATACGAATTGAATACTGCATAGGTAATAAATCAATAGCACGAGGAATTTATGTGTAAGTGCAAAAACCCATTTGGCAAATGAGGTATTGAATATTCTCAAGGTTTGCTGTGACACGGACTTCCCGAGCTTTTTTGGGAGTCCCATTCGTAGGTATTTCCAAAAAAAACCAACGGATCCTTACGATTTTAAGATATACCACAGGGTATTTTCATCATGGGATTCCCGAGAAATGTGGGCAAATCACAATTAATGTCCTGATTTATGTAACAAAACCAATGAAGTGGGATTTTCTGTAGTCTAATGAATTCTTCGGATTATAGGCTTCATCTTAATCAGGAGTTCCCAACATTCAACATTAATCAACCACAAGTATATATGATTCCAATTAGATTTTTGCGAGCTTGTTCTAGTTTAGAAAACTAATAGAACAGCGTACTATCGTTGCTGAAAATGGTCTCGATCTAGACGGTGCATCTTCCTTAAGAAGAACCCGCGGTCAAAATTGAGTATGTCTGTCCGGCCGGCCCTAAACTCTGTATCTTCCGAAAGTGATGAGCTAGAGATTTCTTATTTTCTGGATAGGTTGATTGTCCAAATATCTCAGCGTAATTGTGTCATATCCGTCGAATGGCTCAGCAGTAATGAGCATTTGAAGTTTGGATTCCTCAATAATTCTATAATATCCTTCCGATCAAGTTGTTAATTGAATGATCTTCGATTTATGTTTAAACAGATAGATTCGTCAAAATCGTCATTTTGAAAAATTACTCGAAAATTCCCATATTAATTTTTTAGATACTTGATATCTTACTACGACAGTTTCGAACAAAGCATTGTGCATGTATAAAGATACATTGATATCTTTCAGGTTTACACAAAATAGAGAAAGTTAATTTTTTGTTGTACGATCTCTGATGTTGATTGTGTCTCTCATTTTATGGTCTGATTTCTCAATTTACTCTTTTATATCATCAATCAACGCTGTAGTGGAAATGTCTGATAGCAACCCGATAGGCTCTCTATTGGTTCAATTGGTAGGTGTGGAAAAGTATCTTTCCATCTCTAAGGAATCTCACCAAACTTCTGTATGTATCAGAATTTGTTAAATTCACCTTGACCTTGTCAGCTGATAGAGTTTCCGTATAGAATTGTTTGTCAGCTATTCTATTTCCTTTTCATTTCTGGGTAACTTGTTACACCGTTTATAAAAATTGTTGGTGGTTTTGGAATTGTTTGTGTAGTTTAGGATGTATAATTTTCATTCGATTCCTCAGACTGGAATAAAAATCTGTTTTGTGTACTTACTGTTGTTACGAAACTACAGGAAATTTCTTATCTCCTGCCACCCCCATTCGTCACAAACTAATAAAAATTAGAAAGCACTGACGTGAGGTTAGATTGCTTCGGCGCTCTTCTTGAGCTACTTGCGAGTAAATATTCAAACCATAACAAATCTATAAGCACTCTGATCAGGTGTATAATAGTCTTTTCCCATACTAAGGGACAATGTGATGCAAATATGAACAAACAAAAACAAAATGAACATACTTATATCTGAAATTGAAAATTACTACTCATAATTTTTCCCCAAGTTTTGTTCAACGCTATAATTTCCTTCCCTTAAAAACTTAGGTCAGTGCTTTTCTGAATTTTGACAACGTATGTTATTTCAGCCATTGAGATTGAATTCTATCTCTATGATTTCCTGTTATGAAAAATTTTGATTAATATTACGCCAACTGACACTGATTAACGAGCCCGGCTTTCGTCAATCGAATATCGATCTGTGATCGTTTAAAGAAAATCATCGGGACGTACAGTAGAATCCGGATATAACGACACCGCTTATAACGCACAACCGTATTTAGCCAGGTGAACACTACTTGAAATTTGGTTTCACAGAGATTTCTATGCGCTATGCGTTTATTACGACTTCGGTTTTTCGACCAACTGTTTATAACGACCTCTTTCGATGATCAGTCGTCCGGTTGAAACGACGTGTCGTGATTTTATTGCATTGACTTCGCCAAAATTCGCCACCCTGTCTCATCAACCCGGCTCCAATTACCTAATACTTAGCGCGCAAATCTTAGTCGATGTTTACTTTGTGGTATGATAGATACATTCCTCTACTGTGCTAAAAATGTGCTCCGCGAAGAGAAAAAGCATCACAATTGAAGAGAAAAGCGTTATAATCCATTGCTTGAAAGCTGGGGAATCGAATGTTGCTCTTGCAAAGGAATTCGGAGTTTCTCAATCTACAATTTCGACAATTAGGAAGAACGAAAATAATATTAAAGCTCTGATCAACGAAAATGTTCTGAAATCGAAACGTGTAAGGAAATCCACTCAAGAGCAGGTAGACAGAGCATTATTAGAATGATGAAACCATTTTTTCAGGAATTTGGACCTGTTGAATGAGAATGTTTTTCGTTAAATTTATTTAAATCATCACCGACGTTTCGGATCAACTTGATCCTTTTTCAAGGCTAAAAACAACAAAATATTTACATCGCAGATTTCACTCCGAAAAGCAAGACTAAGTACCCACCTCAATTTACTACAATTTAACAAACATTTTTGGAAGATAGGTAAATCATTTTAAAAACCAACTTGAAAAGTATAAGAAATTTTTTTACGAAATACGTTTTACAAGAAGTTAGGTTATAATATAACTGTATGTCAAAATTTAACCTTTTTGGTCTTTTTCTTTCTTGAAGTTTTATGATCAGGATGGGTATCAGACACTGCCCATCAGAGCGCCATCTACATTACGTTAAACCACTTACAGCAAACAATGGAAAAGCCCTCAAAATAGTCCACAACCTAAAATTATTCATCAACTATGCAAAAACCCTACTATATCCAACATATATAAATTACAAAAACAGGGTTTCTTTTTCTCACTAAAATTAACACGTTACAACAGAGATTCTTACCATCTGAAAATGTACAATTATTACAAACTAGCCAACTATTCTCTTACAGATGATATCAGTTCTCAAAAATATAACTTGCCTATGTTTAGGAAAATTGTCAAATTTTATTAATTTTCAACCATTACTCTCAGTTATACCATTATTAATTATTAAGTTATCATAGATTTTACTCAGATTTTGAGTATCTTCTCTGAAGTTCACAGTATTATGGGTTCTAATATAAATCATTTCACTTATTAACCTTCTGCTATAATGTTGTTCTATGTCTAATATCATCACATTGCTAAAGTTAAATTTATGTCCTTCTGTATGAGTATGTATCGTCAGTGCTTCGTCAGTGCTGTTTTATGTGTATTGTCTAGTCTTTTTGAGTCGTTGGTGTGTTGTCTAATCCATTCTTGTCTTGTTTTTTTGTTGTAAAAACCGTCCGGCTGGCCGGACAGACTCAACTTTCGCTACAGATTCTTCATCAGGGGTCGAACCCAATCGATTCGAGACCATTTTCGGCTCGATATTCCAAAATTACAGACATTTGGGCAAAATGATAGGAACTCTGTTCGGGTGAACAAGAGCGCCAAAAATGTCTCAACTTATTCGAATGAAAATATGAATTATTCGTGAAATAGGAAAAGAAATATGTCAAAGTGTCCGTCAGAAATTCAAATTCTCGATGCTTTCACAGATTGACATACATCGGTCGAACTTATTAATATATCAATAGGACAAAAATTAATCACAATGGTCTATTTACGAATAAATATTGTATGTTAACAAAATTTATAAAAGCATTGACGTGAGGTCAAACCTATATCTCAAATCAATGATAACTAGTGAGTTACCCTCATTAGAAATAGAGTTGATATGCCTAATTTTGATTGGTTTTTAAGAGAAGAGAATTTGATCTTCGAACAAAACTGAAGGAAAACCGTGAATAGTTACTTTCATTTGAGATTTAGATTTGTTCATTCATCGTTGCGGTTGTATTGATGTCAAACTGTTCCATAGGACGGAAAAGGCTTTAAAACATGCGCCCAATAGCTCCTGACCTGACGTCAGTGCTTTTCTTAATTTTTATGTTACATATATATGAGTAAATTTGGATAACATAGAGCTGTTTTTCTACTTTCGCCCAGGACTTGTTGACCGAAGTAATATGTACATGATTTATTCAGGAGTTTTACGACTATGAATATGATACTGTTTTATACATTTGGCTTGCAATATTTGAATTTTTCATACACTTTGTTTCCGTTCAGAATTTTTTCTTTAGGATTTCTTATAGTTTAATTCCATAAAATTTGTTTTTATATATTCTTCAATAAATTATTCAACCTATTACCAACGTATCTCCACTAGGAAATAAGGGGGCAATTTAGCGAAGCGAAGCAGCGCCCAGGGCGGACCACAGGGCCCATATAAGCTGGACAAGAAAGGTTATCTGGACCAGAATAATTCTGACTAGTGTGCTTACTTGCAGATACAATACGGAAACAATTTGGAAATTTTGGTTATCTTGTTCACCTGGAAAGAGTGCTTATAGATTTGCCCCAATGTCTGTATTTTTCGAATATTTGATATCAATCATTTCGAATGGACTCGCCGCTGAAGAATCGATGGTCCATCCGTCCGTAGGCAGGATTAAGTCCAAACGGAATGAGCTAGAGGGCTGACATTTTCTTGGATCTTGGATAAGTTCATTATCGGGCCAAATCCGTCGAATAATTCAGGAGATATTCAGATGACATCTGAACATTGGTTTTTTTTATAACTACCAGAATAACTCCGTCTGTAGTATTAATGCTCGATGCTATCATATATTCGACGGACATGAGTCGGACAGTGTCAGTTGGGGAAAATTAATCGAAATGGTTCATTACAGTGAAATAATTTTCGTTGTCAAAATTCAGAAAAGCACAGACGTGGGTTGTTAGGAGAAGGGAATTTAAGCTTCGAACAAAACTTAGGGAAAACTATGAGTAGTTGTTTTTGATTTAAAATGAAGGTTTTTTCATTCATCGAGGAGTTTGTAGTACATTGTTCCAGAGTACGAAAAAAGACTCTTGTTCGCCTGAACAAAGTGCTTATAGTTGTGTTATAGTTTGATTATTTAATCAAAAGTAACTCAACAAGAGGGCCGAAGCCATCTGACCTCACGTCAATGTTTTCTGAATTTTGGATTGAATTATGATTCAATAAACGATAGTCAACAAGTTTGAAAATATTTAAGGGACGAAATCTTCAACTTTATACAAGGTGTCCAGAAAGGGTATCAGGTATTTCTGAGTACGGTAATACCCCGACTTACGCTACCCCGTTTTACGCGAATGCGAAGATACGCGGTTTTTCATTTTGATTGCCGCGCGAATCGTCTCTCTCGCTCCG
Source organism: Micraspis discolor (assembly GCA_030674115.1). Lineage (NCBI taxonomy): Eukaryota > Metazoa > Arthropoda > Insecta > Coleoptera > Coccinellidae > Micraspis > Micraspis discolor. The sequence continues at coordinate 317,985 of JARTUT010000466.1, forward strand.
CCAATTCAGTGTTCGATTTGCGACAGGTTTAAACGTGTTCCGCTTGAAATTGTGTTAAGTGCCCAGTGAGTTTTGTCGTCTAAAGAACAAAAATGAGTCATTTGAGCCTAATAAGAAAAGAAAAACACTGTCTTTGAAGTGTAAACTTAATATAATTAAAGACTTTGAAGCAAAAATGAAAATTTGTGAATTGACAAAGAAATTTGACCTACCGGAATCAACAGTCCGAACGGTTGTAAAAGGTAAAGAAAAAATTATGACCGCTGTGAAAAACTCTGAATCTTTGAATTCAAGTATCATCCGTAAGCGTCACGGTATTATCGCACAGATGGAAACATTGTTACAGTCATGGTGTGATAATCAAGTAAGAGTGAAAAATTGTCTTGTTGATCAAAATACAGTGTGCTTTCAAGCAAAGCAGATTTTTGAAAAACTAAAGGGAGAAGCTGGGGAGGCGGCTGAAAATGAAGTGTTTAAAGCTAGTAACGGCTGGTTCAACCGATTTAAGAGTCGTTGTAATTGGCATAGCATCGCAGAGAGTGGAGAAGCGGCAAGCTCTGATAAAGAAGCTGCATCTCTCTATCCAGAAAAACTCAAAACAATGATAGATGAAAGTGGCTACACTAGCCAAACTATTTTCAACGTAGATGAAATAGGTCTTTTTTGGAAGAAAATGTCAAAAAAACCTTTATTGTGCGTGTGAGAGAAAACTTTTCCAAGTTTTAAAGCCGCCAAGATCGATTAACAGTGAAGGTGGTGTGAATGCAGCTGGAGATTGTAAATTAAAACCTCTCTTAGATTAGCGCTCAGAAAATCCAAGAGCCTTAAAAAATAAATCTAAAGCTGGTTTGCCTGTCATTTGGAAGTCTAATGCAAAAGCTTGGGTGACAGCTTCTCTTTTTGAAGACTGGTTTGGCCATCATTTTATTCCTCAAGTCGAAGGTTACTGCCGATTAAAAGAAATCCCATTTAAAGTGATGCTACTAATTGACAATGCTCCAGGTCATTCTCCAGCAACTCTAATTAGTTTCGATCCACGTGTGGAAGTTGTATTGTTGCCACCAAACACTACCAGCTTGCTTCAACCAATGAACCAGGGTGTCATTAAAACATTTAAAGCTTATTACACGAGGCGGTCATTTGCACATCTACATGAATCTATGAGACAAAACAATGAACTTTCTGTTAAAGACTTTTGGAAGCAATTCAATGTTCTAGATGCTGTAAGAATTATTGGACAATCTTGGAATGAGGTTTCATAAAAACTCTCAATGGTGTCTGGAAAAAACTGTGTCCATTTTTTCACCTCTGAAACCCAAGAAGAAACCATTTCAGATCTGGAACAGATCGATAGCATAATAGAAGAAGTAGTCGATATCGTTCAAGAAATGCTAGATTCACACAATCAAGAGCTAACAATTGACGAGGTTATAGAAATGCATAAGTATGAGCAAGACATTGAACAAACTGATTCGCTAGACCCAGTTGAATCGGTAAATCAAATAACAATTGCAAACTTAACAGAAGGGCTCAATTCAATTGAAAAGGGGTTATTCAAGAAACCGGGTCCGTGGCTAATAAAAAACGAAACATGGAAAAAATTAAGCAACTGAAGTAGCTGTTATTGGACAGACTGCTCTGAATCCATTGACGAGTACGAGGCAGCTTGCACATAAATCTGGTTTTACACGAACTCGAATTGCAAATATTTTGAAGCATCATAAATTCTATACTTACAAAATCCATCTTTCATACGCACTGAACGAAGGTGATTTTGACCGTCGTGTTGAATTTTGTGATAAAATGAGTGAACGAGTAACTGCTAATCCCAATTATCTGTACAATGTTTGTTTCTCCGATGAGTGTTCGTTCTTTCGAAACGGCACAGTAAATCGACACAATTGTCGTTATTGGGCCGATGCGAATCCGAGATTGTTCCACGAAGTTTATACTCAACAACCAGAAAAACTCAATTTTTGGGCTGGAATATTTGGTGACAACATTGTCGGCCCGTTCTTTTTACCTGGTAATCTTACTGGAGATATGTAATTGGACTTATTGGAAAATCACATTTATCAAATTGTGACGGAAATTATTGAAAACAATGCTGGAAATTATGTGGAAGATCAGATTGTGTGTCAGCAGGATGGAGCTCTTCCACACTACGCCTTACCAGTTCGAGAATATCTGGATCAAAGATTTCCAAATCGGTGGATTGAAAGAAGGGGTCCCACTGAATGGCCAGCCAGATATCCAGATCTGTCACCACTCTACAAAGCCCGATTCCATAGAAGATTCAAGAAGACGTATAGTGAACGAATGTCGTCAAATCACTCTAGAAATGCTGCAAAATGTGCGTCATCGTTTCGAACAAAACTTATTTCATTGTATGGAAGCTAATGGTGAACAATTTGAATATTTAATTAATTGATGTGAGTTTTTGATAAATTATTCACTTTACTTTGCAAAGTCTTATTTCTTAGATCAATACTTCAAATCGTTCTAATACCGTATAATAATAGTCAATAACTAGAGATTACCCATTACAGATTCTCCTTATTCTTCATACTGTCAATCTTCTTATGCTCGTATTATCAGGACCTCGGTTTGAATCCCTCGATTGAAGGAAGTTATAATTTTTTATAAAAGTGCCTACTTTCCTGTCAGACCCTGTATTACTCATGTTCTGTGAAAGTAGGCACAAAAAAAAATAATTTGTTAGTTTAACATCCAATAAGAATCAAAAAGCATTTGCCATTTATCAGTAAGTACTTCCGGATGAGATGCGTTGTCTTCAATATATTAAGCACTCCACACAGACAAACACAGATTCTCGATCAAAAAGTACCTATGATGAAATTTCTGTTTTCCTCGTAAATTTAATTGTAATATTCGAGCGGTTCGATGAATTTAATTCTCGATTTCTTTATGAATCCAATCTCACCCGCTCAGTTATTACTTCTAAATGATAGGTATTAATGGAATATCTGAGATCATTTGATCATTCCTTCGAAATGACATATGATAAATAAACATAAGCTATCAGACTTAATGAATGCGTATTATAAATCTAAATACTTATATCGATTTGAATCTTCTCATAAAGATATTTTCATAAATCGATACGAATTGAATACTGCATAGGTAATAAATTAATAGCACGATATAGGAATTTATGTGTAAGTGCAAAAACCCATTTGGCAAATGAGGTATTGAATATTCTCAAGGTTTGCTGTGACACGGACTTCCCGAGCTTTTTTGGGAGTCCCATTCGTAGGTATTTCCAAAAAAAAAACCAACGGATCCTTACGATTTTAAGATATACCACAGGGTATTTTCATCATGGGATTCCCGAGAAATGTGGGCAAATCACAATTAATGTCCTGATTTATGTAACAAAACCAATGAAGTGGGATTTTCTGTAGTCTAATGAATTCTTAGGATTATAGGCTTCATCTTAATCAGGAGTTCCCAACATTCAACATTAATCAACCACAAGTATATATGTTTCCAATTAGATTTTTACGAGCTTGTTCTAGTTTAGAAAACTAATAGAACAGCGTACTATCGTTGCTGAAAATGGTCTCGATCTAGACGGTGCATCTTCCTTAAGAAGAACCAGCGGTCAAAATTGAGTATGTCAGTCCGGCCGGCCCTAAACTCTCTATATTCCGAAAGTGATGAGATAGAGATTTCTTATTTTCTAGATGGGTTGATTGTCCAAATATCTCAGCGTAATTGTGTCATATCCGTCGAATGGCTCAGCAGTTATGAGCATTTGAAGTTTGGATTCCTCAATAATTCTATAATATCCTTCCGATCAAGTTGTTACTTGAATGATCTTCGATTTATGTTTAAACAGATAGATTCGTCGAAATCGTCATTTTGAAAAATTACTCAAAAATTCCCATATTAATTTTTTAGATACTTGATATCTTACTACGATAGTTTCGAACAAAGCATTGTGCATGTATAAAGATACATTGATATCTTTCAGGTTTACACAAAATAGAGAAAGTTAATTTTTTGTTGTACGATCTCTGATGTTGATTGTGTCTCATTTTATGGCCTGATTTTTCAATTTACTCTTTTATATCATCAATAGAAACGCTGTAGTGGAAATGTCTGATAGCAACCCGATAGGCTCTCTATTGGTTCAATTGGTAGGTGTGGAAAAGTATCTTTCCATCTCGAAGGAATCTCACCAAACTTCTGTATGTATTAGAACTTGTTAAATTCACCTTGACCCTTGTCAGCTGATAGAGTTTCCGTTTAGAATTGTTTGTCAGCTATTCTATTTCCTGTTCATTTCTGGGTAACTTGTTACACCGTTTATAAAAATTGTTGGTGGTTTTGGAATTGTTTGTGTAGTTTAGGATGTATAATTTTCATTCGATTCCTCAGACTGGAATAAAAATCTGTTTTGTGTACTTACTGTTGTTACGCAACTACAGGAAATTTTTTATCTCCTGCCACTCCCATTCGTCACAAACTAATAAAAAAATTAGAAAGCACTGACGTGAGGTCAGATTGCTTCGGTGCTCTTCTTGAGCTACTTGCGAGTAAATATTCAAACCATAACAAATCTATAAGCACTCTGATCAGGTGTACAATAGTCTTTTCCCATACTAAGGGACAATGTGATGCAAATATGAACAAACAAAAACAAAAATGAACATACCTATATCTCAAATTAAAAATTACTACTCATAATTTTCCCCCAGGTCCATAACTGAGAGTAATGGTTGAAAATTAATAAAATTTGACAATTTTCCTAAACATAGGCAAGTTATATTTTTGAAAACTGATATCATCTGTAAGAGAATAGTTGGCTAGTTTGTAATAATTGTACATTTTCAGATGGTAAGAATCTCTGTTTTAACGTGTTAATTTTAGTGAGAAAAAGAAACCCTGTTTTTGTAATTTATATATGTTGGATATAGTAGGGTTTTTTGCATAGTTGATGAATAATTGTAGGTTGTGGACTATTTTGAGGGCTTTTCCATTGTTTGCTGTAAGTGGTTTAACGTAATGTAGATGGCGCTCTGATGGGCAGTGTCTGATACACATCCTGATCATAAAACTTCAAGAAAGGAAAAGACCAAAAAAGGTTAAATTTTGACATACAGTTATATTATAACCTAACTTCTTGTAAAACGTATTTCGTAAAGAAAATTTCTTATACTTTTTAAGTTGGGTTTTTAAAATGATTTATCTTCCAAAAATGTTTGTCAAATTGTAGTGAATTGAGATGGGTACTTAGTCTTGCTTTTCGGAGTGAAATATGCGATGTAAATATTTTGTTGTTTTTAGCCTTGAAAAAGGATCAAGTTGATCCGAAACGTCGGTGATGATTTAAATAAATTTAACGAAAAACATTGAAGGTCCAAATTCCTGAAAAAATGGTTTCATTATTTGATTATATGGATGAAAACGCCAATATAAATTATTAGAATGGTTTAAGCTTCAGCGCAACAGGGGAAGACCAATAAACGGACCTCTGCTTTAAGAAAAAGCAAATTTTTTTGCTCGAGAATTGAAAATTCCTAATTTCAATTGCTCAATGAGTTGGATTAATAGATTCAAGCAAAGACATAACATAGTCGCCGGTAAGATTGCTGGTGAGTGTTTGTCGGTCCAGCAGAGTGATGTGAACGATTGATTGGAAAAAGTTTGGCCCAATTCGTGTTCACAATTCACAACTGATGAAATTTTCAATGCTGATGAGACAGGGCTGTTCTACAAATTAACTCCAGACAGAACATTGAAATTTTGAGGACAGAAATGCACGGGAGGGAAACTATCCAAAGATAGAATTACTATTATGGTAGCAGCCAACATGAGTGGCACAATGAAGAAAAAACTTCTTGTGATTGGAAAATCTGAACATCCAAGATGTTGCAAGAACGTTCCACACTTGCCAGTGGATTACGAAAGCAATCGAAAGGCTTGGATTACTGCTGATATATTCACAAAATGTGTATGAGCATGGGATGATGAACTTTCAAGAAAGAACAAGAAAATCCTTCTCCTGGTTGACAACTGTCCGATCCACAAATTGCTGATCTAAGAAGCATCAGTAGGCAGGATTAAGTCCAAACGGAATGAGCTAGAGGGCTGACATTTTCTTGGATCTTGGATGAGTTCATCATCGGGCCAAATCCGTTGAATAATTCAGGAGATATTCAGATGACATCTGAACATTGGTTTTTTTTATAACTACCAGAATAACTCCGTCTTTAGTATTAATGCTCGATGCTATCATATATTCGACGGACATGAGTCGGACAGTGTCAGTTGGGGAAAATTAATCGAAATGGTTCATTACAGTGAAATAATTTTCGTTGTCAAAATTCAGAAAAGCACAGACGTGGGTTGTTAGGAGAAGGGAATTTAAGCTTCGAACAAAACTTAGGGAAAACTATGAGTCGTTGTTTTTGATTTAAAATGAAGGTTTTTTCATTCATCGAGGAGTTTGTAGTACATTGTTCCAGAGTACGAAAAAAGACTCTTGTTCGCCTGAACAAAGTGCTTATAGATGTGTTATAGTTTGAATATTTAATCAAAAGTAACTCAACAAAAGGGCCGAAGCCATGTGACCTCACGTCAGTGTTTTCTGAATTTTGGATTGAATTATGATTCAATAAACGATAGTCTACAAGTTTGAAAATATTTAAGGGACGAAATCTTCAACTTATTTACAAGGTGTCCAGAAAGGGTATCGGGTATTTCTGAGTACGGTAATACCCCGACTTACGCTACCCCGTTTTATGCGAATGCGAAGATACGCGGTTTTTCATTTTGATTGCCGCGCGAATCGGCTCTCTCGCTCCGCCAATTCAGTGTTCGATTTGCGACAGGTTTAAACGTGTTCCGCGTGAAATTGTGTTAAGTGCGCAGTGAGTTTTGTCGTCTAAAGAACGAAAAATGAGTCATTTGAGCCTAACAAGAAAAGAAAAACACTGTCTTTGAAGTGTAAACTGAATATAATTAAAGACTTTGAAGCAAAAATGAAAATTTGTGAATTGGCAAAGCAATTTGACCTACCGGAATCAACAGTCCGAACGGTTGTAAAAGGTAAAGAAAAAATTATGACCGCTGTGAAAACTCTGAATCTTTGAATTCAAGTATCATCCGTAAGCGTCACGGTATTATCGCACAGATGGAAACATTGCTACAGTCATGGTGTGATAATCAAGTAAGAGTGAAAAATTGTCCTGTTGATCAAAATACAGTGTGCTTTCAAGCAAAGCAGATTTTTGAAAAACTAAAAGGAGAAGCTGGGGAGGCGGCTGAAAATGAAATGTTTAAAGCTAGTAACGGCTGGTTCAACCGATTTAAGAGTCGTTGTAATTGGCATAGCATCGCAGAGAGTGGAGAAGCGGCAAGCTCTGATAAAGAAGCTGCATCTCTCTATCCAGAAAAACTCAAAACAATGATAGATGAAAGTGGCTACACTAGTCAAACTATTTTCAACGTAGATGAAACAGGTCTTTTTTGGAAGAAAATGCCAAAAAAAAACCTTTATTGTGCGTGAAGAGAAAACTTTTCCAAGTTTTAAAGCCGCCAAGGATCGATTAACAGTGAAGGTGGTGTGAATGCAGCTGGAGATTGTAAATTAAAACCTCTCTTAGATTAGCGCTCAGAAAATCCAAGAGCCTTGAAAAATAAATCTAGAGCTGGTTTTTGAATGATTGTTTGGGCTATTACCATCATCTATTGTGGATGTAATGATTTCCGACGTTTCGATAGACATCTTCTATCTTTATCAAGGAGAAAAGTAAGAAACTTTTTGAGAATTATCAATTTTCAAAAAAGTCAATATGACAGAAGTCATGAAAGAAAAATGAACGATGTTATATACTCATCTGTGATATGATGATCTTTTTAAGTTGGATCGAACTATCGGCGTCCAAACTTCTGGCAGATCTATAGATGGAGCACTTATGGAATCAGGTGTTATTTTCATAAATGCTGCTTCTTTGATTTTTCTTCTTGCAAGTTCTTCTTCTTTGGATATTATTGATGCTTCATCCCATTTTATACGATAATTCTGATCTACAGCATGTTGGACCAACCTGGATTTGTCGCTGTTTAGTACTCGTAGAAGCTTCTGATGTTCTTTTATTCGTACATTCAGAGGGCGTTTAGTTTCTCCGATGTAAGATCTTCCGCACTCGCAAGGTAATTCATATATGCAGTTCTTTGTCCTTTGTGTCTCATTATTAGGCTTAACTTTTGTAAGTTTAGCTCTGATAGTGTCTTAAGTTTTGAATGCAGTCGTTATGTTGTATCTATTTCCAATCTCGTTATCAACTAAAGCTGGTTTGCCTGTCATTTGGAAGTCTAATGCAAAAGCTTGGGTGACAGCTTCTCTTTTTGAAGACTGGTTTGGCCATCATTTTATTCCTGAAGTCAAAGGTTTCTGCCGATTAAAAGAAATCCCATTTAAAGTGATGCTACTAATTGACAATGCTCCAGGTCATTCTCCAGCAACTCTAATTAGTTTCGATCCACGTGTGGAAGTTGTATTTTTGCCACCAAACACTACCAGCTTGCTTTAACCAATGGACCAGGGAGTCATTAAAACATTTAAAGCTTATTACACAAGGCGGTCATTTGCACATCTGCATGAAGCTATGAGACAAAACAATGAACTTTCTGTTAAAGACTTTTGGAAGCAATTCAATGTTCTAGATGCTGTAAAAATTATTGGACAATCTTGGAATGAGGTTTCATAAAAAACTCTCAATGGTGTCTGGAAAAAACTGTGTCCATTTTTTTTCACCTCTGAAACCCAAGGAGAAACCATTTCAGATCCGGAACAGATCGATAGCATAATAGAAGAAGTGGTCGATATCGTTCAAGAAATGCTAGATTCACACAATCAAGAGCTAACAATTGACGAGGTTATAGAAATGCATAAGTATGAGCAAGACATTGAACAAACTGATTCGCTAGACCCAGTTGAATCGGTAAATCAAATAACAATTGCAAACTTAACAGAAGGGCTCAATTCAATTGAAAAGGGGTTACAAATTTCAGAAAAAATTTATTCTAATGAAGAACGCGTTTCCACTACAAAACGAGGAATAAAAAAATTACTGGTATGCTACGAGGAAATTTTACGTGAAAAGAAGAAAAATTTAACTCGTCAGGCAACATTGTTAGAATATATGAAGCCTTCGACATCAAAATAATTTCGGTTGAGCTTACTTTGTTCACAACAATGTAATATTTTTTTATTATCCTACACTTTATTAAACATTTTTCTTCTAAATTATTGTTTTCTTTAAACTCTGGTCCCGATTAAACAAACTTTATATGTATTTATATGCAACGTTGAACCCCGACCCCCGGGGTATTACTGTACAATAAAACAAAAAATATTTGTGAGCAATAAAAAAGTTTATTCAAATGATTAAATGGTGGTAGCAGGATCAACATATCGGAAAATGTCAGTTCGCCGACGTTTCGGAAATATATTTTTCCATCTTCAGAGCTAGACCAAGCATTATCCCCATTATCCTCTATATAAATAATATAGTGTCCAAATCTCATATATTTTACATGGCAAGAAATTATCAGACCGTAGTGAACATTAAACAATGAAATAATTTCGAAAGACATACGTCGACACACGGAGGTGGAACCAATACTAAAAAAAAGTTTATTGTTTATTATTTACATATGAATTGGAGAATCATTTGGAAAAGATGATGTTATCCAAATGATGACCGATGCGTTGCTGGCACTCTTCTGAACGGTAACTAAGATTGGCGATAACACGTTGACACATAGCTATTGATATTGCTTCCATTTCTGACCTGATGTTTTGCTTCAACTTGGTTAGATTCGACGGATTATTTTTATAAACCTTACTTTTAAGGTATCCCCATGTAAAACAGTCAGGCGGGCTAAGGTCCGGGCTTCTGAGGGGCCAGTTGACCTCTTCGCGAAATGACTTTATTAGGGATTTCGCAACCTATCGCAATAACGGTCACTATTCACATTAATTGCTCGGCTTGATGAACGTAGAACATAGCTGGAACAATTTGTCTTCTCCACAGGAAAAAACGTGATGAGGTGTTGACTGCGTGATGACAGATGAAAAAAAAAGAGTGATGTCATCCAAAATCCTCTAATTAATGATGTTACAAGGTGGATAATGCTCCGTTCTTCCCAGCCAAATTGATTCTTATAGACTCCAAAAATAATGAGGAAAAAAATCTAAAGGATTGTATATTAAAATTATTAACAAAAAAGTTCTGATGAGTAAAAAAAGAATTATTAACTCACCCCCAAATTACGAGGATTTAAGTAGCCAAAGGGTGATTCAGGAAATCCGAATTTAATCGTTATTTTAAACAATATACGCCTTTTAAAAGAAATAAAATCTCCAAATATGTCATAAATTAGTATTCAATTACTACTAAATCTTTTGAATTCACCTCTCCTATTCTACGTCTCTATTCTATGAAATAATTAACAAGAAAGAAAGATACTCGAACATCTGAATTACTGGATTCATGAAAAAAAACTTATAAACTAAGACAAAAAAACCTGGAATATATTGATAACGCGATGAAGAATTTGTTTATTGAACATAATAATAATTAGAAATGAAAGGTGTCGACATCTTTAAGTTTTTCCGAAACCTAGGATTTGTTAAAAGAAATTAAAAGAAGAAATTTTGAAATATGTTAAGATTCTGAGCCGTAACACCAGTACCGAAATTCTGCTTATTGACATGACCATTCAGGTGAAAATTTGCTTCATCACTGAACAGTATGCTGTTAAAGTTGTTAAATCTCTGGAAAGTTCAGTCGAGAAGCATAGTCCGCTTCCATCAATTCTTGAACCAATTGAATTTCACAGGCTTTTAGATGTAATTCTTTCCTTGAAATCGAATGGAAATACGATTTTTCGATGTTCAACGCTTGGCTTCGCTTTCGGATGGTTAAAGACGAATTTTGACGAACCGACGCGTCAACTTCTTCAATTGTTTCTTCATCGCAAACTCAACGAGGATGACCGAAGTTTTAAATTTTAACTGTCGCACCTGCATTCTCGGACATCCTGATCCATTTTTTAAGGCTATCGTCACTTATTCCGCACGATAGAGACGTTGGGCAGTCTCTATTAAATCACCATTACGATAATATGCAAAATGCACGATGCGTCCCCGAGTACTGTTCCATCGTGACTAAAACTCCCCTCCCCGCTCCTTTTAGATGCACCGTTTCGAAAATGGCGCGAAAACAAATACCCGATACCCTTTCTGGACACCTTGTATAATATAACATATAATCAATGTTTGAACAAAGACTCGTGAGATCGGCACGGTACTTTTCTACATTTATCATTCCTTGTCAAATATACAGGGTGTCTATTCTAATAGGTGCCAAACATCAGTAGGTGATAGATCAAGTCATTTGCAACAAAGAATGTCTCAGAACACTATTTCGAAAAGTTGATAGTTATTGAGTTATTTAACTCTTCTTGGTTTTTCGAAATTTTTTGCTTTCCCCTTCGAAAACGAGAATATCTCTGTTATTCTTGTAGCTACATCAAATTTGACCATATCATCGGAAACGGCAGTAAAAATGTTATAAAATAGGCAGTTACTAATGTTGAAAAAATTTTTTTATACCAGGTGTTGTAATAGAGTGAATTTAAAAATTGAAAAGAGTGCATAATTGGTGGTATTTTCTTGTTAGCTGTACAATTGAAAATTAGTTAATAAGTATTTGTTTTTTTCTAGAAAAACTGCTACATGTAATAGGCTTTTAAAAGGTATATCAACTTTTCACTTAACTTTCTGTTTTCCCAACAATATCACGGTTTTAAGTCACAAAAACATGAAAATCAGAAACGTAAATTGTATAATAATTCATTCTGAAACATTGTTGGTTGTATGTAAATTAAATTTGAAAAGATGCCAATAAGTTAACCTTTCACCAATTAATTCGACTTATACCCATCTCCAAAAAAAAGAATATGCCTGTTTTCTCAAATATTGAATATTGGGATATGCTGTTTATATATGGGTTTGATGGGTTTGAACTTGAACAGTTTTTATAGTTTTTAATTCGGTTTTGCAATAACCTTGATTTTTACGTTAATTCAGTTTCATTCAAAGTTTATTTAATGTTTTTATGTTAATATTAATAATATTTATAACTGTTTTGAACCTACAATGTTTTAAAATGAATTATTATAAAATTTGTGTTTCTGATTTTTATGTTTTTCTGACTTAAAACCGTGATATTGTTGGAAAAACAAAAAGATAAGTGAAAAGTTGATATACCGTTCAAAAGCCTATTACATGCAGTAGTTTTTCCTAGAAAAAAACAAATACTTATTGACTAATTTTCAATGGTACAGCTAACAAGAAAATACCACTAATTTTGCACGCTTTTCAATTTTTTCATTTACCCGTTTACAACACCCGGTATAAAACATTCTTTTAACATTAGTAACTACCTATTTTATAGCACGTTTACTGCCCTTTCGAATGATTGGGTTAGATTTGATGTAGCTGTAATAATAACAGAGATATTTTTGTTTATAAAGGGGAAAGCAAAAAATTTCGAAAAACCAAGAAGTGTTAACTAACTCGATAACTATCAAATTTACGAAAAAGTGTTTCAGGACATTTTTTGTTGCAAATAACTTGTACTATTACCCACTAAAGTTTGGCACCTATTATAGTAGACACCCTGTATAGAAAAAATTAGAAAATTTTCCAGATTCTTCCTCACAAACGAACACAACATTATCGAAGTTTTTTACAACTCAACACCACTACCGTAAAAAAAATGGTTAAAAATAGTAAAGTTCCTGTGAGAATCTCGTAAGCTTATTCCTAAATCAAAATGTGTAATTTCTTCTTTATCCGTCATTCCCTGAACGCGGCCAAATCGACCAATCTTTTTCATCCATCAAACTCCGGGACAACATCCATGAAGTTAATAACAGGATTTCCGAGTCTTGAGTTTCTACGTCGACCACCTAAGGCAATAAATAATGCCCACTTTTTTTTGTAATTGACATAACTTTGAAGAGACGTTCGTTAGAGATATACATGATTGAGGTAACAGTAATTTCTCGTTCTTGTAATGTGCTTCATATCTCACTCTCTTGAAGCGGGACCACGGACGTCCAGCAGTTTCAGAGGTCATTGAAACTGGTAAGAAGAAATTTTGTGGGCGTACGCCTGCTAGAGCCATGCTGAGACGGATGTCGGATGTCATAAATGGCAATATCCGTAAATTTACCGAGAATTGTGTTAGAGACACAAGAGTATTATTTATAATAAAAAAAACAGAATAGTACTGACGTGAGGTCAGAAACTTTTGCGCGCATATTCTAAAGTTTTTTTTTCCAGATTTTGGAATAACCACCAAAATGAATGATCAAAGCTGTTTGTCAAATTGAAAATAACATTCTAAACTGGCCACGAATACTTGCACAATGATTCATTGAAATCGAATACTCTGAAACTCCCTCATATATCAGGTAAACCGGTATGAAATGGGTGTTTTTTGTGAAAATAAAACACTGATTATTAATGGGAATATAAAAAACATTTGATTAAAAGTATTGGCCATTGTTTTATACATATTTTGACCACTTTTCTGGCAATTTATGAATACCACGCCAATAAAATTGTTGGTCTTTTAAAGCAAACCAACCAGATTTCCAATTTTCGACCTCATCCTGGGAATCAAAGTGCTGCTGAGCCAATGCGTGTCCCATCGATGAAAACAAATGGATGTCGGAAGGAGCAAAGACTGGTGAATACGGCGGGTGGGGTATCAGCTCCCTGCCAAGTCTTTTGATTCTATCCTGAACCTGTTTAGCTTTGTGAGCAGATGCATTGTCGTGGAGAAAAATTACCTTGCTGTGTCTTCTGGCTCATTCTGGTGGTTTCTCGATCAATGCATGGTTCAAATTGATCATTTGTTGTCGGTAGCAATTAGTATTAACGGTTTTAGTAGCTCGTGGTAGAATAGAATAGAATAGTTTTTATTATTTCATTCAGACACAATACAGTGTATAGGAGAAGTCAAAATATACATAACATAGAGAGGAATTGAAATTACAAATCATTGAATGCATTCATCATTAAGATATCCATTAATACTATAATAACATTTACTTAAAAGTAAAGATTTTATTTTCTTACCAAAAGCAGACACTGATTTAATTGAATCGGGAAGATGATTATACAAAATAATACTCTTATATTTAGCTGATGTCTCATATTTCATTGTTCTATGTTTAGGTACAATAAAAGTTCTATAGTATTCCTTGTATCATAGTTGTGAGCGCTGGAAAGCTTAGGAGTATACGCTTCATTCTTTTTAATGAATAAGACACATTTGTATAAATATATACAAGGAGCTGTTAAATCTCATGTTTTACAAATACAAGATGTTAGTGGACTGAGACGGAATATCATTTGAATGATGCGTTTCTGTGCTACAAATACCTTCATAAGATCCCCAGAGCAACCCCATATCAGAACATTATATGCCATGTGGCTAAAAACCAAACTGTAGTAAACATTCAGGACAGCAGCGAGAAGAAGAGAATCCCTTATACGACGAATTGCTTCTTGCTGACATGTGATATCTGCTAGGACCATCTCAGACACTCTTCAATATAAATACCCAGAAACTTTGTAGACTCTTCAGAAATCAAGTTATAATGACCATGTTTCAGAACTAAATAATTTCCTTTCTTCAAACCAAATTTTACTACCTTTGTTTTATCTAAATTCAGAACAAGTGCATTCAGCTTACACCAATTGGCGAAAGAAACCAAAAGTGTTTGACATAATTCTGTGAGTTCATCCAGATTCTCAGCTGTTACAATAAACGAGGTGTCATCTACAAATATAATAATTTTAGTTTTTATATGGTGTGGGAGGTCATTTATAAAGAGAACGAATAGAAGAGGACTTAAAACTGATCCCTGAGGAATACAGAGATCCACAACACATTCGTCAGAGAAAACTCCCATAACTCTCACATGCAATCGTTTGTCTGACACATAATGTTCAATACAATCCAGGAACACTCCCCGAAATCCCAGGTTGTACAATCTGCTCAATAAAAAATGAGGTGAAATGGTATCGAATGCACGTGTAAGATAAAAAAATAATCCCGCAACATTCAATCCCCTATCCAACGAAAACTGAATCGTGTGTACAAAATCCGGAATAGCAGACTCAGTTGATCGTCCTGCTCTAAAACCGTATTGAATGTCAGTAATTAAGTTGAAAGTGAAGAAATTTCATCATCCTATCCATAACTATTCTCTCGAAAATTTTAGAGAATACGCTCAACAACGAAATAGGTCGATAGTTGGAAACATTCGTAGGATCATTCTTCTTGAGAACAGGCAAAACAGTGGCATTCTTAAGTACATTCGGAAAAATACCAGAACAGACTGAATCATTTATAAGATGGGCAAAATGATCTACTATATGCTCAGAAATTAATTTCAATATTTTGGCAGATATAAAGTCTACACCAGTACATTTCTTATTCTTTAAGGCACTAATCGCACCTTTAACTTCACTACCATCTACTGGGTGGAGAAAAAAAAGTTTTATAATGTAAAGGGCCGGCTGTACACATACCAACTCCATTATTACCATATGCTTGCTCTAGTGTTCTTTTAGCCACAGATGAAAAGTAACGAGCAAATTCATTTGCCACTAAAATGAATTCAGAACAACAAACACCATCTGTGTTCAGAATAATTTTGCTGTTTTTATTAGATCTCCTTCCAGTCTCACGATTTACAATTTTCCAAACTGTTTTGATCTTATTATCAGAACATTCTAAGAGGTCTTGATGATATGCCAATTTTGAGGATTCAATGAGTAACTTATGTTTTGCTTTGTATATTCTATAAATTTCTGATAATTCAACTGACTTCAAATTAACCTGGAGCCAAAATAATTCTTTCAATTCAATACCTGCTCTTTTTATTTCATCTGTGATCCAACCTTTAGAATTTACTGATACTATATTTCTACTTTCCAATGGGCAATGTTCATCTATTGATATTTTGATTACGTTAATGAAAGATTCAAATCTATTTATTTCTGTTGAAGGCTGATACAATTCAACAAATGAGGTTTTAGAAATTGCATCAGCAAGGCTATATAAATTGTCATCTGACATATTTCTACATAACATTTTTTTCGAGCCTTCCACAGGCACAGACCCAGTTTGATCGAAATAATAATCCAGCATGAAAGTCAAATGATCCCCACACCTTTCTGGTCCCATCAAACACACAGCATTGTCTTCTTGCCGAATCGATCTGGTTTTGCAGTCGATGTATAAGGATGTTCCGGATTAACCCATGATTTATTCCGTTAAGGATTCTCAAAATAAACAACTTTTTCATCGCCAGTAACAATGCGATGCAAAACCGATTTTCTTTCGTGTCTTTGAAGCAAAATTTTTTCGGTTTTCCATCTGTCTTTAATTCAATTCACGTTGAACCAATTTACTTTTGGATTTTTCCTATAACTTTTAAACGCTCAGAAATTGTTTGTTGTGCAACATTTAACATTTCTGTTATTTGCTTTTAATTCAAAGGGCCATCTCCATCTAATATCGTCTTCAAACTTTTTTGGTGGTCTTCCACGTTCTTCACTTCTCACATCAAAATCATTTCTGAACCGTTGAAACCATCTTCTGCATGTTGGTTCGGATAGAACATGATCACCATAAGCCTCGACAAGCATTCGATGAGACTCTGCAGCACTTTTCGTCAAATGAAAACAAAAAAATAATGCTTTCCACAAATAATCATTTTCTGGTACAAAATTCGACATTTTTAACACAATTAAAAAATATGATGTTGTCTGTTCAATGACTTGATGTATACTAAATATGTTCCACAGATGTCATAGCAATCAAACAAAAAAAGGCCCCTCCACAACAAATTTTTCCTACCAAGACATTTGTATCTTCACTTCACTTAATACCGGTATACTTGGTAAACATAGCGAAAAATGAAACTTTGAGAGAACACTATTCTTGGTCAAACTTGACAGAACATGAAGTCCTCCAATTGACTGAAAAAAAGTCTATCGATACTTCGTAACTCCTTAAGTAAATGAAACTAGTGTGCAAAAAAACATATCATCTCGTGGCTTTGATCTACGATAGTGAAATGTGAAAATATGTAAGATAGTAATAACCTCCAAACATGCACTAAATTTTGTATAAATTAGACGGATATCTAATGAGCTGTGAGGTATAAAAAACATATGTAATAATTGTATTGGACAGGATGATGAAGTACTTTGACAAATTCGATATACTGGCTTCTGCTCAATATGTTTTTCGATCTAGTCGTTCAACTCAGAGGGCAACGATTCACGTTGTTGATTACATTTATGAATGATTCGATGATGGCTTTCATGTGGCAGTGCTATTCTTTGATCTCTCTAGAGCGGTTGATAGTCTATCTTTTCAGTTCATTCTGGACAAATGCTACAACATGAACTGTAGGGTAGTGTTCTCGGTCTGGCTTCGTAGCAATCTCGAAGGTTGTTCCATGTGTGTGAAGCTTAAAATTCATTGTCAGAAGAACATGTGTCAACTGGGGAGTACCCCCAAGGTTCTGTTCTTTAGCCCGTTCGTTTCTGCTTTTCATCAACCATTTCCCAGAAAAATCTGTCAAAGATGTTATGTACCTATCAACTCATCAAGATATTACGCTGATGAAGCGGTATTTGTTAACTTCAATCGCTGATGATGTTTCAGTGGTAATAACAGCTCCATCCTTCGAGTGCTCCAAAGGCTGTGAGGCATTTTTGTGAGTTGCTTCGTGGAGTAGTGTCGTGGAAATAATCTAATGATAAACATTGGGAAACCCAAGTGTATATATATCACGTTATGTCAAAATATCCTTGAGCTCCGTATTCACTATCTGAATGAAAACATTCTCTATCTTCAGTATGTAGTAAGCTCAGTTCTTATTATGCTATGAGTACATAATTTACGAATTACACAGTTTATCTGGAACTAACTAACGTATTCAAAGCATAAGTACTCTTCCACATCATAAAAAACATTTTGCATGAACAAATGTTTGACTTCATTTCTGAATTCATTAATTTCATTTTTTTTAACATTTCAGGTAATTTATTGAACAGTTTGAGTCCTACAAAATCGACAGATTCTTGGGTCTTCCTCAACCTACATTTTGGGACCTCATATAGGTATGCGTTTCTGGTGGAATATCCATGGACGTCACCATGCTTCAAAAAATTTTCTCCTCGTAGATGTACAATGCATAAGGCTTCCAACATAAAATGACATGACAGAGTTAATATACCATAATCCCTAAACGCACTTCTACAACTTTGAGTATTTGGAATTCCTGAGATTAATTTTCATGCTCTTTTTTGTTTTAGAAAGACCCTATTCATTTCATGAGAATCCCCCCACAGGATTATGCCAATAAGTAGCTACAATATGGAATTCGGCATAATAAGTGAAAATTGCCTCCCTTGCGCCTAAGATGGATTTTATCCGAAGTATGGTATAAATAGATGAAGACAATCTACTACATAGTTTATCGACGTGTCTTGACCAACTCGATCCTGTATCCAGAGTGACACCCAGCAGATTCAGAGATTGGAGTTCCATTGACTTTTTCATAGTAAGTATTATACTTCGAGTTTTGCCCTCATTTACCACCGTGTGGTTACTTCGAAACCACAGTTTTGTGCAATTCAAAGACTCTAGATTTTGCATCCAACTCCTGTCTATTTTTTTATTTATTCATTTGAGTTGTGTCGTACGCAAACATTTTCACTTCACCATGACTGTTTTCAATCAAATGATCATTGACGAACACAACGAACAAAATGAGGCCCTGCACATAACCCTGAGGTACTCCAGAACTTAATTTTCTCCCTGTAGATCTCATCACGGAAATCGACAATCTGGAAACGATTTTCCAAGAAGGGCTCAATTAGTTTCAAAATAGGGCCTCTAACATCATACCATTCCATTACCATTTTCTCGAAAGACTCTCGTGGTCGACCGTGTCAAAACCCCTACTGAGGTCAACACAAGCCAAACGAGCCTGTTCAAAATTTTCAAATGCATCCAAAATATAATCGACGACCTCCATCAAAGGTGTAATAGTAGGCTTATTGCTTTGGTAGCCATGCTGATGTTTTGAGATGATTGACTGACAGCCTGACCTTTATTAGGGTTTCCATTATTATTCCCATTGCCGGTGCAATTGAAATAGGTCGGTAATTCACACAATTCATTCTCTCCCCCTTCTTATGAATCGGTACTATCCTTGTTGTTTTCAATTCACTAGGAAAGATTACCTGATTGAAGCATCTATTTAATAGCACACTCAATAAGTTAGTAATGATATTGATGTTTTTTTTAAGTAGTGTCACTGACATTCCATATATGGCCTTTGAGGATTTCTTTTTCATCTTCGACTCTGCTTGAATGATTTCTAATGGAGTTGTATTAAGTAAGAACATCGAGGATATCCTTCCATCCATGTCATGCAGACTATCTGTACCGCCCATGTCAACTCTTGCACTACATTGCTCAAAAGTTGCACTAAGTTTTTCAGATTTTGACCCCTTCGAACTCTCAGTATTGGACCTTTTAATTTTCGAAAGAATAACTTCCCATATTGCCTTCATTTTGTTGGCAGCATTTTCTATTCGACTCCTTTTTTTTTGCATTTGAATACTCGGTCAGCTCTGTTTTATATTTGTCCTTAAGGATTCTGTAAAACCTGAAGGAATCCTCATCTCTTTTTACCACACCCGATTTCAGGACAAACTAGTTTTGCCTAGGCTCAACTAGTTCTTCCTATACGCGATAGGATTAACTAGTATAGCCTAGTCCAAACTGATTTGTCCTAAGCCCGATAGGACGAACTAGTTTAGGCTAGGCCAAATTAGTTGATCCTAATATCAATACGCATACTCTAGGATGAACTGGTATGGCCTAGTCTAAACAATAAACAAATGTAGCGGGGTCGGAATACTCCGAACGTCCCGCGCTGCCCCTCGCTCGTCATTTGTGCATAACGGGTACGCCCCGAACGCCCCGCGCCTAATAGCGTATTTAGTTAAAGACTGTAGTTTTAAATTAAAAGTTTAATCATAACGCTACATTATAAAGTTTTCCTCTTTTTCAATATGAATGAACCTACGACAAGTCGACAAGCGGATCAAAAACAATTTTGTTTTTGACAGAAATTTTACAAAGTGAAATTGAAAAGTCTTCTCATTATAATGTATTAACGTCAGAGCAATATTTGAAACTTATTGAACAAGTTGAAGATGCAGAAAAAACTGAAAAAAGGACACCATTGCAACAAAGGAGATTGAAACGATTTGCTGTGTTAGAAATTGGGGACGTGAAAAAACTGATTGCACGGAGTGAAGGTAATATAAAATAGTATCTTCCATCTGATGAACTTTATGATGTGATTGATGCAAGAAATTATCCATAACGACGAAGCATTAGAGTTTAATAAAGATGATTTTTTTTCTAAAGACGGAGTATTTTATTTAGTTCATCTATTTATTTTGACTTTTAGATATATGTTTTGACTAGGCTATACCAGTTTATCTGAATCAACTAGTTTGGCCTAGCCTAAACTAGTCCGTCCTATCGGGCTTAGGACAAATCAGTTTGGACTAGGCTATACTAGTTAATCCTATCGCGTATAGTTGAGCCTACGCCTGTGCCTACGCAAAACTAGTTTGTCCTGAAATCGGGAATGGCCGCTAACATATACAAATAATAACGGTTTTGATTTTTAGGACAGCGATTGCTGACAGTTCTACCTCCATCTCAATAGAAAGTTTACTATCTAGTTCATTTTGTATTTTTTTCTTGACTCGTACAATGCATGCATATTTATGTCCTAAAGGAATAATAAATTATTACTATTATTCTGGAGATATGAAAACTCTAGCTCATTTATTTTGGAAGAAGACAGTATACGGCCGACTGGCCGGGCCTACTCAATTTTGATCATAGATTCTTCACCAGGAAGTAGAACCTAATCAATTTTCGTGTCGATATTCGAAAGTTTGAGACATTTGGGCAAAAGGGTAATACTCTGTTCTACTAAAACATCTACGATGGTGTTTCAGTAAGTTAGCCTTTCACCGACCTCTTTTGATTGTACATTCCATTATTTTTTGTAGCTACAGCTTTTATGTATATAACTGATTATTATTCCGACAGGGAGATGCTACTGTATCAGAATGCTGCGCGTCACTCAAAAGCACATAACCTCTACGATGGATCTCCATTAAATCACCTGTACACCAAAGTCACATACATGCTCATGGATCTTAAGAGTTTTTTGTTGCCCTAGGCATTTTCCCGGTACCTGTTAGACCCGAGATAAAGAATAGTTCAGAAAGCCACAGTAATGCGACTGACCCTATGAGCGATCCTACTCATCAACGAAATCTTACATCAGAAAGGTGCACCTATAATGCTTTGAGATATTTACAGCTGGATGCTCGATAGTGACAGGCAGTTCAGCTAAACCATCACTGTTCCAGCTCGCAAAAAATATAATTTGTTAGCAGATTATTGTAAACGTTTCAGTTTAATTACAGTAACATTGAATTTGTTACAACCCGTCAAGATATTTCCCACTGCTTCGAAGTTTTTCCAACCGATATGATGATTTTCCCCCAATATCTGGTGATAACATTTTCTCAAAATTATGTCGTAATCAGCATATCCAATTAACGAATTTTTTTTCGATATAGTTAATATTCGTATCGTAATTTATAATAATTCGCCTGTCAGGAAACCTGATTTCCCAATAGTTCACTTTTCGAACATCGATATGAGATAAAAAATCTTAAAAGTCGCTAACCTTCCGGAGAGATAAACAAATTTTTTTGGCGGAAACCGGTAGGCAGTTCTTCGGGTTAAGTATTACCTGTTGACCGCTGACCTTGCCCAGTCCAGAAGGTACCTGGGTGTCTGTAGATTTCACGTTGAATTCAACCGATTAATTCCTAAAAATGATCGAGTATTCAGATGAAGATGGAAGAATTCAAGACAACTACGGGTACCATACGTAACAAATCCAAACACACTGTCAGTCTGGAGGTCATTATTCTATCAGGGTAATGTAGACTTCAATAACTTACTGTTTTACATTAGGTTTGAAGGTAAAACTGTTACTTCTATGTATGGAATATACAGGGTGGGACATTCATAAGTAATGAAAGTTATGAATCATAACTTTCCACCACGAAACTTGAGCTGAGACAGGTCAAAAAATTAATTCGATATCACTACCCCTCTAGCCGCTACGCTTACGTATTTACAAATTTTATTTTTTTCGCGTTTTCAGTGTTTGTATCGGTTCGAGAATTTTCAACATGTTTTGGCATAGTGACCGAGAAATTGTAAAAAAAGCAGCGATAACAGATTTCTTCGATGTTGAGATGGGAAAGCTGTTCGAACATGAGAATTCATTTGGTTATTTCAGACTTTAATTATATCAATTAACAAAAATTGAATAAAAACACTTGACTGTACGTTTCACAAATTTTATTTAAAGCATCGTTGACATGCATGTTTCGGGTTTCATCCCATTTTCAAAACTGAATATAAAACAATAGCGGTTAATACAGTACACATCTACATAACATATCAAGTAACACATGTTAAAATTGGTGATAGACGGAAATCTAACTGATCATTTACAATGGGAAGATTTTGTTTAAAAGCTGATGTTATTTCTAAGTATTCTAAAAGGTCCATGCGTTTACCTTTATGGCATTTGTGCAATTTGGTTTTTTTAAAATAAATAAAATGGTTTGAGGTGATACAGTGACTAGAGAAACCAGTAGTGGGTTTGTTTTGGAGGATTGATTTTTTGTGTTCATCAATTCTTCTTGCCAGTGAACGACCAGTTTGACCTATTTAAAATGCAGGGCATTCCTTACAGTGAAGCTTATATACACCGCTTAATTGTGTGTTGTTCGCAGATTTTTCTTATTAGTACAACTAATGTTAATATTATAATGTCTGAGTCTTTTGCAAATTTTATCACTCAGAGATGGGGTGTAGTCGATATATGCGTATTTTTTGGTTTCAGTTTCATTATTTGGTGGATAAATTGAATGTAACAATTTCTTCTGCCGCTTTCTGAAAAGGTGTTGACCTATTTTATCCGGAGAGTAGCAATTATTCCCAGCTAAAAATTTCAGTGTGCGAACCTCCTTGTCATAGTTAATTTTTGACATTGGAATCGAGACTAATCTATGAGTTAGTGCGTGAAATGCTGACATTTTGATTTTATTAGGATGTGAACTACTATTTGGTATTAAAATATCAGAGAAGGTGGATTTTCTGTATATATCAAATTCAAGGTGTTCATTTTTTCTTTTAATCTGTATATCTAGGAAGTTCAGACATGTATTATCATCCTCTATTTCTAATGTGAATTTGATGGAATCATGGATGGAGTTCAACAATTCCAAAAATGCCGTCAATTCCGATATCGACCCAGTCCATACGCAAAAAACATCATCCACATATCGCTTCCAGAGTAGCACAAAACCTATCAAGCCAATGTCTTCTGAGGAAAATATTTTCTTTTCAAGGACTGTCATAAATATCTCACTGAATAAATTAGATGATGGGGATCCCATAGGTAAGCCATTTAGTTGTTGGTAAATTTTATCATTGAATTTGAAGTAGCTCTGTCCCAGACATATCTTAAGAAGTCTCATTACCTCTTTTTCGTTTCAATGGTGACTGAGGGGTTTTCATCAAGTTGTTGTTCCACTAGTGATTCGACTACTGTGGTTGGAATGCATGTCAACGATGCTTTAAATAAAATTTGTGAAACGTACAGTCAAGTGTTTTTATTCAATTTTTGTTAATTAATATCAAACTATGTTTCACCATGGGATAAGCGAGGAATCAATTACGATTAATTATATCAGTTTGTGACTTTCGAAATACCACTGCACAGCGAGTGGAAATACAATTTTTTTGCGAATAATGAATGTGACGACATAAATGAGGATCATATCACGTATATGTTTTGATATTGTATTGAAGTATTTCATCAATTCAAATTTCATTAATATCCACTTAAGACTGGAAGGTATACCTGCATTCAGTACCACTCTCATTATTTTATTTTGTAACTCCTGTAGTGTATCGATTTCATTTGAATTCAGGTAATTTGATATTATAGAGCAATATTCGAAGTGAGGTTGAATTGGAGAGGTATAAAACAGGTTTTTGCAGTTAAGGATATCACCATCCTTCGAAAGCAACCAATTTTTCTGTTTATTTTTTTCTCTAATACATTGAGCACGTTCTTTGAATGTTACTATCCTATCTTTTTTCTTATGTTGTGTAATTTTAGTTCCGAATAAATGAAGGGTGATCCAAATGTGACGCCTAGATGTCAGCACTATATAATTTCTACACGTGACATCTTCTCAAATGACATAAACCATTTTGTTTTATTAGAAGGTAGATCAGTTTTGACCATAGACAGGGTCACATTGCAACAATGCGTTTACATCATTCAAAGTTATTATGAAAATGGGGATCTTTGAAAAATACCCATAGCCAAATTTGTGATTATTTTGGTGTAAATAATCGGCCAAACCGATCTTCAATTGAAAGATTACAGAAAAAATTCGAAGGAACTGGTTATGTTACTAATAAACCAAAAAGTGGAAGACCAAGAACTGTACGCACAAATGAAAATATTGCTGCTGTTAGTGAAAGTGTTGAAAATAAACCGACAACATCAATTTCGCGTGGTTCGCAGGAATTGGGCATATCTTATGGCTTCTTATGGAGGATTTTGCCTAAAGATTTGCATTTACACGCTTATAAAATTCAATTAACCCAGAAATTGAAAGAAAGAGATCATTTACAACGTCGTAATTTTGCTAGTTGGATTATTGAACAACGAACGACAGATCCATTGTTTTCAAGCAAAATTTTGTTTAGTGGCGAAGCACATTTGAAAGTGGATGGATTCGTCATGAAAATCCTCGTGTTATTCATGAAATATCTCTACTCCCACAAAAAATTACTGTTTGGTGTGCATTTTGGGCAAATGGAATCATTGGGCCATTTTTCTTCGAAGATGATGCAGGAAATGCTGGTACTGTGAATGCTGAGCGATACCAATCTATGTTGAGAGACTTTTTATGGACACAGTTGAGTCATATTGATGTGTCTGACGTCCATTTTCAGCAAGACAGTGCTACATGTCACACAACTCGAGAAAACATAACGTTTTTTCGATCAAAATTTCTTCAACTTGTAATTTTACGAAATGCAGATCTCAATTGACCTCCAAGGTAATGTGATCAAACACCATTAGATAATTTTCTTGTGATGTTTTTTAAAGAATCGAGTGTATGCTAACAAGCCATAAACAATTAATGATCTAAAGAACAACATTCAAGTTGCAATTCGTGAAATAACACCAGCAACATGTCGAAAAGTAATTTCGATATTCAGATTGATGCCTGCAGACGCAGTCGTGGTAGACATTTGAATGATATTCTATTTCAATTACACTGGTCAACAGTGGTTTTGATGCCTGCAGACGCAGTCGTGGTAGACATTTGAATGATATTCTATTTCAATTACACTGGTCAACAGTGGTTTTGATGCCGAAGATTTTGGACTTGATTTCATATGAATTTGATGCACTGAATTTAAATATGCTATTAGTTTTTGCCTGTCTGCTCGAATTTTTAAGATATCAACATTTTTGTGTATTATATATTACACTATTTCAAAAAAAAATCATGGTTTAAAGAAACAAATTAATAAAGGAATTTTTATTATATTACACAGATATGACAGATATTATTCATTATATACTATAGAAACCAGAAAAAGTCATCATTTAAACCAATTACTCACTAAACATTTCGGAAACTTCTTTTACGTGACATTCTTAAATGTATTTTAGAACAATCCCGTTTTAAAGAACAGCAGTAATCTGCCATCATATGAGTATCCCATCTTCCTTGATAGCGATCCTCAATACATTTGATATCTTGGTGAAATCTTTCACCTTGCTCCTCACTAATTACGCCTAAATTATCAGGAAAACGGTCCAAGTGGCTGTGTAAATAGTGCACCTTAATGCGCATGTTATACCCAAGTGGTCTAAAATTATTCAGCATCTCATTGACTAAATCAACATAGTTTTCAGCTTTATGTTTACCCAGAAATTTTGGACAACTGAAACAAATGAATTCCAGGAATATTTTTCAATCTCAATCATTAAATTTATGAAGTCAGGGTCTTTAATCAGCTGTCTTATTTATGGGCCATCAAATAATCCTGCTTTAATTTTTTCCTTACTCAGCTGAGGCATTTTTTTTCCTATATATGCAAAGCATGATCCATTCTTATCAGAGCCTTTACAAACTGCTTCATTAGACCTAGCTTGATATGCAGTGGTTGAAACATGATTTTCTCTCTTGGAACTAAAGGATCATTCATGATATTCTTTCCCCCAACATCCATGTTTTAAACTCTTCTAGGCCACTCTTTTCTAACCCAGTGTTGCGTTTTGTCTCTGCTATCCCAGAGGCACAAGAAACAAGGATACTTGGTGTGGCCACTTTGCTGTCCAAGGAGAATGTTTACCATTTTTAAGTCTACACAAATCACCCATTGGTGTTCATGATACTTTATTTTTTTAAAACCAAAGCTATGTTGTCATATTGCTCTTTCATTTTCGTTGGGTGAGCAATTGGTATTGAGCCATATTTGTTCCCATTATGTAGAAGACCACATTTCAAACTTCGCTTTGAGCTGTCAATAAATAGGCTCCAATCATCCGGAAAATATTTAGGAAGATCCATTTTTAACAGTTCTCTAATAGTATGGCAAAATACAAGATTTTGTTCTTCAGAGAAAAAAGGTAGCAGATCTTTCTCCCTTGTGCGATAAAATGTAATTTTCGTTCCTGGTTCAAGTAAATTTTTTCCTTCAACCTGGAAGCTAGTAATTCAGAAGCTTCTTTCAACAGGTTGAGATCTCTAGTGAGGTCATTTAACTCATCTTGGTTGAAACATTGGGGAATTAATGACATCGTTTCAAAATCACTTTCACCTTCAGTAGTGTCAGAATTCTGATCAGAGAGACATGTGTCCTCACAGAGTTCTGGTAGCTGCTGAAAAGATGGAAATTGCACTGCTTCTGAGTGAGGGATAGGGCGTCTTGCAGAGACTAAATCTGCATAAGTCCACTTGTTACGGTTATTTCGATTGATTCCAGTGATATTTACTAACATAACAGTAGTCGAAGTGATTTTTTCGTTCACTCCAAACCATTGGTACTCCGAATTTCAGACTTTTCCTTTTCCCTGTAGTCCACTGTCGTAAATGCTCTGTACAAGTTTTACAGACAATATGTGGTGCCCAGGTTTTATCCTGATCACCAAGCTTAACACCAAAATATCCAAGATAGGCCCTCTTTACAAAGTCTATAATAGTTTTTCTGTTTTCCAAGAACGTGTATTCTCCGTATATGTAGCAAAAAATATCAGTATGATGTACACAGTTACACTCATTTCTATTCAACAACACAAATGCAACAATTCACATTAACAGTCTACTTTTTAGATTTCAAAAACTCGTTACTAAAGAGAAATTTTATATAACGCTAAGTTCTATCTGTCTACACCGCGGGAATTCACAAACTAACCTCAACTCTCAACTGCAGTTGAAGTTCACTTCAGACTGGACAGCTCCATAAATCGGATTTCTATGGAACTAACTGGATGACAGTAAATAGGATAAAACCCCACTTGTTAACAGTTTATCAACCAATCAGTTATATATCTCATATTGTTAGTCTTCTATTTGTAATAAATGAATTAAACTAATAATTATAATAAATATTATTATTTTGAATTCAATTTGTTACAAATGAAGATTGACAATAAGGAAAATATACATGAATCTATCTCTTGTATAAATTTTACAACACTCATACTTGAAAGTATTAAATAGGAAAAAGCATTGTTAGATAAGTGAATTTATCTAAAAATCTAGAGCTGATACAGAAAAAATCATATTTAGATTCAGCAATAAAAATATACTTAAAATCAGCTCAAAATTCTAGGCACCAAAAAATTTTTTTTTTTTTGTAGGCATGTGTTATAATTGTTATGGATCTTACTTCTAATAAAAAAAGCTTGAAAATATTGCAAATAATTTGTGTTTTATTTCAAAGAATCATGTAGGCGCGGTTTTTGCTTGACCCGTTATTATTGGTTCTTTAGGATACATACTGCACTATAACGAACTAGCCTTCAAAAACTGAATCTTCACTTGAAGGCTCAGAATTGATTGCCTAGGCTTTCGTGGAAGATATCGATTAGTAGTAGTAGTAGTAATAAAATATATACTTCAATATCCTCTCATTTATAGAAATCGAATCAATTCGTTTCACACTGTATCATCAACTGAAACAGTACTAGGATTAAAATTTCAACCGGATCAATTTTCGTTGCAATCGTCTGGCTTTTATGAACGTTTTAAATGTGACGACGCCATTCCTATTACGGTCACTTTCTTTGCTAACCTCTGTGATCTTCCTCAATTGACTTGATTGTATGTTTGATGGGGGGCTTCGTAAATTCGTGTCGCAAGGTGATGCCT
The DNA here is from genome assembly GCA_030674115.1 of Micraspis discolor. Taxonomy (NCBI): domain Eukaryota; kingdom Metazoa; phylum Arthropoda; class Insecta; order Coleoptera; family Coccinellidae; genus Micraspis; species Micraspis discolor. The sequence goes on from JARTUT010000466.1 coordinate 346,723, forward strand.
CTTTACCGCTCCCTCCATTACGTAATTAGGCCACTTACAGAGCTAATTATCGCATATTAAAACAAATTTTATGGTTAAATCATGGAAAGTGAACTTCGATTTGGTTTAGTATGGCACCACCAACAAAATTTCAACATAAACATCATTATTACTTGACTAGTATTAAGATGTTGAAAACATGTTGTGTGCACTTGTCGCATTCTGAATGGAAGAATTACATGACACAAATCTGAAGATATGGGACATGTTTTTTGACATCGCCGCCCTGAAGTGTAGCGTTATCGTATGTCAATTCAAACTAATTTGGAGTTCGCCTAACAATGCACATATTTGACGTTTTTATTTATTTTCAAATGTTAGTTCTAACTATTAATGAATTCAAATTTTTCAATCATCATGAGTGAAAAATTATACAGGGTGTCTCAAGTTCGAGTGCCCATTAGACGTTTCTGGAGAACTAGACATATTTGAAATCTGAAAATTGGGATTATAATATTGTTCGAAGTTCTCTACAGAGCTGAAATATTTTCGAAGCCCAGGAACTTCCGGTTATACAGGGAGTGAAAATAAATTCGACGAAAAAAATTTTTTTCGAGTTTTCTTTTCCTGGTATGATCGAGTATTCAATAGTGAATACATTTCTGTTAAAACCATTGAACTAAATCGAATAGTTTTCAAAGTAAAGTAAATAATTTATCAAAAACTCACATCAATTAATTTAATATTCAAATTGTTCACCATTAGCTTCCATACAATGAAATAAGTTTTGTTCGAAACGATGGCGCACATTTTGCAGCATTTCTGGAGTGATTTAACGATATTCGTTCACCATACGTCTTCTTAAATCTTCTATGGAATCGAGCTGTGTAGAGTAAATTTTACTCTCTTCAAGTGGCCCCAAAGAAAGAAATCTAGTGGTGACAGATCTGGCGATCTGGCTGGCCATACAGTGGGATCCCTTCTTCCAATCCACCGATTTGGAAATCTCTGATCCAGATATTCTCGAACTGGTAAGGCGTAGTGTGGAGGAGCTCCATCCTGCTGAAACACAATCTGATCTTCCACATAATTTCCAGCATTCTTTTCAATAATTTCTATGTCAGTGGATTGGAGGAAGGAAGCCACAGTCATGGTTGTTTTGAAGCTCAAAATATCGATTTTTCACAAAAAAAAAACACTACAAGTGCCATGAAAACACCACTTCATTTTCAAATACTCAGTTGAGAATATTTTGAAAACTAACGCATAAAATGAATAGACAATTACTGTGCTAGAATCAGTCTAAAAATACCATTCAAATGAGGTATCACTCACCCCATCTTCCCTATTCCGAATTTGGGGGTGAGGGTTGTAGTAGCAAGGGTTGAAGCGCTATGCGTCCGTAACCTACATCTTAAGTTGTCCCCCTTGAAACAAAAATCGACCTGTCCAAGCATTTCTATCGAAAAAATTTATTTTGTCTGTAATCTTGTCTGTTTCGTTTTCAAATGGCCACCCTGTATATACAGGGTCTTTCGCGAGGAACCCCACCCATATTTACACGGGAAACTACTGAATGTATTTCCATGAAATTCGGCACTTATGAGTATTTCACGATGCTGATGAAATCTAAAATATTTTCAAGGCATGAGCACCTCCGGTTTTTCCGGAAATTACGTCAACTTCCGCTTTTCAAATTAGAACACCATTTTTTTATTGCAGAAATAGATTCCTTAGAAAATTTCAAGTTATTTTGATGTAACATTTTTCAGTTTTGGTTGGAAAATTCTCTCTGAGCGGAAAAATTCGAAAATAAAATCGAAAATAGAACTCCGCTGAAACAAGAATAACTTCGAGGTATTTGGATGGAAAATTTTCATTTTTGGGATTTTCCAAGATGTGAGATTGATGTATCCACTTTAAAAATCGAAATCTCGATTCATGGTACAGGGGGTGAAAAAATCGCTTTCAAAGTTAGGGATGACAAAATCGTGAAAAATCAATTTTTTCAAATTAGAACTCAATTTTTTTTATGGCAGATATGAAATCTACGTTAAAAATTAATGTAATGTTCTTGAAACCGACTTCAAGTTACTATTAGGAGAACCATGGCAAACTCTTGCAGTTATAACTAGAGAAGATGCTCAAAGTTTTGACCGTTAATTTCTAGACATATATTTATACGTCTCAGGAATGCTTCGTGCCTTGCTCTTCTTATTTCATCGAGAGGAAGAGATCTGCAAAAGTGTATTAAAACCAAATTGAGTTTCAAAACTATGAATCTAAAAATCTAAACAAACCTGAACGCATTTCTGACTCGTTCTATGCAGTCCTTTTTATCAGTCAGGGGAGTTGAGTAGACAATATTTATTATCCTACCCCAAACATAATAGTCTAAAGGAGTTAAATCGGGAGAACGTGGTGGCCAAAGATGTGGATCATTGTTCGCCAACTATCGATCTTCAAAAAGCCTGTATAGGATATTTGACACACTGAGTGAATTGTGTGGAGGCGCGCCATCTTGTTGATACCATAAGTCATTATGGTTCTGTACTAGCGGCTCAATTACTTGAGTCAATATGTCAGAATATCTATCTCCTAAGGGAGAACATTCTTTAAATTATGCAAACATGTGTAGTGTTCTATCTTACCAGTTGAAGTCCCATCATAAATGTGAACATCGAGAATTGCATTATTTTTGATGGTGCAAAAAACATTGAAACTCCAGGTCTCTTGAAAGTTCCATTGTCTGAAGTGGTAGTTGTTCTCTTTATCCCAATAATGACTGTTATGCCTATTGAAAGAACCATTCTTTGTGAATTTAGATTCATCTGTCTAAATTATACAGTCCAAAAAGTTTTCATTCTCTTGAAATCGAATCATCATAGCTTCGCAAAACTGTCCTCCTGATGAAATCAGTTTCCTTCAAATGCTGTACCCTATTGAATTTATATGGGTGCTGTAATTTCGTTCTCATCTTCTACTACACTCTTTTCTCTGTGTATAGTTTTCTTAACGAAAGATCCGACATTCTCAAGTTTGTCATGGTTCTGTTAATGGAATCTCTCGTTGGTCTGGGTCGGTCAGGAAACCTCTCTATGAACAGTCGAATCGTTCTATCTACAACTTTATTACATTGTCCATGAAGTAGAATGAGATTTAAATAATCTTCATTGGTAAAATTAGGCATAGTGATCGATTTTATAACTTAATACGAAGTATCACCAAATTAATAGTAATTACAAAATGCTACTGAATAAAGAGGAATTTGGCAGATGTAATTAATGATATCTATCATTAAAAAAAAATGTAAAACATAGTAAGTTTTTGCATATGGTTCATAAGGAATTATTTATTTACCACTGGAGAGAAAACCGATGGCCGATTAGTTGAAGTAAAGAGGTTTCCGATACAAATTCGAATCCAAATTCGCCATCTATTCAGGAACAACTTTTCTCTTGCATATTAGGGTAGTAAAATCTAAAACATGGTTTAAGTAACAGTTTCTGAAAATTTCATCTTTTTGGCGTGAAGGGAAAAGAAATAGCTGAAAATTCAAGACGAAAAACAGTTTTTTGTGAATAACTCCACTTTAAATCCACTTTAGGCAAAGGTGTTATTTTTCAACGTACATTCAATATCTGCCATAAAAAAATGGGGTTCTAATTTGAAAAAATTGATTTTTCACGATTTTGTCATCCCTAACTTTGAAAGCGATTTTTTCACCCCCTCCCTGTATCATGAATCGCGATTTCGATCTTTAAAGTGGATACATCAATCTTACATCTTGAAAATCCCAAAAATGAAAATTTTCCATCCAAAAACCTCGAAGTTATTCTTGTTTCAGCGGAGCTCTATTTTCGATTTTTTTTTTCGAATTTTCCCGCTCAGAGAGAATTTTCCAACCAAAACTGAAAAATGTTACATCAAAATAACTTGAAATTTTCTAAGGAATCTATTTCTGCAATAAAAAAAAGGTGTTCTAATATGAAAAACGGAAGTTGACGTCATTTCCGGAAAAACCGGAGGTGCTCATGCCTTGAAAATATTTTAGATTTCATCAGCATCGTGAAATACTCATAGGTGCTGAATTTCATGAAAATACGTTCAGTAGTTTCCCGTATAAATATGGGTAAGGTTCCTCGTTAAAGACCCTGTATATATCTAAAATACATTAAATGAATATTCCTTTCAACCCATTGAAGATTCCAGGAATTCACTTTGTCAACGATTGGCCAAACTACTTCTGGAAAGTATATCCTCTTCAAGAAATTATTCAATATTTACGATTAAAAATACAAAAGACATTTTAATTCCTACCGACAATCGCGATCAGGATACAAGAAACCATCTAATCTAATCTAAGAGTAATTAAACCTGATAATGAAAAATTCAAGAACGAAATTTTGCATATATGAGATACCATGCGAATGCGGAAGATCTTGAATTGGAGCAACAAAACGAAGTAAGAATAAAAGAATCGATATTTTATGGATTATGTCTTCAATTGTTGGAAATTCTTTTTAATTACTTGACTGATAGGATTTCCAAACATACTATCTGTAGTGTTAGACACCGATAGATCCAAGTTGGTCCAACATGCTGTAAATAAGAATAATCTGATGAAATATCCAAAGAAGAGAAAACTTCAAGAAGAAATATCAAGGAGATAGCATTCATTAATATCATAAGTACACCATCAATTGAGATTCATTTTCAAAATGAAAAATATATACTTATTCCGAAACAATATAATCGCTGGTTTGAGTTTGAACTTTCGAATGATTATACAGACACTTACTTCATATTTTGAGTGATCATCAATACCTTATCACCTGACTTGTCTTGTTTCTCGAAAAAATTCATGGTTTTTCGCTAATTATACTTGGAGAATCAAAATTTTCTTCAAACCCAAATAAAACGCTGAAAAAAATTCATCGCTGAAATTTTAAAATATAAATATAAATACATTGTTTAGTGGTTGAAAAACTCTGAGTCCTTGAATTTTGGGTTTTACTTTTACTTTCAAAACGGGACATAAAGTCTGCAATGACCATTCCTTTCAGTCGGAGGTTAGGTGGTACTTAATTTTTGCCTAGCTTCATCTAGAAAAAATCGAGTTTTGGGACAAAGTGAAGTCGACTTTTAACGAAGAACAATTGATTATATGAAACAGAAATCGCTCTTTAAAAATAGTCAACAGGTAAGTCTCACTAGGAACTGAGACTTCTCGAAAAAATGATATCTCGAGCTTGATCAAAACTTAATTGAATGACATATTTCTTATGGAAGTCTACTTCCAGTAACCAAAAAAACGCCAACTCAACGTTCTTATCGAGCGAAATCATCAAACATCTCTTATAATGGATCAGGAAGTCAATTGCTCCAATTATTCAATTGACGACTCCATAAAGAGACAATGATCGCATTCGTTCCTTACTGGTCGGTAGCGAGCTCGCTAAGGCCAACTTATAAACAGTCGATGAAAACGCTATAAAATTTTTTTACGAGACTATCCACAGAAAGGCAATGCTGGATCTACTTCGTATTTTTACATCAGAGTTCCGTGTTCGTCGGTTTACCACTCACGCTATTGGTCGGATTTCCTTGCAAGGTCAGCGACTGATCCAGCATCCAACTTCTCTCCTCCCACCTCTTCCTTCCTTCCTCAGGCCTGAACAGCATTCCTCTACGTCGTAGCTCTTGATCAGGGCCGAACGGAGTTTTATTTTCCCTTTCATTCCATTATGAATTTCGTAATCTCGAAATAAATTATCTAAATTTCACTGAAGAAGAAGCATTTATTCCACTGAATATCATTGATTGGGTGTTTTTACTCAGGTCAACTTATTCAACCGAAGGAAAGATAATGAAATAGAGATGAATATTCTTCTGACTTTTGGCTTACAATTTATGCTAGCCAACCATATAAAATAATGATAAACAATGTAGAAAGGCACTAACATGAGCTCAGGACCTTTTGCACTCTTGTTGTCCAAGCGATTCAATTGTTCGAAGAGCTTATAAAGACGATTGTTGAACTTGAACGTATTTACGTACTGGAAGGGTATTGAAAATCAGGACCAGCCATAAATGCGCTGATTCTTCGGAATCAAATCATCTGAAACCTCTACAGGACACTAAGAAAGATGAATAATTTTATATAAGCGAAGCATGAACATTAAATTTTCTCAGTACAGGAAATATAGGTCAAACAACTTCAACAAGCGCCCAATGAAATAAACTGAAAACAAATATCCATTCTCTGGTTTATTTTATGAGTTTTTATGGCTATATAATTTTCAAATCAATAAATATAAATCAATAAATTTATATCATTTATACTCTCGTTATAGGAAGCTGTGATGATATGTATCAATGTATGAAAGACCTCAATATCTATAAAAATTTTTGAAAACTCTCTAGCTAGATTATTTTCACGAAATTTTGTAGATCTGAAGTATTCGACGGATTCAGCTGGTAGGCATGATTCTTCATAAGATAGTTGAAAGCAATCTATTGAGACCATTTTCGGGATGATAATCAAATATTGCTGGCATTTGGCCGAAAGGATAGCACGATGTTCTACAATTTTTTTAAACTAGAAGAAGGCTTCCTACTAATTTTATACAACACAATTCGGTCGATATATTATTTTCGCCAGACGCAGTAAGACTTTAAAATTTGTTGTTTGTTTAGTTTCCCGAAATTACATATACTATTACCTGGTAACCGGTCAGAGGCCAAGGTACATCAGTTATGAATTTAATAAGACATAAATTCACGTCACTTAGTGAAGCGACAATAGCAGTTTTTCGAAAAAGTTCAAAATTGTACACCCTGTCGCATTTTTGAATATTGTGTAAATAATGTTCGAAATTTCACAACGATTTTTTTAATAATCTAGGAGATATTCTTGGACAATTAAGCAGAAAGTTATAGAAGCGTTCGCTTATTGACTTCTTCGGGACGAGGTAACCGTGATTCACGTGTCGACACTTATATACTTCTGCCTTGATATCTATCTGCGGAATTGCGCACGAATGATTTCTTGATTATATTCAAATATCCGTATAAATCAACTTTTATATTTTTCAATAACAATGCTATCCATTGGTCTCAACCACAAATAGAACTAAGATATATATATATATATTATTTTGAACTTTTGGCTGACAATATTCAGTTAGCAAACAATAAAGCATATAGATCAGGGGTTAGTGACGGGGTGTCATACAATTCGGCGTATGGCATAAAAACCTAGGGAAAAAACCCCAGTAAAAAAAAATCCTGGCTCCCCGTCTAAGTGTGAAAATACAAAAATAAGCTGAAATATATTTTAGGGACTTCAAGTCTTGTCAAGTCATGTCTTCAAGAGTGGTCTTCTTATGATGGAGACAGAGACTGCTTCAAGTTACTTACATCGAATCTGGAAATAAAAAGACAAAAAGCATAAAAAAAACTGAATAACAAATATACGTATCATATTCGTTTGAAATTTATAACCCATTCCAAGAAAGAGTCGGAAATATCATAAATAGCACTAAAACCATCTTGAAATTCATATATGGGACAACTATTGATGAGATGCGGTACTGTTTCTTCTTCTTCTCCACATTCACAACTTGCACTAGAAACTGAGTTCCATCTAAATAGCATGCTATTGGTACAACCATGACCTATTCTCAAATGATTAAGAACTGTCCAAATTTTTCGTGGAAGATCAAAACCAGGAACTTTTTCAGAAGGATCAGCAACGAAATACTTATGAACATTTCGTAAGAGTTCCACTCAGTCTTCCATAATTCTTTATCACTTATGGTGTTATTGAAGAACGTGTTATGCCATATTGGTTAACGTGACTTCAATCTGGGAATTCTATTTTGTGGAATATATGAAATAATTGGGAATAAATTGGGAAAAGAATGTTATTTGTTCCAAGAATTCAGAGCTGAAGTTTGTCTGCGAATATGGGGAGGGACAATGTTAGACAGAACTGGTAACCAATGAACCGGTGTAAATCTTTTGGTGTCAGTAATTATTTCCATAGATGTATTCAATTGTGCATCAATTTTTTGTGTATGTGCACTATTAAACCAAACAGAGCAACAATACTCAGCTGCAAAAAAAAACTGGGGCTAGAGATGCTATGCGAAGAGTGGAAGCATCAGCACCCCAAGATGATCTAGCTAATTTCTGAACAATATTATTCCTAGTTTTCAGTTTTAGGCTCAGATCATTTGAATGAGCCTTGTAATTCAGAGTTGAATCTAATTTAACTCCTAAGTATTTTGGATAGAAATTATGTTCGATAGGAGAATCATTGAAAGTTACAGCTAATTTCCTATATTTTTCATGATTATTCAGATGGGAACAAGATATCTCTGTTTTGTTGGGTTTGAACATAATTGCCACTCAATAAAATAATTCATTAAAATTTCCAATCAGATGACAGTACGTTTTCCAGATTATGGAAATCCGAATGTTGGTAGGCAATAGCAATGTCGTCAGCATAAACAAATTTCTGAGATTTTTTCGTGGGTAAATCACTCAGATATAAATTGAATAGTAAAGGAGCTAAAACTGATCCTTGAGGAAGACCGTTTTTCAATGTTTTGAAATTGCTACTCTTATTGTCAATAAAAACACGAAATCTTCTCTCAGATAACATATTTTCTAATAATCGTACCATTTTCCCACACTTCAGATGGTTATAGAGTTTGAAAATTAATCCATCTTTCCACACAGTGTCATATGCCGAAGATGAAATAAAATAAAAATAAAACTAATAACATTGTTAGCTGAAATAAATAGTTTTAACGAGTTTCGTGTAAGTTAATCTGTTCACTCCATGTCGGAGAAAGTGTACATCAACAACCATAGCAAAGTTTTCCAAAATATGGCCTATTCAGTCAAGATTTCAAATTTTGCAATACTTGCCAATTTGTTCTTAAAAAAATTTAAATATCATGTTTTTTACAAAGGTTGCAAGTGAAAAACTTAATCAAAATAACAATTATCGTTACATATTAATATCCTTAAAATATTTCCAGAAACTCAAGGCCCACTTGAACTCACTTCGACACAGTTGACAGCGGAATAAAGAAGATGGCCACATTTAACAATTTGGATGTCTCTTCTTAATTCCATTTTCAATAAAACACGTCTTTCCACAATTTGTCGCTCATAAATACACTGCTCAACAATTGATAGGGATCACTTACTTTTTCTAAATTTATTTCTGAAATATTCGCTCCAAGATTATAAATTTAATCAGATATCAGAGTATTTTCAGTTGATAGTATGGTTCACTTGAGAAAAGAATGAAGAAATGGAAAGTTCGAGAGACAAAAAGACTCTATTAGAAAGACTCAAATTTCTGTGTTTGAATAACATAAAAATTTTATGATGAAACCACAAGAAGGCTGAAGTTTCGGTTAAGCTAGTACCTAGTTGGTCCCCCACGAGCTCGTCTCAAACATTCTACTCTACGAAGCATACTTTGAAACAGACGATTTATAAAATTTTGGGGCAAATTCGTCCAAATATCCCGTAAAGCGTTAGAAAGGTCCTCCAAGTTATTGATCGGTTGTTCTAAGGTTGACAATTGTCTAGACATCTCAGACCAGACATGTTCGATGCAATTCATGTCTGGAGAGCGAGCTGGCCAGTTCATCCTATCAATAGTATGAGCTTCTAGCTCTTCATTAACCAGACGACTACGGTGTGGACGGGCACAATCAAATAAAATGAAATTCTCGCCCAAGGCAGCCACTAACGGAACAATTATGGGTTCAATAATCATATATTGATATCTCTGACTAGTCATTGTGGTGTTCTGCAGAAAAACCAACTCTGTGCGTTGGTTTAAACAAATGCCTCTCCATACACATATAGAACCTCCGCCAAAAGCTGTTGTGGGTACCATAAACTGGTCTGCATACCTTCGACCTCTTTCCCTTCAAGCAAGAATACGTCCATCGGAGTTGACCAAACGACATCTCGACTCATCCGTGAATAAACATCGGCTCCAATCTTCAACTGTTCAATTGCGGTGCTCCTCAGCCCATTGCCGTCGATGAACCCGGTGTTCCCTATTCAAACGGGGATGTTGTACCCTCCTACGTGCACTCAAACCACGAACATGTAGTCATCGTCTTACAGTCTGGTTCGAAATAAGAACTCCTGTTGCAACTCTCAGTGATCTATTCAGCCGCGACGCCGAGTATGTGGGATTTCTCCTAGCATTGAGGATCAAAAGACGATCTTGGGCAGCTGTTGTACTGCGCTGCCGACCTCCCCCATGAACATAAGCTACTGAGTCGTTTTGGATGAACGTATTCCAAGCCCGACTCACGACACTTTGCGAAACATTCAACCGCCGGGACACTTCTCGCTGGGACAAACCTTCCTGTATCCACCGTATGATTTGGTCCAGTTGCACAGGAGCCAAACGTCTTCTCGGCATGACTGATAAGCTGATAATTTTCTCATTTCTTCAATTATTGTCACCTAATGTGTTTGAACGAGAGAAAAAACAGATTTAATAACAAATACCACATTGCTTTTCACTCCACCTGTAACAGCCTACAGATAATAATCGATTTTGTGAACATGAGCCGATGAAGTGAGGAAAAATTTGATATAATCAACTCAAAACATCTTTATTTTTCCTTAGAGAACATATAATGTACAGATATTCACGAGATAACTTTAAAGAAATACAAATGAAGAGAGAAGTTCATAAGTGATCCCTAGCAACTGTTGATCAGTGTATTACGATGTGACTTAAATGTTATGTCGCCACAGAGTTCATCAACCCCAACTGGGACGCAAAGGGTCTCTTTTCGTAGCAAAAACTCTTGAATATCAGTCTCTAAATTCAAACATAATATATTAATTCTGTATCTATTGATGTAATATCCCAATATTTTCCTTTTGTTTTCTTTCCTGAGCACCAGGTGCGTTTCATTCGTGCACTTGACCTACCTCAGCAACTGAAAGATATCTATAGCTTCAAGTTATACCCCCTAAGATTCAATGGACTTTAGGAACTAAAAATTATTTGCGGAAATATTGAATATAGATATAGGATAACGGATTATAACTCAAGGATGCAGAAAATAAAGGAAATTGATGGAAGGTACTTGCCGACAGTTTTTCTGTGGCTTCTTCAAGCCATCTTACCTAGAAACCAGGATAGGGATGGAGAAGAAAAAAATTAACAACAACCGGCGACCACGACAGGAGCGATCATTCAATGGCTTCAACGCCGAATATCTCGAGATTTCGAGGCTTAACTCGCCACGAAGGAAGAGGCATAAGCAAACTGTTTGAAGCGTTCAATATCCAAGGATTCAATGAACGTTAAGAAGTGAAAATCATTGCGGAAATATTGAATATAGATATAGGACAAATCAGATTAAGTTTCCATATTTTCAATAGAGATAAGATTGTTATTTCTTTCCAGTTCATTGTATTGGTAGACTTAATGTCGTGCTTTTCTGTATTGATTTGAGCTGACAAAATTTCAATTGTCAAACAATATTGCCTATGTGAGTTTAGATAAGAGCAGAGGTTAATGTAACGGCATAGGGGTACAACCTCCCATTTCCTCCAACGTTATATAATATAGTCCCAAGATTAAATTCGATCGTATGAATATTCTAGAGGTAATCAAACAAACCGAATGTAAGATTCTTATAACCACTTAACTATTCGACTAATTCGGCCCAATATAGAACTTGGTCAAGACATTTCAGTAAACAACCTATTCTGAAAAAATGAAATATAATAAAAATATAGAACTAAGACTCAAGCTTATCTCCTTCGTAAGATAGAATGCGAGAAAAAATATAGGCGTTCATTAATTCGAGAATGATATGAAGTATTTTGATAATGTAGCTTCAAATGTATACGGACTGGCGCATACACCAAAATCAGCGGATTCAGTGCTATACATGTACTTGGGTTTTCAGGTATCCGGGTTCTGGTATTAAGGACTTACTTCTCAACATGTCATTTTGTGAAACAGGTTTTTGGCTATTTGGAAAATGTTTGCACATTTGCCACTTTTTCTTTCGAAAAGAATGACAAATATTTTCAAAACTAACTACGACACTGGAGTCTGAATGATTCCAGATGCAAAGACTTTGCCATTTAAAATGTGAATGTCTAGCAATGGTAGGACTCAACGTTATGTTTACGTAATAATTCAAGTTCGTGATAATTGAGATCAGTGAAAATAATTGGGAAACAAAGATGGTGAATAAAACACAACACTTAGACCCAAACAATCAACTCTTTATTCAGGGTCTGAAAAAATATAGGGGAAGCCTCAGGCAGGAAACCCCTCATATTAGGTGATGTTAGGGCACTTGTTTAAAACTAAATAGCCAGTCATTATCAGCTAGCAAAGGCAAGTATACCATTTCTGAGAAAACTATAACAATACAAAACAGATAGTAATCATAATAACCATAATACAAAGAGAATAATAAACATGGTAAATATGGCAACTTAAATAATACAACAAGAATTAATAATCATGGCAAATATGTAAACTTCAATAATACAACAGGAAAATAATCATGGCAAGTAAGTAAACGACTAATTATGACCATCGTCATGGTCACGGCCCCAGGGTATGTGAACCATAACTATAATATTGTATGAGCTAAGGAATTGGGAACACGGGGAAGGTCATGGAGTTCCAGCGGTGGCTCTGAAAAAATGACAGAAAGTTTCGCGGTTGATTAAAAATGGTATATTCTCTCATGCCTTATAGCCCATGATGGTAACGGCCCCTGCCTTAAGGCTTTGGAACCGGCCCTTCAAGGCCTTCGATCCGGGAACCTAAGAAATCTCATACCACAGTATAGGAATGGTCCACAATCTCGAGACCCCTAAATGAAATATCATGTAATACGAGCATATAGATGAATAGATAGCAGTACGAGATCATAGCATAAATAAACAACAAATCTTGATAGAATATCCATCACAAGTAAATAATAAGAACCAGAATGTATTATGGGTACAAATAACAGAAACAGATATAGGTAAACAATAATAAGCAATATAAATAATGAAAGCAGAGAATCTACATAATCAACAGAAGGAAATATAAATAACGACAACAAGAAGATACATCACGACGAGTAAGAAGAATAAGTTAACACAGTACGAAATATACACAACAATAACCATGTAAGTAAGGCAAATACAGCAAAGGCAGTGAAATGACCAATTACAACAGTACGAAATATACATAATGATTACATGAGACAGGGGTAACTTAACAACGTTAACCTTCGATATAACACCATGGTGCTACGTACACTGGTTACATCCATTATTCCATATCAACCATACTAGTACTACCACTAGTGGAGGTCGCCATATGTTCCTGTCTAATCACAGGTCCAGACCCTCAGAACGATTGGTAATTCCTTTTGTACCAAAGTGTACAGTAAATAAAATCGATCTGTTACCCTCCAGTAACACATTGTAGAAAGCTGAAAAATAAGGCATTCATTGTTATGGTAGACACATGAACTCCAAGAGTAGTAATATCGGAGATAATGGAATCACATGCTATAAGGGATTTGTTTCTTATGGCACAAGTAGAATTATATAAAGTGAACAAACCATCACAAGAACAATCAAAACATGTGAACAAAGGAAATAGAATTATATGAATCAAACAAAGCATTATGTGAACAAAGGAAATTGTTATATGAAATTAGACAAAGCATTATGTGAACAAAGGAATTAGTTATATGAAGTTAAACAAAGCATTATGTGAACAAAGGAAATAGTTATATGAAATTAGACAAAGCAGTATGTGAACAAAGGAATTACATTCACAAGACCACAGCATTAATGACAAAGGCCCAAACACCACCTAATACACCATGAAACCAAATAATATTGCATAATAACAGTATAATTTACAAACATAATAGAAAATAATAAATTCACTGAACCAATCCAGTTCTCAATGCTATTCATCAAGAAACGTTAATAAAATGCATAAGCAACTAATAACATTTAAAATAGTCTCAATTAAACTTGCGAGATATATTCTAGGGTCACTCAACGTAAGATGGCTTCGTTTTCGAACTCACACAAAGGCACTAACACTTCTTTTGAGTCTCTGTTACTTCTCTCACAACTCCACCGATTATAACCACACCATCTTCTTCTTTCCTTTCTCCGATTCTAACCATAGAATTTGTTCTGTCCATGAACTCTCCTTCGAGGTACGTGAGACCCAGTGGCGTTTCAACATAGGGTGAAATGAGACTATGATTTTTGTTTTGAAAAAACCTAGGCTGTTACATGTTCTGAGGTTTTAATATTATTTGACACTCTAACTACAACAACTTATATATGGTATAGAAATGTGGAAAGAATGCCAGATCGAAGAATTTGCTGAACTGTAAACAACTTCATTGTGCTGGTTGAGAATCGGACTCTTTTTAAGTCTGAGAAAAGACTTAGAACAAGCGCTTAAAAGCTCCTGATCTCACGTCAGTGCTTTCACATTTTTTCAGTAATGTGTTCTCGCTTATAAAATAATTGGTCCTCGATTATTAATTCAACTTTATGCATTGATTAGAAACAGCCATTCAGATTCAGATCGACGAATAAGATTAACTAATACCAGAATGTACATTGAATGCATGCGTTTCACAAAACAAATAAAATGGCTTTTGAGTTTTTCCCAGTCTCGAAATCATAATTTTAGATATGTCGATGAAGTTAAAGAGTTCTCTATTTTTATTTGTTCTGTCGATGAACTCTCCTTCGAGGTACGTTAGACCCAGTGGTGTTTCAACATAGGGTGAAATGAGACTTTCATTATATCTACGATTACTGAAAGCTCAAAATTTATACAGTGATGGGAGAATGTGTGGAGCCAAGTAAATATCTCTGGAATAGTTGGATATATCAAAATGAAATTTGGAAGATGTATGCTGCTGTAGATTGCCTATTCGTATTTTGTTCATATTTTCCAACAATTTTGAACTTCCGGTTTCACCGGAAGTGATGTCAATTATATAATTTGCAAGGAAATACCCTGTATATTATTTTATTTTCTGATAGAGCATTTTATTAGGAGTACAAAAATATCGAGTTCTATATTTTTTATTTCAATACACTAGTGATACACTAAGTGATTTTCAAAACATTGAAACTTAACTAAACCAGTTTAATGTATTAGATGTTCGAACTGAGCACCGTTTACTTCTTGACAATAAGCAAGTCGGTTTGTAAATTCTTTAATAACATTAGCTATTACTACTGATGGAATTCTCTCTGTCACGTGAGTAATTCCTTCAGCTAATTCTTGCAAATTATTTGGTCTATTAACATACCTTAGACTTCAAATAACCCCACTGAAAATAGTCCAGTGGCTTAAGGTCGGGACTTAGTGTAGGCCATTCATAAGTACTCCTTCTTCCAATATATCTGTGATGAAATGTCCTATCTAAATAATCTCGAACAATACGAGCGTAAAGGGGTGGAGCTCCATCTTGGTGCAACCAGATATTATTTGGTAATTGTCCATTTACCTCCACTACCGAAATCACTTATGTCTCAACTGTAAATACCTATCTTCCTTCAAAGTTTCTTCTAGGAAGAAGGGTTCCACGTTTCTGTTGTTATAAATGCCGGCCCAAACGTTCAATTTTTGTGTATGTTATGTATGAACCTCTTGAACCCAATGAGGAATCGTTTCTGTAACCAGTAGCGGCAGTTATGTCGATTAACTCTACCGTTTAAACAAAATGTAGCTTCGTGTGAAAACACCACATTTCTTATAAAATTGTTATCACGGTTGAAATTTCCATCATCACTTCACAAAATAGTAAACGTCTGTCGAAATTATCTTCGAACAGTTCTTCAACAAGGCCAATTTGGTATGGATGATATTTTTCTCGCTTTAATATTCTTTCCTACTCAACGACGGCTAAGTCCATGCATATTGGCGGTTATGGATAAGTGAGGATTTTCTTGCAAAGATAGAGCAATATTTTGAGCTACACCTTCATTAAATGCATTCTTTTACTGTCCACGTTTTGGTACATTGCTAACTGTTCTACTTGTATGGTACCAAAGTTTTTGTCATTGCTGAACGGGATATTTGTGCATTAGGATGAACAATGTTAAAAAGATCACAAACTTCTTGACGCGTCCTTTTCCTCTGCGCATACCCAATCATCATTTATATTTCTATTTTTTCCCAGTCACTTAACGATTTACCATTTTACGATCAAATTTAAACAATTTAATCTTTTATGTTCAAATTCAAACACTAATAACTTATTTTAACAACTACTTTCACTTCTACAACGAATTTAATGGACTTCTGGATACAATTGAATTTTTTTTTTTTTTTAATTACTTTTCTGTTAATATCTCGGTGGGTACTGAAATAAAGAATATTGTACCCTATATTTTAATAGTCGTAATGAAATGTTTCATCAGAGACTAAAATAATATACAGTGTGTTCCATTGCAAATTTTAAAATTTACATCACTACCGGTAGAACCGAACATTTAAAATTGTTAAAAAATATTGAAACATGTGGGCAATCTGCTGCAGTATCCATTTTTCAAATTTAACATTGATATTTATAATAATTCTAGAAATATTTATTTGGTTCCACACATTTGCCCATCACTGTATATACCATATTCTAGTGACTAATTAAGGTTTTGTGTTATGTGTCATGTTTTCTTCATTCATTGATTTTATATAATGTCACATTTGATTCTCAAATGTTCATAAAAATTGATGGTATATAACTCAAGATCTCTATACGACCCCTACGTCACTCCTTATATGGTTAAATCGCACCCTTGCTTGAATAGTGTTATAACTCAAAATATGACGATTATGAATTATTAGTATCTGGATTCAGAAAAAAAAACCTTTCTTACTTGAGGGAATTGAATGGCCGCCAGACAGCAATTGAATTGGTGTAGACAATTCACTCTCCACCGCTCGTCTATAGAGTCACGATTTCAGTTGTCCTTCTCTGGAAATTCCAACTCTCTAGTTAATTCCTTTCGGGCGTAATGGTGCCTAGGGTATAACTGAATAGATTTGACCACGGATTTTTCAACAGTGTGTGCAAAGAAAACGATTGATACCATTTATACTTAGATATTCGAAAATTACAGACATTTGGACAGGCACTCAAAGAACAAGAGAATTCAGGAAAAAGAAAAGCGTTAGTGTGATGTCATAAGCTTTTGCGCCTTACTGTAACAGTGTTTTACAAAAATAACGGATGTTGATAATGTAACAAAATTAACAAACTTAAATCTTGAATTAACAATAACCAAACTTACTCTTACAGTAAGGTTCATCCTATTATACTAAGGATTCTAGGAAATAAATTCACGAATTAAATCTATATTCTGTTGAATATATGAACTATTTCAGAACCAATATACATGCATTTTCTTAAATGCAAATTTGGGTCTTTTGCTTGGATCTTACCAACCAATGGCGTCGATCTACAGATACTAACTCGAAAACACAAAGACACAACTCAAACGAATTTGTCTCAACTGAAGCCCCTAGACTATATTATGCCATGAATGAAATTCAAGATAGAATTATCATAGAAATCGTACCATTATTCGTAAAATAAGTATGTCGAAAGCCACGACCTCACGCTAGTGCTTTTAAACATTTGTTTTCAAAGGTAATACAACTAGAGGTGAGAATTTTTTGAGAACACACTTGTTTGTTGGGAATTATGCGTTTAAATTTCACGAAACAAAGTTATCCTTAAAATATTATATTTCGGTATCACTTTGTTGAGTGAAATTTGTATAATTTTCAAAAAACGACAGAGTGTTCTCAAAAAAAATTCGAATCCCGTGTGGTATTTGGAAAGATCATTCAACAATATAAATCGAACGAAATAAAAAATAGTTTTTTATTCAAAAATAACCAGATAGAAGCATAACAACAAATTATTCATCTTTATTCTCAAAATAATAATTATTGATAGTACAATCATTATACACATTACGAGCATTATTTTCGAATGATCAAGGACGTTGTTTCTTGAAGGACATTTTTTTCATTCCTTATGGCTGTGATTATTTTTTTGTGATGTTGTTGGTCCAGTTGGAGATACGGTTTCAATGACGCTGCAGAAGAATGGCCAGTTATCTTTATCAGCTGTTCCTCGCCAATCCCTGCTTTGGCTAATTGGCTGACAGGAGTAGCTCGATGCGAGTGGTTGGTTATCTTCGACTTGGTTGTGTTGATGCCAATGAGTTCTGCCGATTCTTTTGTCCATTAAGCTATCATATTGGGACCGACTGGGGAGTTTTTGAACCGTGAACCATATTTCCAATTCTTATGTGGAGTAAGGAATAGTCTTTCAGTGGTTATGTTTGCAGTTCTTTTGGATACAAGTAGCTTATATAACCTCACCGGGCAAATATCTTCTTCAATATTGGGAGTCAGCCATTTCGTTTCCGCACATTTGTGGGCACCACCTTGTCTTGTTTTAGAAAATATCGGATTGTAGGCAATTCGGCCCGTGGGACTACCATCGTTTTCAATTTCGAATTGGAAATGCGAAATTAGGCATGATAAACACTCTCCTCCGCGCTAAGCAAGCTCCAATGCAGCAATAAAATAAAATTTTCTGTTCAAACCGTCTGGATTATCTTCTTTACATAAGTTGACCATCTTTTTGTGTTGCTCCAAAGACAGCGCCTTGGCACTAACTTTTCTCTTCTCAGGGTCCACTTACAAAATACGCCTCTTAGCATTTCGTGCATCCCGCGCCGTTTTAAAAGCCACGTCTATGAATGGATCGAACCTAACGCCCCATTCGGAATAGAATTTTTCCTGCAGCTGTTTGGCAGTATTATTCCACAAGGTGGAATATAGTCTGATCCATCTCTTTTCTTCATATTGAAAGCCCAGTCTAGCATAATATTATTGAGCTCTGACAAACATGTTTTTTCATTTACAAGGTATTCCCGGGCAGCACAGAATTCTTCAAATTGTTTCCAAATGTAGGATCTTGACTTTACTGTATTAAGCGACACACTTATCTTCACACTTTCCTCAATTGAAGTGATATTACAATTCCCAAAACATTTCATTTTATCAACTTTATGGTAAAATACGAAAATAAACTGACAGAACTGCCAAATGTGCTGTTGAAGTTATCTCTAACAACTGCTTGTTTATCGTAACCATGACGACCGCTACTTCCACCAACGGCCAAAGCTATCCGGACGTATTAATAATCCTATGCAAATTAGGCATTTGATAAAAACAAATTTCTATAAGTGAAAATACTGTGAGGTTGAGTGTTTTCCGATACAGTTCGTTTCTATTGGTCCGTTTTTAATTATTGAGCGATTTCATTGGACGATGTAGTATAGTGTTGAATGATCATTATAACTTTTCTTTAAGCAAAAGAAATGAGATCCATATATGCAATGATAGATATTGCGTTGGATCAGACTGAAAAAACATGCATTTTAAGATGCTACACTGAAATATTTACAACTTAAATAAAAAGTTTCTGGAGATGCCGGGGATCGAACCCGGGGCCTTTCACATGCAAAGCGAACGCTCTACCACTGAGCTACATCCCCATTCAGAGATGAACAAGATATAAGCCGTTCCAGCGCAGAATCCTATAACTTTACTTAAGTACTGAATAGAAGTATTTGGGTCTCTGAATTTTGACCTTGAAAAGTGGAGAAACTCTCTGGATTATTCAGCAATATCTCGAATCGGGATTGAAATATACAAAACAATAATATTGACTCATTTGATCTAATAGGTAGGTGTACCTAATCGATTATTGCTCAAAATCGTAGCCTAAATATGGATTTTGAATTGATGAGTACCTGTACCTACTTAAGCTGAATTATTTTAATATATCTCCATATATACATATGTTTCAAGTTCGACTTTCTATTGGATGTTTATGGAGAACTGAACATATTTGAAATTGGTATTTTGCTATTGTTCGATATTGTCTATAGATATGAAATGCTCTTGTATTAATTGATTCTGATGAATCTCGAAGCTTCCTTGAATGAGATGAAATGATGCTGAAAAATTTAAGGATGTACTACATATCAATATTCTCGATGTACATTCGAAATTTTGTGGATCTCTAGAGAATATTCTATGAGATAAAAAGAGTTCAAAAATAAGTTTGGGAGTCTTTTGACATTTTTTTGGTGACGAAATTTCGCAAACCTATCCGTTTTAATATTAATCAAGTATATTTCGAGTAACAAATAGATCGAATGGATCTTCCAAGAATTGTTCAGGAAACCAAATATCAGATATTCATAAGTGCTGAACTTTTCCTCGGATTTAGCCCAATAACGAACTGGACTGAGACATTTGAACAGTAAAGCTACTCTATATATGAGAGATATATAGCTCTTCTTCTATTTTGAAAGATAGAGAGTATACGGTTGGAGGACCGTTCGAACATACTCAAGTTCGGCCAGGATTCTTCATCAAGTAGTAGAACCCAATCGAGCGAGTCCGTTTTTAGTTCGATATTCGAAAATTACAGACATTTGGGCAAAATGAACGCACTCTCTGCCATTAGCTACAAGCTCGCAGTGACAGTTCTATTTTGAAAATCAAAAGTTTTGGGATTTTTACTGTGTGCAATCGTTTCGCACAAATGTCTGTAATTTTCTTATATCGACGCGAAATATTGATTGGGTTCGACTTCGTGAAGCATAATCCGTGGCCAAATCCGAGTTTATCTGCCCGGCCGATCATTAAAGATCCACTATTTTGATCGTTTATCGAGAATTGTTATTCGAAATTCATAGTAAGAATCTATGAGTTTTCCATATTTGAAGGGGCCCCAACATGTTAATTTCACTGGCAATCTTAGTGCAAATTATCATTGATTGACAAATTGTCAAAACCATTTTTTTCTTAATAAAATCTCAATTATAATCGCTTTCACGATAAGATTTAGTTATCAGAAGACGACTTTTTCGTATTTTGGTCTTTATTAAATAAGGTATTTCAAAGGACATGATAATACTGAAAAAAAGATATCAATTTCTATATGATTATCTATGGAAAAATATACCCTCCTTTGATGTGGATATTTGGGCATAGAACAAGTCGAGTCTACAGACAAGAGTAAAAGAACACAGAATATACAGGGTTTTCCTTTTAAGTTGGCCTATTAGACGTTTTAGGAGAACTAGTAAATATTTCGTTATGAAATTTTAGGTGGAGCCTTGAGGGTAAAGGAACTTTTCGTCTAAAATATTTTCAAGTCGACAGTGTTGCCACGTCTACCTCAAACGCACATCTACTTTCTTATTTCAAATGGAACTACCTAAATTTTTATTTATTTATTGATTCAGAACCAAATTCGCAGTATAACTTACTAAAAAAAATTTCTCTGCCATGCACTGTTGCCAAGTTATGTACAAATTATTGAAATTTTTGACAACCGCATAGCCAGTTTGGAAATGCAATATCTCGATTATTGTTAATGCGAACAGAACCAAATTTGGCAGTCTAATAGACAAGAATCCTATCATTTATGTGGTATATTCGATGTCTCGATGCATCTTAAGGCTTCCGGGAGATTTAAAATTGAAATATTTCGAGATTTTCAAATGGCAACGCCATATTTTTTTTACACCATCCGATTCAAAATAAAAATGATTGGCAGTCTCTCTTTACAGCAATCAATTATTTTGGATAGATTTCGAATGAGGAGGAAAAAACTCAAATATTTCAGTATTCGAATCCAAGATCTGTGGTCACGTTTACGTTGAGAGGGCTCTGTGATTATGAGGTAAATTATTGAAATAGAGTGGTTGAGATCATAAAAAGTGTTCGATGGTCATGGATAATAGAAAAATTTTAAACTATGTTAATCAGATTCACGAAAAGAGGGATCATAAACATGAAATATTATGGAATACAGTTACATTTTTAGTTGTTTCGATCATAGATAATGAGGCATATTTGTTCATGAGTAACCACAACTATGGAAGGAATCTTTTTCCATTCATAAGGCTCTCATTTTATTCCGAAAAATTTTTCCTAGTTTGCTTTCTCTATAGCTTTTGTGTTATATTCTGTTCCGTTGAATGAACTCATTCATTTTCTGACATTTTTCGATCAATTTCATTTTTATAAACAAAACAATTTAAAAGATTTCAAAAAGAGTTCAATAAAACAACTCTAGGTTAAATTAAATGCTCGAAATGGCTCCCGTTCACCTCTAAGCATTTTAAAATCCTCTGTTCTACGGACATCGTTGCCTTCCGAAGTAATTCTGGGGATATGCCTCGGAGAACTTCTATTATTCTGTTTCGTAAAACAGACTTATTTGCGATTCGTACCTTGTATACCTCAGATTTTACATAACCCCATAAGAAAAAATCTAAAGGCGTAAGGTCCGGGGATCGTGCAGGCCAATGCCATGGTCCCAAACGACGGATCCATCTATCCTCAAATAATTCCTCTAAAATATGGGATACTGTTCTTGTGCAATGAGGGGGGGCACATCCAATTGGAACCAGCACCTCATTGCCTCGTAAATGGGAATTTCGTCCAAAAAATTTCTCAATGTAGAATTAAGGATTTCTACATATCTTTCACTATTAAGAATGCCATCATATAACTCGAATTCGAGTTATATGATTATTATATTATTATCTTTCATGATAGCAAAAACATTCAAGCTGAATTTATCTTGATTCCCCCTTTCAAATTTCGCCATTGGATTTATGTCAGACCAGTGATGATCATTTTGGCTGTTAAGTCCACCTTCTTGACCAAACTTGGCCTCATCACTCCAAATTATTTTTTTCAGAAAATGTGGATCCTCCTGAAATTGAATTAAAATGTTCTCGCAAAACGTTATTCTTATAGCTTCGTCAGCAGGTTGAAGACATTGAACTTTGATGAATTTAAACGCATGGAATTTGTGCTCCCTCAAAATTCTGTGCACAGATGTTGATTTAATCCCTAGTGCCTCACTTGCACCGGGAATGGAAGCACGTGGATAGGCGTGAAAGTATCCCAAAACGTTTATTACATTAATTTCATTTTCCACAACGTACTTTGAGCGTCTTCTTTTCGGATCAGGATTACCGAAAGACAAAAAATTTCTCCGCAGCTTTCGGAATTTCTTTCCAGTCATTATGGGTACATGGGAGTAACGATTGTTGAAGGTCCTACAGGTTCTTTCGATAACTTTTTGACATTCTCCGTGAATTGTGTAAAGGTCCAAAATTTGTTCATTAGTATAAGACATCATTTCAAAATCTTGTAACAGAACAATGAAACAATTATTCTACAAACTAAACCTCCTCGATCGAGGTTTGATTAACGATTAACAAAATTTTCTATGATATCCATGATCATCGAACACTTTTTATGATTTCAACCATAGAATCTATTCTAATAATTTACCTCATAATGACAGAGCCCTCTCAACGTAAACGATCTTGGATTCGAATAATGAAATATTTGAGTGTTTTCCTCCTCATTCGTAATCTGTCCAAAATAATTGATTGCTGTTAAGAGAGACTGCCAATCATTTTTTATTTTGAATCGGATGGTGTAAAAAAAATATGGCGTTGCCATTTGAAAATCTCGAAATATTTCAATTTTAAATGTCAAATTTTCGGAGCAAAATCTCCGAGAAGCCTTAAGATGTATCGAGACATCGAATATACCACATAAATGATAGGATTCTTTTCTATTAGACTGCCAAATTTGGTTCTGTTCGCATTAACAATAATCGAGATATTGCATTTCCAAACTGGCTATGCGGTTGTCAAAAATTTCAATAATTTGTACATAACTAGGCAACAGTGCATGGCAGAGAAATTTTTTTTAGTAGGTTATACTGCCCCTGGTTATACTGCGAATTTGGTTCTGAATCAATAAATAGATAAAAATTTAGGTAGTTCCATTTGAAATAAGAAAGTAGATGTGCGTTTGAGGTAGACGTGGCAACACTGTCGACTTGAAAATATTTTAGACGAAAAGTTCCTTTACCCTCAAGGCTCCACCTGAAATATAACGAAATATTCACTAGTTCTCCTAAAACGTCTAATAGGCCAACTTAAAAGGAAAACCCTGTATATTCACTGGTTTCTCCGAACATTATAAAAATAAAAACCATTTTTTCAATTAAAAAGATTTTAGTTTACTTAGTAATGTTGAGAAAAATTATGGATCACTCAGGAATTTTTCTCGGTAAAAAAATCAATCAAAATGAAAGAAAGTGTGACAAATACACAGGTATCTTTTGCTACTATCCTGGTATTAGACGCAGTAATAAAACTAAAAAATGGAAAAAGCAGATGTTTCAACCCGAATGAGAATGAATTCTCAATTTGAGTTTAGTTACTCTTTCTACTCCTTAGATGATGGTCGCAAGGCCGAAACAAGTGTCAGAAATTTGAACGAATTCATGAACCAACAAGGCTTTTTGTTTACTCATTATCAAAAAATAATAGAAATTGCTGCTAATAGATATTTATGTATTTTAATCGTGTTTTCTGTATTTCAATATTGTAATGAGATTATAACGGTACTGTTTTATTTCTATTTATATTTTACGATTTATGGTAGCCTGCACTGACATTCATCAATATAAGATACATGTCAATTGTCAATATATTCGAAATTCGAAATCACCGATGATGCTTGAAACGTACTATTCATGTTCTAACTCCGTGAATCATCACCTGGCAGTAAGTCATGCCAACTGCCAACATACAAAACAAAAATATACAAGTATGAATAATACGAACTTTTCATTGAATTTCAACGATTTTTCACACAAAAACTCATTGAAATAAAGAAAATATCTCTTGAAACTCCATGCAGTCGACAATTTCAACAATAATGTGTTCGAAAATGAGCGTGTTGTAGGAGCCCCTTCTGCAACTTGTTTTAAAATATATTATTAATTGCATTTTAAAAATTACGATACGGACCTGACCAGGCAAGACCGCGGCGATACCTTACCTGTACCTACACTCTTATATTTTCAGATAATATCAAGTTTAAAAGGTGAACATGTCAGAATGAGTATTCCACATGATATTTCGGATGGTAGACCTGCCCAGCGGATATACGTGTTATTATGCGAAACATTTCGAGGGAATTCGGACGTTTAAAAATTTTAAGTATTCATCGGGCATCTGGTAGTCATCTTTTCGTGGGCCATTTTTATTAGGACCACCTATATCGAGATGTATCTTCATCATGATGATTATGATCATTTTTTGTGTTTACTGAGGAAATGTTAATTATGTTCCGTTTAAAGTTCAACTCTGTTGTCTTTAGTGAACATTGTGTTTTTCAGTAAACGGAATTGAAGGTGATATTGTTTTTATTGTTTTTTTTGAGGACAAAATATTCTTGGCAGTGAAGTGTTTAATAATAAATGTTGCCTTGAATCTATTCACCTGTGATCATTTCACCGAAATACAAATCAGTTATTGTGGAATGTTGTGTATTTAATTATCTCAAATAATTAGGATCAAATCCCAGGAGAAAAAAAGCAACCCCCTAAGAATTGGATGGGAAGGGGTTTGAGTGGTTCCATATATATATATATTAGGCATATATTGTGAATGTCATTTCAAACGCACTGAAAACTGAAGCTACAATGAATATGCAGTGCGCAAAACTAAAGGGTCAAGATCGCCGGTTTCTGAAATTGGCCGCGCATTTCTCAGGCGAACTTGACAAGTACTATAATTCTTTCTTATGATGGTTGTGTATATGTATTTTTGTTATACAGGGTCTTTCACGAGGAACCTCACCCATATTTATACGGGAAACTACTGAACGTATTTTCATGAAATTCATCACTTATAAGTATTTCGCGATGCTGATGAAATCTAAAATATCTTCAAGCCATGAGCACATTAGGTTTTTCCGGAAATGACGTCAACTTCCGTTTTTCAAATTAGAACACCATTTTTTTATTGCAGAAACAGATTCCTTAGAAAATTTCAAGTTATTTTATTTATTTTGATGTAACATTTTTCAGTTTTGGTTGGAAAATTCTCTCTGAGCGGGAAAATTCGAAAAAAAATCGAAAATAGAGCTCAGCTGAAACAAGAATAACTTCGAGGTTTTTGGATGGAAAATTTTCATTTTTGGGATTTTTCAAGATGTAAGATTGATGTATCCACTTTAAAAATTGAAATCGCGATTCTTGATACAGGGAGTGATAAAATCGCTTTTAAAGTTAGGGATGACAAAATCGTGAAGCATCAATTTTTTCAAATCAGAACCCCATTTTTTTATGGCAGATATTGAATCTGCGTTGAAAAATAATGTGAGTGTATGCCCTATAGTGGAAATTTTCTGAGTTCACAAAAAACTGTTTTTCGTCTTGAATTTTCAGCTATTTCCCTTCCCTCCACGCCAAAAAGATGAAATTTTCAGGAACTGTTACTTAAACCATGTTTCAGATTTTACTACCCTAATATGCAAGAGAAAAAAGTTACAGGTTGTTCCTAAATAGATGGCGAATATGGATTCTTTATTCTTTATTTCAACTAATCGGCCATTGGTATTCTCTCCAGTGATAAATAAATAATTCCTTATGAACCATATGCAAAAACTTACCATGTTTTACATTCTTTTTTTTAAATGATAGATATCATTAATTACATCTGCCAAATTCCTCTTTATTCAGTAGCATTTTGTGTTTACTATTAATTTGGTGATAATTCGTATTAACTTATAAAATCGATCACTATGCCTAATTTTACCAATGAAGATTATTTAAATCTTATTCTACTTCATGGAGAATGTAATAAAGTGGTAGATAAAACGATTCGACTGTTCATTGAGAGGTTTCTTGACCGACCCAGACTAACGAGAGATACCATTAACAGAACCATGACAAACTTGAGAAATGTCGGATCTTTCGTTAAC
Source organism: Micraspis discolor (assembly GCA_030674115.1). Taxonomy (NCBI): domain Eukaryota; kingdom Metazoa; phylum Arthropoda; class Insecta; order Coleoptera; family Coccinellidae; genus Micraspis; species Micraspis discolor. The sequence continues at coordinate 373,685 of JARTUT010000466.1, forward strand.
AAAACTATACACAGAGAAAAAAGTGTAGTAGAAGATGAGAACAACGAAATTACAGTTCTTTCATATTTTCGTGTGGATCCTCAAAATTCTCTCAAAGATGCCGAGATTCCTCTGGGATTATCTCAATCGAGTGTTTGGATAATATTAAAAAAAACATAAAATCCACCCATATAAATTCAATAGGGTACAGCATTTGAAGGAAACTGATTTCGTCAGGAGAAAATAGTTTTGCGAAGCTATGATGATTCGATTTCAAGAGAATGAAAACTTTTTGGACTGTATAATTTGGACAGATGAATCTAAATTCACAAAGAATGGATCTTTCAATAGGCATAACAGTCATTATCGGGATGAAGAGAACAACCACCACTTCATACAATGGAACTTTCAAGAGAAATGGAGTTTCAATGTTTTTTGCGCCATCAAAAATAATGCAATTCTCGATGTTCACATTTATGATGGGACTTTAACTGGTAAGATAGAACACTACACATGTTTGCATTATTTAAAGAATGATCTCCCTTAGGAGATAGATATTCTGACATATTGACTCAAATAATTGAGCCGCTAGTACAGAACCATAAGGACTTATGGTATCAACAAGATGGCGCACCTCCACACAATTCACTCAATGTGTCAAATATCCTATACAGGCTATTTGAAGATCGATGGTTGGCGAACAATGGTCCACATCTTTGGCCACCACGTTCTCCCGATTTAACTCCTTTAGACTATTATGTTTGGGGTAGGATAAAAATATTGTCTACTTAACTCCCCTGACTGATAAAGAGGACTGCATAGAACGAGTCAGAAATGCGTTCGGGTTTGTTTAGATTTTTAGATTCATAGTTTTGAAACTCAATTGCAATGGGTTGCAACACTTTTGCAGATCTCTTCCTCCCGATGAAATAAGAAGAGCAATGCACGAAGCACTCCTGAGACGTATAAATATATGTCTAGAAATTAACGGTCAAAACTTTGAGCATTTTCTCTAGTTATAACAGCGAGAGTTTGCCATGGTTCTCCTAATAGTAACTTGATGTCGGTTTCAAGAAGGGGTGAAAAATTTACAGCATGGTTCAAATAACAGTTCCTGAAAATTTCATCTTTTTGGCGTGAAGGGAAAAGAAATAGCTGAAAATTCAAGACGAAAATCAGTTTTTTGTGAATAACTCTGAAAATATCCACTTTAGGGCAAAGGTGTGATGCATACACTCACATTATTTTTTAACGTAGATTCAATATCTGCCATAAAAAAATGGGGCTCCAATTTGAAAAAATTGATTTTTCACGATTTTGTCATCCCTAACTTTGAAAGCGATTTTTGAAGTGGATACATCAATCTTACATCTTGAAAAATACCAAAAATGAAAATTTTCCATCCAAAAACCGAAGTTATTCTTGTTCCAGCGGAGATCTATTTTCGATGTTTTTTTCGAATTTTCCGGCTCAGAGAGAATTTTCCAACCAAAACTGAAAAAGGTTACATCGAAATAACTTGAAATTTTTTAAGGAATCTATTTCTGCAATAAAAAAATGGTGTTCTAATTTGAAAAACGGAAGTTGACGTTATTTCCGGAAAAACCGGAGGTGCTCGTGCCTTGAAAATATTTTAGATTTCATCAGCATCGTGAAATAATTACAAGTGCTGAATTTCATGAAAATACGTTCAGTAGTTTCCCGTATAAATATGGGTGAGGTTCCTCCTGAAAGACCCTGTATTGTTAACAGAGCGTCAAGCATTTCCATAAAGATGACATTCGTTCTGAATTTCGAAATGAGCGAATCGAGTTTTCGAACATGGCATTCAGGTAGACTCGTTTGCGCATGAACAGTTTAGACTATCCTACATATTCGAAGGCGTTAAAGCCCACTATGTTGGCATCAGGGTTTTTATTACATTCACAGTATTGTTCTCAAAAGTATTTGAGTGGTACTTTCTTTGACAGGTCTTGGAAGTTTTTTGAATACGGTGTATGAAAAATGTAATTTTGGCGAATCGTGACTTATTTCAAATGCTTTTGTTTGGGTGACATTTTTTGACGTTTATTTCAGGTTTGAAACCTCCTGAGGGGGTGAGTTTCAATGCTTTAAAATTTAAGAGGGGATTTATCCTTCATTTGAAAGGCCTTGGGAGCATCTTTCGAACGCTGTTTGAAAGACGAAGTTTTGAAGGACCGTTTTCGCCAAATGATATTTTTAGCACTCTTGTTCTTCGAACAGAGTGCTAATAAATTTGCCCAAATGTCTGTAGTTTCCGAATATTTGGATGAAAGTTGTATTAATCGTTTTGTTTTGACTCATTGAAGAAGAATATGTGATCAAAATCGATTCTGCCTTCAGCCAGTCCGTAGGAGGGGTAGGTTTGAGGAATGAATATCTAGAATGAGAATTCGGCCATACTATACTACTAATTTCGGAGTAACAATATTCTACTCTTAACTATTATTCATTGTCTTACTCAATATCCTCACATAGGATTAAGATATTTCATTGAATGAAACTTCATATTTTTTAATTAATGAACGTTCCAGATATTTCAAAATTATTATGATTATACACTATATTATATTCCTTGAAACGCATTTCATTAAATAATTTAATCTGTCAAAGCTTTAAGGAATTGCGAAAGAAAATTAACATTGTCTATTACATGGAGGGATTACTTTTGACAACAATTCTTAAAACTTCAATATATCCTCTTTCGATGTGTACCATCAATCAATAGTACGAGTAGGAAAAAATACTATTTAGTTTAATTTATGAGGTTCTATGAGTCGCTTATATGAATTCAAGAATTTCTGAAGCTTCTTCTGAATCATACGATGATGAAACTTCAGAATGTGTAAGATAACGAAAACCTTCTTATATACACAATTTTTTGTTGTGATCCGATGAATACCTTATGAGATATCAATTATTTGATAAGAAGTTTTGGAAACTTTTCAAACATATTTGTTTTAACCTGTTCAAACATATAGAAGTTACTCAGGAAATCAAATTTCAGATGTTCATAGCTGTTGAACCATTCGACGCATTTGCGTCAATTACGAACTCAAGCGAGATTTTTGGACAATTAACCAATTCAGAAAATGTGCAAACTTGTTCTTATACTCTTCAGAAAATTGAGAGTATACGGTCAGCTACATATTCCCAAGCCTGATCTTCATCAGCAAGTCGAAGCCAACCGATAAACAAAAATTGCAGACATTTGGGCAAAACGATAGCATGCTATACTACTATCATACTAGAACAAGGACACAAAAAAGAAACTCCTACACTACTACAAAGTATCCTGAAATACCCCCTTAAATTTCCCGCCCTGAGTATTTTTAAGCATTTGAATTTTCCGTATATTGGTAGGACCGTCTGTAATAACTATGCGACACGTTAGTGCGACCTGTCAACTACTCTGTTTACGACTGTTATAGAAACCAGTCGACCTCAGCGCTATTCTGCGAATGTTGAAATGGAAAAAAATATTGGACAGAGTTTGTCTTAAATTTTGTATTGAACGAAATTTGGTGTGCTGACTCTTTGCGAATGCCGAAAAGGCTTACGGAGACTGTTTTATTGATAACACAAGTGTAAGAATGGTAGAAGCCTTTAAAAACACTCGGGTAATCGTCGAAGATTTCCAGAGGACCTCTTCAACCAAGAAAAATATTAAGGAAATTGTGCACGAAAATCGTCTCGCCATTGTTAGAGAGATAGCTTGTGATCTCAAAATCTAACGTGAAACCGCGAGTTTGATTTTGGTGAACAAATTGGGCATGCGCGATGCCGCTCGGCTTGTTCTGATCGTGCTGAATTTTCTTCAAAAACAGTACCGGATGCCGGTATATACAGACATCCTGGATCGTGCGAATTCTGATTATACGTTCATAGGACGGATCAAAACTGGTGACGAGGTATGGGTGTATGAATAAGACTCACAAACGAGCAAACAATCATCGGAATGTGTGGAAAAAATAAGAGGAAACGGAAACCTCGCAAAAGTCGTTCGGAAATGAACACTATGCTTATTGTTTTCTTTTATATTCGTGGTGGGGTTCATCATGAATTCGTTTCGTGAGGTCAAACGGACAATAGAGACCACTACTTAATTATTTTATGACGGTCGAGTGAAAATATTGCCGTGAATGACAGAATTTGGGACAAAACAATTCGTAGATTTTACATATCAATAACGCACTTATCTAGCTACGAGTATTAACGATTTTAAGTGCGAGTTCTCGTTAAGTACCATTGATCAGCTACCTTATTCGCCTGATCTAGCTTCTTGAAACATTTTCTTCCCTCCAGACAGAAATTACTGTTTCGGGGTACGAGATTTGACTCCATAGATCCCATAAAAGAAAATTCGCTGAAGGCCATCCCTGGAGGCACCTATAAAAAATGTTTCCATGATTGGAAAAAACGATGACACATAAGTATCACCTCAAACGGAGCATATTCTGAAGGAGATTCAATGAATATTTAAGAAGTATAATATTTTTGCGATTTATTCCAAATTTCCGGATACTTTTTTGTCAGAGAGTAGAACAAACTTGGTTGTCAATAAGTCTTTCAAGCTCACATTTCCATCTAAATTCTCCTAGACACGCCGTAATTTTTTATGCCGAAGTGGGTAATTTACTCTTAACCATTTCCTCACTAACAAAAGCTCGTCCGATGGAAGGTACACGCATGGTCGATTCTTGAAACTGGTTCCATCGGAAATGAATTGAGAGCCCGGATCTTCGTTTTGCTTCATTTTTCGACTTGTTCTCTGAATCAAGAACGTGTTAGCCAATATAGAATGAAATGGTATGATAAACGGATGTTGAACGAAGCTGTTGTGAACTTAATAACACAGAATCTACGTCTGATGAGATTATGATGATAGTTTCTTTCCGTTTCTTTCGGTATGATGAGAGATGAGAACTACTTGAAAATCATTTTCAGAGTCCCATGTTTCATTCTTAATGAAAAAAAAAACTGTGTTGGATTCTCCTGGATTTGTTGACTGAATTTGGCACTCAGATAATTGTAAAAAATTCTCCTTCGATGAACAATTGGTCGAAACAAGAAAACAATCTGTCATCCCTATAAGTCTAAAGTTCTTGGAGGTAAAATCAGAACTCAGTTATAAACAATCCATTTAGTGATTCTTGAGTGGCGGAATTTAGGTTATTAAGTATTAGATACAAGCAGATCAGGAGTCAGCTCATGGGCGTAGTCTGCTTAGGGCAGGGGGAGCTACTGCTTTCCCCTTGAAGATAACGCAAATTTTATCAATTTTTAATTTCAGTAAACAAATAATTGAATCTAAAATATAGATATCTTTCTGTTCCGCCTTCATTTTGCACGCTAGTTCTAGTAGAACAGCCTGATATAGTCTCAATCGATTACTCCCGACAATCTAATGAAGAAAATTGAGAATATCCAGTCAGCCGATATCATATTTCGGTACCTAATTCCATAGCTATTTAAATCAGAACATTTCTGGATATGATTGATATTTGATCGCTCATACATAAGTCAATTCAGGATGTAAATATCGGGTAATGTAAGTATTTTACAGTTGTCGGCTTGTATAAATCTCTAGGTTTGAAGCTCTATATGAGACAACTAATCTTTTGTTGAATAATAAACACCCGACTGCATTCCGACGATCCTCCTAACAACACGGTATTGCAGTTGAGGTGACTGTAAACTGTAGAATAATTCAAGAGGGTTTCAGTACAGACAAATCCCTTCAGTAAATGCAGAGCGTAATACGAATTATTGAGCGTTCGGCACAATTCGTCCACCTCAAAAACCTGTAAACGAGCAGTCCTACAAACTTGACATGTTCCTCGGTGCTAAGAGATTTACCTCCAATACCCACTTCAAGTTGCGTTCGTCCACCGAAATCTTTGATTTGAAACTTAACAATTTGAATTTTCGCCAAGTTGATAACAATCGACACTAGTTAAGAAATCGCTTAATGATTTCTTCACATATGTTCTTCAGTTCTTTAATACTTTTTGTCCTGACCGCTTATAGAGCATACTTTGCAAACAGCATCGGAACAGATACAACCAAATAGTCGGGTAAGTCATTAATAAATAACAAGAATAGCAAAGGTCCCGTCTTATTTCGTGAAATATTTCTCGGAAGCGCAATAATTGTATTCGATGAATATAATTCTGTCAGGCATTTAACTGAATATCTAATCAAGAAAAACACCTCTGAATCCGTTCTAATACAATTTGTCCCGCCATTTTTCCCTCAACCAAACAGCTATAAAACGTACTCCAGAAACACGGAACCCGCAGTCTACCGACTCTTAACCCTCCGTGTGATACTAGTAGAAGTCGATTTGAGGGTATGTTAAAAAGTGTTTGGAGATGATAGTAAACCCAGTAAATACTGATTAATATCAATCTTGGTCGTCAATTCGTTCACAACTAATAACTAATAATGTTTGACTGTATAAAAATCAAATTTATTTATGATTCATTGCTGTATTCCTGTATCCATCCGGCCTTGTACTCTATATCTTAAAAAAAAAGAGGAGCTAGAGCTTTCATATTTTCAAAATAGGTCAATTGTCCAAATATCTTAGTTATGAGCATATGAAATTTGGTTTCCTGAACAACTTCTATAAAATAAATCGAATCAATGTCTTACTTTACAATCGTTTGAAGGATGGAAGTATGCCTTATTTCATGAAACTCGTCTAGTTAAAAATATGTTAAAATTCAGATAACTTTTTTTGGATATATTCGATCACTGATAAGATATTAGTCAGATTTGAATTGAAGCTTGGCATATATGAAGCTTATTTATATTCTACATCTTAATAAATTTTATTTACGTTGAAATAACCAACGAGAAGATATAGAACTTTCTTCATATCATGAAATCACAGAAGTTCATAAAATAAACTATGGAATGATATTACTCTTCACAAACTGCTGCGAATGATAAGTGGTATTATTCAAAAAGTACCTTATGCATTGAAATTTATGATTCTTCATTGCTCATAATTAATATTCATCCTATCTTTCGAGAAAGATTTAATAATTTCAGTAACACTTATAAAAGGACTTGACAAGTTTCATTCTATTCGAATAAAAAAACTTTATAGTTTGCCAGATTCATGGAATTATATAAATGACGTCAATATCATCTGCGTTTACATCGGTTACAGCTTGGATCTTATGCAATAAAATAAGTAGGTGATATTAACAGAAATAGGTTCGTAACTGATATAAAACTGAAGAAGAAATGTGAGTTTGATTATTATTTCAATAAGGTATATCTTTTGAATTCTTTTACATTTTCTATGTCATTTGTTCCTTTTTCTCTATGTTCCAGAGACCGGAAAAGAACTTTATAGCAAGCGCGGAGAAGCTTTTGACTTCAAGTCAGTGCTTATGTAGATTTTTCAGTTAGGTTTATAAATATTTGAATTATGACCTTGCTCTTGGAGATACCAAAAATCACGTTTGTGATTTTCATCATTTCGCAATCCTGCTCCATTTCCTAAATCCGTAAAGATAATTCATTCAACATAGCCATTTTGTAATCTAATCTTCAACAGCTCTATGATCGCTGCTGAGGAAGGATATATATTCCAGTCGTTCATCCATAAATAAAAGTTGATATAGGAAATTTGTCAAACTTCTTGAGGAGTTATTTTAAGATTACTTCCGCCATTTTTCATATCAGGCATTCTGTTTTGGTACGAGTGTAACCAAGTGAAAAAAGTGCTAGACTAATTAGAGAATACCTCCCCCATTCTGAACAGAGACAAATATTGCTGGTCATAAATTAATGCAACACAATGTTTTGAAGTTATTTATTTTGAGATTAATTAATGAACTACTGATTTGAAATTTTAAATGAACAAAAAAAGCTTGCATTAATAGTTTCGATTCGAATGTTATGCTGTCTGTTCTGTACCTATCATAAAATAGTAGTCAACTCTTCATGAAATTCAGCACTTATAAGTATTTCACGATGCTGATGATATCTAAAATATTTTCAAGGCATTATTACCTCCGGTTTTTCCGGAAATGACGTCAATTTCCGTTTTTCAAATTAGAACACAATTTTTTATTGCAGAAATAGATTCCTTAGAAAATTTCAAGTTATTTTGATGTAACATTTCAGTTTTGGTTGGAAAATTTTCTCTGAGCGGGAAAATTCGAAAAAAATTCGAAAATAGAGCTCCGCTGAAACAAGAATAACTTCGAGGTTTTTGGATGGAAAATTTTCATTTCTGGGACTTTTCAAGATGTAACCACTTTAAAAATTGAATTCGCGATTCATGATACATTTTTTTTATGGCAGATATTGAATCTACGTTAAAAAAAAATGTGAGTGTATGCATCCCACCCTTGCCCTAAAGTGGATATTTTCTGGGTTATTCACAAAAAACTGTTTTTCGTCTTGAATTTTCAGCTATTTCTTTTCCCTTCTCTCCAAAAAGATGATATTTTCACGAACTGTTATTTGAACCATGCCGTAGATTTTTCACCCCTTCTTGAAACCGACTTCCAGTTACTATTAGGAGAACCATGGCAAACTCTCGCAGTTATAACTAGAGGAGATGCTCAAAGTTTTGACCGTTAATTTCTAGACATTTATTTATACGTCAGTCCTCTTTATCAGTCAGGGGACTTGAGTAGAAAATATTTTTTATCCTACCTCAAACATAATAGTCTAAAGGAGTTAAATCGGGAGAACGTGGTGGCCAAAGATGTGGACCATTGTTCGCCAACCATCGATCTTCAAATAGCCTGTATAGGATATTTGACACATTGAGTGAATTGTGTGGAGGTGCGCCATCTTGTTGATACCATAAGTCCTTATGGTTCTGTACTAGCGGCTCAATTATTTGAGTCAATATGTCAGAATATCTATCTCCTAAGGAGATCATTCTTTAAATAATGCAAACATGTGTAGTGTTCTATCTTACCAGTTAAAGTCCCATCATAAATGTGAACATCGAGAATTGCATTATTTTTGATGGCGCAAAAAACATTGAAACTCCATTTCTCTTGAAAGTTCCATTGTATGAAGTGGTTTATTTCACTGGCAATCTTAGTGCAATTTATCATTGATTGACAAATTGTCAAAACTATTTTTTCTCAATAAAATATCAATTAAAATCGCTTTCACGATAAGATTTAGTTATTAGAAGACGATATTTTCGTATTTTGGTCTTTATTAAATGGGGTATTTCAAAGGTCAAGATAATACTGAAAGAAGGATATCAATTTCTATATGATTATCTATGGAAAAATATACCCTCCTTTGATGTGGATGTTTGGGCATAGAACAAGTCGAGTCTACAGACAAGAGTAAAAGAACACAGATGATATATTCACTGGTTTCTCCGAACATTATAAGAATAAAATCATTTTTTCAATTAAAAAGATGTTAGTTTACTTTATAATGTTGAGAAAAATTATGGATCACTCAGGAATTCTTCTCAGTAAAAAATCAATCAAAATGAAAGAAAGTGTGACAAATACACGGGTATCTTTTGCTACTATCCTGGTATTAGACGCAGTAATAAAACTAAAAATGGAAAAAGCAGATGTTTCAACCCGAATGAGAATGAAATCTTAATTTAAGTTTAGTTACTCTTTCTACTCCTTAGATGATGGTCGCAAGGCCGAAACAAGTGTCAGAAATCTGAACGAATTCATGAAACAACAAGGCTTTGTGTTTACTCATTATCAAAAATAATAGAAATTGCTGCTAATAGATATTTATGTATTTCAATTGTGTTTTCTGTATTTCAATATTGAATGAGTTCATTACTGTACTGTTTTATTTCTATTTATATTTTACGTTTTTTGGTAGCCTGCACTGACATTCATCAATATAAGATACATGTCAATTGTCAATATATTCGAAATTCGAAATCACCGATGATGCTTGAAACGTACGATTCATGTTCTAACTCCGTGAATCATCACCTGGCAGTAAGTCATGTCAACTGCCAACATACAAAACAAAAATATACAAGTATGAATAATACGAACTTTTCATTGAATTTCAACGATTTTTCACACAAAAACTCATTGAAATAAAGAAAATATCTCATGAAACTCCATGCAGTCGGCAATTCCAACAATAATATGTGTTCGAAAATGAGCGTTGTAGGAGCCCCTTCTGCAACTTGTTTTAAAATATATTATTAATTGCATTTTAAAAATTACGATACGGACCTGACCAGGCAAGACCGCGGCGATACCTTACCTGTACCTACACTCTTATATTTTCAGATAATATCAAGTTTAAAAGGTGAACATGTCAGAATGAGTATCCCACATGATATTTCGGATGGTAGACCTGCCCAGCGGATATACGTGTTATTATGCGAAACATTTCGAGGGAATTCGGACGTTTAAAAATTTTAAGTATTCATCGGGCATCTGGTAGTCATCTTTTCGTGGGCCATTTTTATTAGGACCACCTATATCGAGATGTATCTTCATCATGATGATTATGATCATTTTTTTTTGTTTACTGAGGAAATGTTAATTATGTTCCGTTTAAAGTTCAACTCTGTTGTCTTTAGTGAACATTGTGGTTTTCAGTAAACGGAATTGAAGGTGATATTGTTTTTATTGTTTTTTTTTTGAGGACAAAATATTCTTGGCAGTGAAGTGTTTAATAATAAATGTTGCCTTGAATCTATTCACCTGTGATCATTTCACCCAAATACAAATCAGTTATTCTGGAATGTTGTGTATTTAATTATCTCAAATAATTAGGATCAAATCCCAGGAGAGAAAGAGCAACCCCCTAAGAATTGGATGGGAAGGGGTTTGAGTGGTTCCATATATATATATATTAGGCATATATTGTGAATATATTTCAAACACACTGAAAACTGATGCTACAATGAATATGCAGTGCGCAAAACTAAAGGGTCAAGATCGTCGGTTTCTGAAATGGGCCGCGCATTTCTCAGGCGTAATATAATTCTTTCTTATGATGGTTGTGTAAATGTATTTTTGTTATACAGGGTCTTTCATGAGGAACCTCACCCATATTTATACGGGAAACTACTGAACGTATTTTCATGAAATTCATCACTTATAAGTATTTCACGATGCTGATGAAATCTAAAATATTTTCAAGGCATGAGCACATTCGGTTTTTCCTGAAATGACGTCAACTTCCGTTTTTCAAATTAGAACACCATTTTTTTATTGCAGAAACAGATTCCTTAGAAAATTTCAAGTTATTTTATTTATTTTGATGTAACATTTTACAGTTTTGGTTGGAAAATTCTCTCTGAGCGGGAAAAGTCGAAAAAAAAAATCGAAAATAGCTGAAACAAGAATAACAACAAGAAAATTTTCATTTTCGGGATTTTTCAACTTTGAAAGTTGAAATCGCGATTCTTGATACAGGGGGTGATAAAATCGCTTTCAAAGTTAGGGATGACAAAATCGTGAAAAATAAATTTTTTCAAATCAGAACCCCATTTTTTATGGCAGATATTGAATCTGCGTTAAAAAATAATGTGATGTATGCCCTAAGTGGAAATTTTCTGAGTTATTCACAAAAATTGTCTTGAATTTTCAGCTATTTCTCTTCCCTCCACGCCAAAAAAGATGAAATTTTCAGGAACTGTTACTTAAACCATGTTTCAGATTTTACTACCCTAATATGCAAGAGAAAAAAGTTACAGGTTGTTCCTAAATAGATGGAGAATATGGATTCGAATTCGTATCGGAAACCTCTTTATTTCAACTAATCGGCCATTGGTTTTCTCTCCAGTGATAAATAAATAATTCCTTATGAACCATATGCGAAAACTTACCATGTTTTACATTCTTTTTTTTTTAATGATAGATATCATTAATTACATCTGCCAAATTCCTCATTCAGTAGCATTTTGTGTTTACTATTAATTTGGTGATAATTCGTATTAACTTATAAAATCGATCACTATGCCTAATTTTACCAATGAAGATTATTTAAATCGCATTCTACTTCATGGAGAATGTAATAAAGTTGTAGATAGAACGATTCGACTGTTCATTTAGAGGTTTCTTGACCGACCCAGACCAACGAGAGATACCATTAACAGAACCATGACAAACTTGAGGAATGTCGGATCTTTCGTTAAGAAAACTATACACAGAGAAAAAGTGTTGTAGAAGATGAGAACAACGAAATTACAGTTCTTGCATATTTTCGTGTGGATCCTCAAAATTCTCTCAAAGATGCCGAGATTCCTCTGGGATTATCTCAATCGAGTGTTTGGATAATATTAAAAAAAAGCATAAAATCCACCCATATAAATTCAATAGGGTACAGCATTTGAACGAAACTGATTTCGTCAGGAGAACAGAGTTTTGCGAAGCTATGATGATTCGATTTCAGGAGAATGAAAAGTTTTTGGACTGTATAATTTGGACAGATGAATCTAAATTCACGAAGAATGGTTCTTTCAATAGGCATAACAGTTATTATTGGGATGAAGAGAACAACCACCACTTCAGACAATGGAACTTTCAAGAGACCTGGAGTTTCAATGTTTTTTGCGCCATCAAAAATAATGCAATTCTCGATGTTCACATTTATGATGGGACTTTAACTGGTAAGATAAAACACCACACATGTTTGCATTATTTGAAGAATGTTCTCCCTTAGGAGATAGATATTCTGACATATTGACTCAAATAATTGAGCCGCTAGTATAGAACCACAATGACTTATGGTATCAACAAGATGACGCGCCTCCACACAATGTGTCAAATATCCTATACAGGCTATTTGAAGATCGGTCAAAACCGATTTTCTCTAGTTATAACAGCGAGAGTTTGCCATGGTTCTCCTAATAGTAACTTGATGTCGGTTTCAAGAAGTGGTGAAAAATTTACAGCATGGTTCAAATAACAGTTCCTGAAAATTTCATCTTTTTGGCGTGAAGGGAAAAGAAATAGGTGAAAATTCAAGACGAAAATCAGTTTTTTGTGAATAACTCAGAAAATATCCACTTTAGGGCGAAGGTGTGATGCATACACTCACATTATTTTTCAACGTAGATTCAATATCTGCCATAAAAAAATGGGGCTCCAATTTGAAAAAATTGATTTTTCACGATTTTGTCATCCCTAACTTTGAAAGCGATTTTTTCACCCCCTGTATCATGAATCGCGATTTCGATTTTTGAAGTGGATACATCAATCTTACAATCTTTTCTTGAAAAATACCAAAAATGAAAATTTTCCATCCAAAAACCGAAGTTATTCTTGTTCCAGCGGAGCTCTATTTTCGATTTTCTTTTCGAATTTTCCGGCTCAGAGAGAATTTTCCAACCAAAACTGAAAAATGTTACATCAAAATAACTTGAAATTTTTTAAGGAATCTATTTCTGCAATAAAAAAATGGTGTTCTAATTTGAAAAACGGAAGTTGACGTCATTTCCGGAAAAACCGGAGGTGCTCATGCCTTGAAAATATTTTAGATTTCATCAGCATCGTGAAATACTTATAAGTGCTGAATTTCATGAAAATACGTTCAGTAGTTTCCCGTATAAATATGGGTGAGGTTCCTCCTGAAAGACCCTGTATTGTTAACAGAGCGTCAAGCATTTCCATAAAGATGACATTCCTTCTGAATTTCGAAATGAGCTAATCGAGTTTTCGAACATGGCATTCAGGTAGACTCAATTGCGCATGAACAGTTTAGACTATCCTACATATTCGAAGGCGTTTAAGCCACTATGTTGGCATCAGGGTTTTTATTACATTTACAGTATTGTTCTTAAAAGTATTTGAGTGGTACTTTCTTTGACAGGTCTTGGAAGTTTTTTGAATACGTGTATGAAAAATGTAATTTTGGCGAATCGTGACTTATTTCAAATGCTTTTGTTTGGGTGACATTTTTTGACGTTTATTTCAGGTTTGAAACCGCCTGAGGGGGTGAGTTTCAATGCTTTAAAATTTAAGAGGGGATTTATCCTTCATTTGAAAGGCCTTGGGAGCATCTTTCGAACGCTGTTTGAAAGACGAAGTTTTGAAGGACCGTTTTCGCCAAATGATATTTTTAGCACTCTTGTTCTTCGAACAGAGTGCTACTAAATTTGCCCAAATGTCTGTAGTTTCCGAATATTTGGATGAAAGTTGTATTAATCGTTTTGTTTTGACTCATTGAAGAAGAATATGTGATCAAAATCGATTCTGTCTTCAGCCAGTCCGTAGGAGGGGTAGGTTTGAGGAATGAATATCTAGAATGAGAATTCGGCCATACTATACTACTAATTTCGGAGTAACAATATTCTACTCTTAACTATTATTCATTGTCTTACTCAATATCCTCACATAGGATTAAGATATTTCATTCAATGAAACTTCATATATTTTGATTAATGAACGTTCCAGATATTTCAAAATTATTATGATTATACACTATATTATATTCCTTGAAACGCATTTCATTAAATAATTTAATCTGTCAAAGCTTTAAGGAATTGCGAAAGAAAATTAACATTGTCTCTTACATGGGGGGGATTACTTTTGACAACAATTCTTAAAACTTCAATATATCCTCTTTCGATGTGTACCATCAATCAATAGTACGAGTAGGAAAAAATACTATTTAGTTTAATTTATGAGGTTCTATGAGTCGCTTATATGAATTCAAGAATTTCTGTAGCTTCTTCTGAAACATACGATGATGAAACTTCAGAATGTGTAAGATAACAAAAACCTTCTTATATACATAATATATATATATTTTTTGTTGTGATCCGATGAATACCTTATGAGATATCAATTATTTGATAAGAAGTTTTGGAAACTTTTCAAACATATTTGTTTTAACCTGTTCAAACATATAGAAGTTACACAGGAAATCAAATTTCAGATGTTCATACCTGTTGAACCATTCGACGCATTTGCGTCAATTACGAACTCAAGCGAGATTTTTGGACAATTAACCAATTCAGAAAATGTGCAAACTTGTTCTTATACTCTTCAGAAAATTGAGAGTATACGCACTGTAAAAATAAAATTCTGCGCTCAAACTCCTCAGGAGTTTGAGAATTTTTTTTTCAATCAAACCATTTTAACTTGAATTAATCTAAAATTGATTACTCCAAATGAACTATTTTTCTTGATTAAAACAACCTAGTTGATTATAGAGAACAGCTAAAACATTCGCTTGAAACTTTTCACATTTCAGCGAAATGAAAGAAACAACTGATTCAACATAAACATACAATTACAAGAAATTGTTTATGCACTTGTCTCAATATCCATAATTGATTGATACAAATACATTATTCTAAATAGGTTTTAACGAAACCATTCTTTCGTTTCATTTTTATTTGTTCAATAGAACGAAGGTACGGTTGTCGTAAATTCTGTCAGTTGATGCAACGACTACAGTTTCTTGAGACAAGAATCTCGTGAGATTATATTATTCGCCTCATTTACTTGAAGAAAACTATAAATATGAAGTGACATTTGTAAAAAAAATATTGCGTAATTGATTTAATAAAACGAATTAATTGTAGCAATTTTTTTATATTGGCTGCAATTAAATCAAAACTCTATCTCTTTTATATTAAATATATCCCATTTAAATGCAATTATTTGTGCATTTTACTCACAATATTGTTGTATTCGGTGATAAAGATGACATGGAATACATGATGCGCAAGCTAATTAAAGAATACGAGAAGTGGGGCTTAAATGTCAACTTAGAGAAAACCAAATATCTTTGTGTTGGTGGAGAACCGGGTGATCTGGTATTGGATGATGACAGGGATGAGATGATAACCCACTGCCTGGACTATAGCTATTGTAGCGGCAGGGGAGTGTATAGGGATCTCTTGGCGGCACTCTATATAGCCACGCATAGCTTAGTTCACAGCGCTTCGGTAGCCTAGAGGTTTGCGCTCAAGGTTCACACCGATTAGGTACTAGGTGCCGGGTTCGACTCCCGGCGGCTCCTCGAAACTTCTAATCACTGCGTCTATGGCATGGCGCACACAAGCCTTACTGATAAGTCCAAATGTGTGCGCCAGGGACGAAACGCATAAGTAGGGATAAATTCCTTCGATTCTACATTGGCGACCCCGACGTGATGGGAACGGTTGTCTTTACGACGTGTCTTGAAAAGCAGACGGTTGACGCTTGAGGTATACTCGCTCCCTGTCTGCAACTTCCAACGAAACTCTAGACGCCTTTCCCATTCCGTACAATATTCATGGTCTGCCGCGGTATTCCGGTATTTATTAATATAAAAGAGAAATTATTTTTCTGTGAAGAAAAACAATTCAATTTAGCTCAAATCAATCAGTTTCTTAACCCAAGAAACTTTCACTTGACATTTTTATCGACTGAATTCTTGACCCATTCAACTAAGATCCTTTAAATCAACTACAAATCGAGTTTCAGTGAAATGTAATATTTATTTACATGAAACCAAAATTTTTATTCTACGAAAAGTATCAATAGTTACATACTAATTAATATTACCGTTGGATCAAATTTTTTTACCACCTGAGTCAATAACTCTGAGCTTGGTTGAAACTAATCAGTTTCTTAGCTCAAGAAACTTTTATTTAGGGTAAACGCCATTCTCAACCGTAGAGGGCGGTAGGGTCAAGTACTTTATGCATTTGGCTGTATTCAAACGTACGGAGTACTTGAGACAAATTAATATGGTTTGAGATGAGGAACTATTTTTACAGTGTGGAAAAAATAAGAGGAAACGGAAACCTCGCAAAAGTCGTTCGGAAATGAACACTATGCTTATTGTTTTCTTTTATATTCGTGGTGGGGTTCATCATGAATTCGTTTCGTGAGGTCAAACGGACAATAGAGACCACTACTTAATTATTTTATGACGGTCGAGTGAAAATATTGCCGTGAATGACAGAATTTGGGACAAAACAATTCGTAGATTTTACATATCAATAACGCACTTATCGAGCTACGAGTATTAACGATTTTAAGTGCGAGTTCTCGTTAAGTACCATCGATCAGCTACCTTATTCGCCTGATCTAGCTTCTTGAAACATTTTCTTCCCTCCAGACAGAAATTACTGTTTCGGGGTACGAGATTTGACTCCATAGATCCCATAAAAGAAAATTCGCTGAAGGCACCTATAAAAAATGTTTCCATGATTGGAAAAAACGATGACACATAAGTATCACCTCAAATGGAGCATATTCTGAAGGAGATTCAATGAATATTTAAGAAGTATAATATTTTTGCGATTTATTCCAAATTTCCGGATACTTTTTTGTCAGAGAGTAGAACAAACTTGGTTGTCAATAAGTCTTTCAAGCTCACATTTCCATCTAAATTCTCCTAGACACGCCGTAATTTTTTATGCCGAAGTGGGTAATTTACTCTTAACCATTTCCTCACTAACAAAAGCTCGTCCGATGGAAGGTACACGCATGGTCGATTCTTGAAACTGGTTCCATCGGAAATGAATTGAGAGCCCGGATCTTCGTTTTGCTTCATTTTTCGACTTGTTCTTTGAATCAAGAACGTGTTAGCCAATATAGAATGAAATGGTATGATAAACGGATGTTGAACGAAGCTGTTGTGAACTTAATAACACAGAATCTACGTCTGATGAGATTATGATGATAGTTTCTTTCCGTTTCTTTCGGTATGATAAGAGATGAGAACTACTTGAAAATCATTTTCAGAGTCCCATGTTTCATTCTTAATGAAAAAAAAACTGTGTTGGATTCTCCTGGATTTGTTGACTGAATTTGGCACTCAGATAATAGTAAAAAATTCTCCTTCGATGAACATTTGGTCGAAACAAGAAAACAATCTGTCATCCCTATAAGTCTAAAGTTCTTGGAGGTGATTATAAAATCAGAACTCAGTTGTAAACAATCCATTTAGTGATTCTTGAGTGGCGGAATTTAGGTTATTAAGTATTAGATACAAGCAGATCAGGAGTCAGCTCATGGGCGTAGCCTGCTTAGGGCAGGGGGGGCTACTGCTCTCCCCTTGAAGATAACGCAAATTTTATCAATTTTTAATTTCAGTAAACAAATAATTGAATCTAAAATATAGATATCTTTCTGTTCCGCCTAAATTTTGCACGCTAGTTCTAGTAGAACAGCCTGCTATAGTCTCAATGGATTACTCCCGACAATCTAATGAAGAAAATTGAGAATATCCAGTCAGCCGATATCATATTTCGGTACCTAATTCCATAGCTATTTAAATCAGAACATTTCTGGATATGATTGATATTTGACCGCTCATACAGAAGTCAATTCAGGATGTAAATATCGGGTAATGTAAGTATTTTACAGTTGTCGGCTTGTATAAATCTCTAGGTTTGAAGCTCTATATGAGACAACTAATCTCTTGTTGAATAATAAACACTCTACTGCATTCCGACGATCCTCCTAACAACACGGTATTGCAGTTGAGGTGACTGTAAACTGTAGAATAATTCAAGAGGGTTTCAGTACAGACAGATCCCTTCAGTAAATGCAGAGCGTAATACGAATTATTGAGCGTTCGGCACAATTCGTCCACTTCAAAAACCTGTAAACGAGCAGTCCTACAAACTTGACATGTTCCTCGGTGCTAAGAGATTTACCTCCAATACCCACTTCAAGTTGCGTTCGTCCACCGAAATCTCTGATTTGAAACTTAACAATTTGAATTTTCGCCAAGTTGATAACAATCGACACTAGTTAAGAAATCGCTTAATGAATTCTTCACATATGTTCTTCAGTTCTTTAATACTTTTTGTCCTGACCGCTAATAGAGCATACTTTGCAAACAGCATCGGAACAGATACAACCAAATAGTCGGGTAAGTCATTAATAAATAACAAGAATAGCAAAGGTCCCGTCTTATTTCGTGAAATATTTCTCGGAAGCGCAATAATTGTATTCGATGAATATAATTCTGTCAGGCATTTAACTGAATATCTAATCAAGAAAAACACCTCTGAATCCGTTCTAATACAATTTTTCGCGGCATTTTTCCCCTCAACCAAGCAGCTATAAACGCACTCCAGAAAAACGGAACGCGCAGTCTACCGACTCTAAACCCATGCTGTCGATTTTAAAGTACAGGAAATTTCGATAGGAAATCACTCATTCCTTAGTAGATGATTCTCTCAAATATCTTAGACAGTTTGGGCTTAAGATTGATATACGGCGTTCATGAGATGGGAAAAATGTTCAGCTATGAAGGGAGAGATGGATTTTAATATCCGAGCAGGGATCATATACTTTTCATATACCACCACCTTTTTCAAATTTTTATAATAGATAAAACCTCAACTGAAACAAGAGGAAAAAAGAAAAGGTTGCTGTGCATTAACTTTGAGTTGTCTTATTTCTTAATTGGTCATTAACCAATGTGATAGTGATTCCATGCTTATTTCTAATGGGTTTGCATGAACCAAGGGATAAGTTATAACTCATAAACAAATTATCCAAAGGTTCGCTTCCAAATATCAATCTTGATATCTCCACAAAAAAACAGAACTTTAGAAATGGAGCTACAATAGCTTATTACATATTCCAAAATACTAAAGATAATCATCAAATCTTCGGATGTAGGTCTACAGCATCGTTGCTTCTTATTGTAGATCGGACGTGAGCATGGCGGATGTGTATTATATGTTGAATCTAAATTTGGACTTCACATTTTAGATGTCAATAAATTTCCAGTGGAATGCACTGCGAGCTATGTGGAATCAAGTTTAAGACAGGTGGACTAGTTTATTGTAAACTGAGTGTCTATAGACAGTACCAGGAGTCACTCAAAAGTAAGTACGATGATCGATGATCATCCTTTATCTTGATTCTTTCACTTAGTCTCTGAATGTAAGTTTCTCTAACGAAAACACACCCGCTTCAGCTTCTTCTATTCGAATAAAAAACTTTATAAATTGCCAGATTCATGGAATTATATAAATGACGTCAATATCATCTGCGTTTACATCTGTTACAGCTTGGATCTTATGCAATAAAATAAGTAGGTGTTATTAACAGAAATAGGTTCGTAACTGAAATAAAACTGAAGAAGAGAAGTAAGTTTGGTTGTTTTTTCAATAAGGTATATTTGTTTTAATTCTTTTACATTTTCTATGTCGTTTGTTTCATTTCCTCTATGTTCCAGAGACCGGGAAAGAACTTTATAGAAAGCGCGGAAAAGCTTCTGATTTCAAGTCAATGCTTATGTGGATTTTTCAGTTAGGTTAATAAATATTTGAATTATGACCTTACTCTTGGAGATACCAAAAATCTCGTTTGTGATTTTCATCATTTCGCAATCCTGCTCCATTTCCTAAATCCGTAAAGATAATTCATTCAACATGGCCATTTTGTAATCTAATCTTCAACAGCTCTATGATCGCTGCTGAGGAAGGATATATATTCTAGTCGTTCATCCATAAATAAAAGTTGATATAGGAAATTTGTCAAACTTCTTGAGGAGTTATTTTAAGATTACTTCCGCCATTTTTCATATCAGGCATTCTGTTTTGGTACGAGTGTAACCAAGTGAAAAAAGTGCTAGACTAATTAGAGAATACCTCCCCCATTCTGAACAGAGACAAATATTGCTGGTCATAAATTAATGCAACACAATGTTTTGAAGTTATGTATTTTGAGATTAATTAATGAACTACTGATTTGAAATTTTAAATGAACGAAAAAAGCTTGCATTAATAGTTTCGATTCGAATGTTATGCTGTCTGTTCTGTACCTATCATAAAATAGTTGTCAACTCTTCATGAAATTCAGCACTTATAAGTATTTCACGATGCTGATGAAATCTAAAATATTTTCAAGGCATTATTACCTTCGGTTTTTCCGGAAATGACGTCAATTTCCGTTTTTCAAATTAGAACACAATTTTTTTATTGCAGAAATAGATTCCTTAGAAAATTTCAAGTTATTTTGATGTAACATTTTTCAGTTTTGGTTGGAAAATTCTCTCTGAGCAGGAAAATTCGAGAAAAATTCGAAAATAGAGCTGAAACAAGAATAACTTCGAGGTTTTTGGATGGAAAATTTTCATTTTGGGACTTTTCAAGATGTAAGATTGATGTATCCACTTTAAAAATCGAATTCGCGATTCATGATACATTTTTTTATGGCAGATATTGAATCTACGTTAAAAATAATGTGAGTGTATGCATCCCACCCTTGCCCTAAAGTGGATATTTTCTGAGTTATTCACAAAATAGTAATTTACGTAACAAGTCCGGAAAATAGGGTTTTTTGGACGAATAGACAAAATTCTAGGACGAGCGCAAGCGAGTCCTAGAAGTCTATGAGTCCAAAAAACCATTTTCGGGCGTGTTGCGTACAATATTTTTCGGCAACCGTCTAGAATAACAAATCAATGAGACGACACATTTCTTTTTTATATATTTTAATTCTTATTTAAATTAAACAGAACAGAAAATATCACATATTAACAGAAACATTCTAATTCTTATTTATATTAATATTTATATTAAAATTCGAGCAATTACTGATATTGAAGGGATTCAATTTGTTTGAAATGCCTGGTATATTTAAATTCCTTTTGTTGAAGCCACAACAAGATGGCAAAGTTTCCGTTTCGCATCGATTATTTTCTTCTGGTGATTTTTGAATGGTCTTGGCAATTTTAATTTTGTTTTCAAGGGAATTATCTATATATCCTTCAGCCACATTGGTAGACTTCCAGCCACCGTGTCTCTTCAAATTTGTGATGTTTCCACCATTGTCAGCAAATAACGTCGCCGAAGTTCGACGAATGCTATGGCCTGTGTAATTTTTAGGATTGGGTAAATGTAAAAACTCTGCGATTTTCATTCCGAGACTCCCGAAAGTGTGGATACCAACAGGCTGAATCGAACATTTTCCCTTTTTGTAATTCACGAATAATCTGTTGTGTGGAGTATGAGATGGCCGTAAAGATAAATATTGTCTATACAACAGCAGGTTTTCTTGCCCAATTACAACAAAAGTTCTCTCAATATGTGTTTTGGAATCCGGTATTTTCACAAGCAACATGTCTTCCTTATCGTTTATTAAATCAATCGACATTTTTGTCAGTTCTTCTCTTCTGCACGCGCCGGCTAACCCAATAATTGTTGCTACCTGAAAAGTAAGTTGATACTTTTATATCCTACAATCGTAATATTTTGTTAAAATCACCTTCAGCATTAGATATGTATCATTATCCGCTTCTCTAATGAATTTGCTGATCTGTTCACTGCTGAAAACTTCTGATTTTTGGCTTTGTAACCAACATTCTTCCTTTTAAGAAATGCGAGAACTTTTGGGAAAATGGCTATGTTCACATTTTTCTTTACTAAAATGGTACTTTTCAACATAGAGTACATGCTCCACAGAGTGGAGGATTTGACTGTTTCTGATTTATGCGCCAAATAGGCCAACATTACATCCTCTGTTATAATTTTGCATTGCTTCATCTCCATCCATTTCGTGAACGAATCATACACGTTTTCATACCTTGATTTTGATTTTTCAGGCAATAATTGTGCTGTAGCAGCGGCTGCTATATTGGAAATTTCCCAAGGCACATTTTCATTGTCACTATCACTGCTGCTTTCCATATTTTAATGCGGATTGGGATTGCGATCAGAAAACATGCAAATTCTTGACAACTAATTTTATATGAACTGTCAGCCGTTTTCTCAGTGCTATGGTAACTTCATTTATCAAAAATATACCTACCAAGATTTTCATATTTACTATGATCAAAACGACGTGATTCTTCCCGGCCTAGTCCGGGAAGTACGTACTTCCCGGACTAGGCCGGGAAAGGCTTCTTTCTCAAAGAAAAAGCGTCCGGAAAGTGGGTACTTCCCGGACGGTTGCCGAAAAAACTGTTTTTCGTCTTGAATTTTCAGCTATTTCTTTTCCCTTCACTCCAAAAAGATGATATTTTCACGAACTGTTATATGCTGTAAATTTTTCACCCCTTCTTGAAACCGACTTCAAGTTACTATTAGGAGAACCATGGCAAACTCTCGCAGTTATAACTAGAGAAGATGCTCAAAGTTTTGACCGTTAATTTCTAGACATTTATTTATACTCCTCAGGAATGCTTCGTGCGTTGCTCTTCTTATTTCATCAGGAGGAGGAGATCTGCAAAAGTGTTTAAAAACCAAATTGAGTTTCAAAACTATGAATCTAAAAATCTAAACAAACCTGAACGCATTTCTGACTCGTTCTATGCTGTCCTCTTTATCAGTCAGGAGAGTTGAGTAGAAAATATTTTTATCCTACCTCAAACATAATAGTCTAAAGGAGTTAAATCAGGAGAACATGGTGGCCAAAGATGTGGACCATTGTTCGCCAACCATCGATCTTCAAATAGCCTGTATAGAATATTTGACACATTGAGTGAATTGTGTGGAGGTGCGCCATCTTGTTGATACCATAAGTCATGATTCTGTACTAGCGGCTCAATTATTTGAGTCAATATGTCAGAATATCTATCTCCTAGGGAAGAACATTCTTTAAATAATGCAAATATGTGTAGTGTTCTATCTTAACAGTTAAAGTCCCATCATAAATGTGAATATCGAGAATTGCATTATTTTTGATGGCGCAAAAACATTGAAACTCTAGGTCTCTTGAAAGTTCCATTGTCTGAAGTGGTGGTTGTTCTCTTCATCCCAATAATGACCGTTATGCCTATTGAAAGAACCTTTCTTTGTGAATTTAGATTCATCTGTCCAAATTATACTGTCCAAAAACTTTTCATTCTCTTGAAATCGAATCATCATAGCTTCGCAAAACTCTGTTCTCCTGACGAAATCAGTTTCCTTCAAATGCTGTACCCTATTGAATTTATATGGGTGCATTTTTTTCAATATTCTCCAAACACTCGATTGAGATAATCCCAGAGCAATCTGGGCATCTTTGAGAGAATTTTGAGGATTCACACGAAAATATACAAGAACTGTAATTTCGTTGTTCTCATCTTCTACTACACTTCTAAAGTTTGTCATGGTTCTGTTAATGGTATCTCTCGTTGGTCTGGGTCAGGAAACCTCTCAATGAAGAGTCGAATCGTTCTATCCACAACTTCATTACATTCTCCATGAAGTAGAATGAGATTTAAATAATCTTCATTGGTAAAATTAGGCATAGTGATCGATTTTATAACTCAATACGAATTATCACCAAATTAATAGTAAACACAAAATGCTACTGAATAAAAAGGAATTTGGCAGATGTATTTAATCATTAAAAAAAAAGAATGTAAAACATGGTAAGTTTTTGTATATGGTTCATATGGAATTATTTATTTATCACTGGGGAGAAAACCGATGGACGATGCCAATTAGTTGAAATAAAGAGGTTTCCGATACAAATTCGAATTCAAATTCGCCATCTATTTAGGAACAACCTGTAACTTTTTTCTCTTGCATATTAGGGTCGTAAAATCTAAAACATGGTTTAAGTAACAGTTCCTGAAAATTTCATCTTTTTGGCGTGAAGGGAAAAGAAATAGCTGAAAATTCAAGACGAAAATATCCACTGTAGGGCAAGGGTGTGATGCATACACTCACATTATTTTTAACGTAGATTCAATATCTGCCATAAAAAAAATGTATCATGAATCGAGATTTCGATTTTTAAAGTGGATACATCAATCTTACATCTTGAAAAATCCCAAAAATGAAAATTTTCCATCCAAAAACCTCGAAATTATTCTTGTTTCAGCGGAGCTCTATTTTCGATTTTTATTTTGAATTTTTCCGCTCATAGAGAATTTTCCAACCAAAACTGAAAAATGTTACATCATAATAACTTGAAATTTTCTAAGGAATCTATTTCTGCAATAAAAAAATTGTTTTCTAATTTAAAAAACGGAAGTTGACGTCATTTCCGGAAAAACCGGAGGTGCTTATGCCTTGAAAATATTTTAGATTTCATCAGCATCGTGAAATACTTATAAGTGATGAATTTCATGAAAATACTTTCAGTAGTTTCCCGTATAAATATGGGTGAGGTTCCTCGTGAAAGACCCTGTATACCTGAACACCTGAAACAGCTCACTGAAAATCGATTCAGGATGGACATAAAAAATTACTGCCTTTACCGTCTTTGACTGTTTTCAAAAATCAGTCTTCGAGGATAGAATGTAGAATTATTTAGTATGCTCAAAAATACTTTTGATTTTTGTTTTTTATTTTATCTTCATGTCCAAATTGTTTAACTGTAACAAGGGATAAGTGGTAGAACCCCCTTGGTTGAACTTCCCCTTGGGATTTCTATTTAATGGAAAGGATGGATTGAAAGGAATTTGAGGAAGACCTTTATTATTATTATTATTAATCATTAGCATACTTTGGTAGTTATCTCATTAACAGAATACTATCTGCTTTATCCACTGATGGATGCTTGAGATCAAAACTAAGAAGGTGCTTCTTCACAATGCTGCAGAAAACTAAGGAAGAGCTCTTTAGGCCGAGACGTATTCGTAATCTCGAAAATGATGTTTCAGCTGTCATTCGATTCGATTTGGAATGCCCTGTTGTTCAGAAAATTCAAGGGCCGCAATTACAATATTAAAATCAATTCTTAATTTTCTATCTGAAATTTATTCCTCTTCTTTAGTATTTTTGTTCGCCTCTTCTAGTTTAGATAACTGGTACAACAGCGAGCTTTGGTTTTGCCGAAATAATTGTAATTCCGTTCACTCGATTGGGTTTGAGTATGTCAAATAGGTTAATTGTTCAAATATCTCGGTCGAATTCGTTATTAGACCAAATCCGTCGAGTAATTCAGCAGTCATGAGCAACTGAAACGTGGTTTTTTCAATAAGCCCCTAAAAATCCATCCCATCAATTTGTTATTTGAAAGATGATTCATTGAGATTGAAAAGAACAGGTTTGAATAATTTCGCAGAAATCGCTGTACCAGCAAAAAATTTACGAAACTTTTTATTAGATAAAGGGTCTTTCAACAAATTTGTTTTTAAAAACAAAATAAAACATAAAATGTTGATGACGATGATTCAAATTTTTATTGATTCACAAAAAGAAAAGTTCGGCTATTCTGAATGAAAAATTATACCTGGAAAATGTCCACCACAACTACGCAGACAGAAGTAAAGTTCTTCATCGAAATTTTTCATCACTTTTTGGCAAAATGTCGGGTCTATTTCGGTTATCACGTCACTGATTTTGAGTTTTAAAGCTTCAATCGATTCGATTGACTCCGTATAGACTCTGTCCTAAGATAGCCTCACAAGAAATAATCCAGTGGTGTTAAATCAAACGATCTGGCTGGCCATTTAACAGCTGAATTTCATGAAATTATGCGATCAGTAAATTTGGTTTGCCATAAATTGATCGACTCATTGGCTGTGTGACCACTAGTACAGTCTTGTTGAAACCACATGTCAGTGATATCCATGTCATCACTGATAGGCCAAAATTGGCAAGTAAACATCTCACGATTCATTGACGTTACTGCATTTCCAGTATCATCTTCGAAGAAAACGGCCCAATCACGCCTTCAGACCACATACCCAGGGCCCCCGCTACCATATGTGCAAAGTGTGCAATGCACACGGACGCCATCCTTTAGGGGCGCCAAAACCAAGGGCCCAAAAAAACAAAAATAGTCAATACATATAAGAAGATATTCCGAAATGCCGTAAGGGGCGCCAAAATCCTGTTTTGCACACAGGCGCCAGTAGCCCTTACGGGGGCCCTGCACATACCGCACCATACAGTGACACGTTGAGCATGCAAAGGCTTCTCCATAATTGCTCTAGGATTTTCAGAAGCCCAAATGCGGCAATTTTGCTTCTTGACGTACCCTGACAAGTGAAACTGGGTTTTGTCTGTAAAAATGATTTTTTCGGAAAAACCAGCGGGTTACTCCAGAATGAATTCAGCGAATCTACGGTGATGTGAATGGTCGGTCTGCTTCAATTCCTGTACTAGTTGAATCTTGTGAGGCTTCAAAGCCAAATCCTTATGCAAAATTCGCCATGTGGAGGTTTGGGGTAACCCCAGTTGTTGAGAACTTCGAGAAATTGACAAATTTGGATCTTCTTCAATACTGCGGCTCACGGCTGCGATGTTTTCAGTGGAACGGCTTGGTCGAACACGCGTTGGTGTTGACTGTACCGAGACCGTCGACCCAAATCTAGCATCCGAATTCTTAATAGTGGTCCCAGAAGGCCGATTATGTTGTCCGAAAATATCACCAATTTTACGGAATGTAATTTTAACATAACCACCATTTCCATAGGGGGATTTAATTATTTTAATGCGATTTTCGAGCGAAATTGAATTCATTGTCACAATTGCCAAAGCATCTACTACGAATATGTCAAAAACCTAACTGACAATGCTGTCATGTGGTAAGTGTGGTAACCATTATAGAACAAAGTTCTTGTTGAAAGACCCTCTACTTGATACCTCAGAAGATTCATCAAAGTTTCACAAAATTTTGAATGCGTATCGATGTTATTGAGATTGAGAACATCCTTGAATATCAGCATTGTAAGAACGATCCAATTGTAGGAATCTATGAGCTTACCATATTTCTCAAGACCTTGAAACATAAAAAAAAGTTTCGATTGGCGATCTTGTTTGAGATCATCGATATTGGTATCTCTATATTTTCGTACTTGTCAACTATTGAGAACTTCTTTCAAGCAATAATAATAACGTTTAAATATCTCTTTTGACAATATATTTTTCAGTGGCATACAGCACACACCCGCAACCTCCGCTGTGAAATTATTCTGCAGTTATCAGCATCTGGAATTTGGTTTCCATGTAAACTGCCAGAAAATCTATCCGATGGATTTGAATTTTTGAAACGGTTCGAATAAATTGGAAAAAAATTCAGAAAATAACTGACGTGAGGTCAGAGTCTTTTTCCGCACCCTTAGCCAATGTTATACAGGGTGGCCATTTGAAAACGAAACAGACGAGATTACAGACGAAATAAGTTTTTTCGATAGAAATGCTCGGACAGGTAGATTTCTGTTTCGAGGGGGACAACTTAAGATGTAGGTTACGGATGCATAGCGCTTCAACCCTTGCTACTACAACCCCCACCCCCAATTTTTGAATAGGGAAGATGGGGTGAGTGATACCTCAATTCAAAGGTATTTTTATACTGATTTCAGCACAGTAATTGTTTTTTCATTTTATGCATCAGTTCTCGAAATATTCATGCGTTAGTTAATTTAATCACTTAAATTAATTTTTTGCGAATAATTGACATTTCGTGCTTCCGAAACAACAGAATTTCCGTACTTGTAGTCGAAATTGCAAAACATCTACCACTGGGCAAATGAAGTCCTACGTACGTGTTAATGCTACTAGGGTCAGATGTTCGACTAGCTGTTTTATTTACTGAAATCATTCTCCAACTGTATGGTATCAGAACGATTTAAAGTATTGATCTAAGAAATAAGACTTTTCAAAGTAAAGTAAATAATTTATCAAAAGCTCACATCAATTAATTAAATATTCAAATTGTTCACAATTAGCTTCCATACAATGAAATAAGTTTTGTTCGAAACGATGGCGCACATTTTGCAGCATTTCTGGAGTGATTTGACGACATTCGTTCACTATACGTCTTCTTAAATCTTCTATGGAATCGGACTATGTAGAGTAAATTTTAATCTTCAAGTGGCCCCAAAGAAAGAAATCTAGTGGTGACAGATCTGCCGATCTGGCTGGCCATTCAATGGGACCCCTTCTTCCAATCCACCGATTTGGAAATCTTTGATCCAGATATTCTCGAACTGGTAAGGCGTAGTGTGGAGGAGCTCCATTCTGCTGAAACACAATCTGATCTACCACAGAATTTCCAGCATTGTTTTCAATAATTTTCGTCAAAATTGGATCATTGTGATTTTCCAATAAGTCCAAATACATATCTCCAGTAAGATTACTAGGTAAAAAGAACGGACCGACAATGTTTTCACCAAATATTTCAGCCCAAACATTGAGTTTTTTTGGTTGTTGAGTATAAACTTCGTGTTATCTCGGATTAGCATCAGTCCAATAACGACAATTGTGTCGATTTACTGTGCCGTTTCGAAGGAACGAACACTCAACGGAGAAACAAACATTGTAAAAATAATTGGGATTAGCAGTTACTCGTTCACTCATTGTATCACAAAATTCAACACGACGGTCAAAATCATCTTTGAATTTTTGAATTTATGATGCTTCGAAATATTTGCAATTCAAGTTCGTGTAAAACCAGATTCATGTGCTAGCTGCCTAGTACTCGTCATTGGATTCAGAGCAATCTGTCCAAGAACAGCTACTTCAGCTGCTTCATTTCTTTCCATGTTTCGTTTTTTATTAGCCACGGACCCGGTTTTTTAAAACTCTGACACTAAATCCGAAACATACTTCCTATTAACATGTTTATCAAAATGTCATTGATTGAAGACTTCTGCGGTTCTATTCGCTCATTGATTGTTTGCAAAAAAAGTGATATTATTTCCACCCGCTCTGCAATTGAATAAACCATGTCGAACAATGAACTAGAACACATACAAGTCTCGATTCAAAACTATGAATAATTCACATGTCAAAGAACCAGTAAGCCAACTTAATGATCTGTTCGTAATGAATAGAAAATTATCGATTCTCAGTTTTCTGAAAAAGATATGGATTCAATAATCAACAAAATGAAAACATATTGAAGCCAACTGAGAAAACACTTCATAATTGAGTCGGAAATCGTTTCACGAATTGGGGCTAGAATATTTCTGTGGCATCATTAATGATTTGATTTTCTTACCTGGTAATCTGATTAGAGATATGTACGTATTTGGACTTTTTGGAGATTTCTATCGATCAAGTGTTACCGCATGTTATTGGAAATAGGTACTGCAAATTATATCGAAGATAATTTAGATTGAGTTTCAGCAGATTGAGCTCCTTGGCAATACGCTTTGTTTGTTCGACATCTTGATTAAAGATTTCTATGTCAGTGGATTAGAGGAAGGAAGCCACAGTCATGGTTGTTTTGAAGCTCAAAATGTCGATTTTTCACAAAAAAAACACTACAAGTGCCATGAAAACACCATTTCATTTTCAAATACTCAGTTAAGAATATTTTGAGAATTAATGCATAAAATGAAAAAACAATTACTGTGCTGAAATCAGTATAAAAATACCTTCAAATGAGGTATTACTCACCTCATCTTCTCCATTCAAAATTTGGGGTTGAGGGGGGTAGTAGCAAGGATTGAAGCGCTATGCGTCCGTAACCTACATCTTAAGTTGTCCCCCTCGAAAAAGAAATCGACTTGTCCAAGCATTTCTATCGAAAAAATTTATTTCGTCTGTAATCTCGTCTGTTTCGTTTTCAAATGGCCACCCTGTATTTACAAACACAACCGCCCCTGTGAATCAACAATTATAAATAACCACTCATAGTTTTCCTGAAGTTTTGTTCGAAGCTCAAATTCCTTTTCAAAAAAACCAACGTCAGTGCTTCTCTAATTTTTTACAACGTACATTATTTCACTGTAATGAAGCATTTAGACTGATTTTATCCAGTCCGATCGATATCAATCGAATACGTATCTGTGAAAACATCAAGCATTGAAATTTCTGACGGGCTTTTTGAGATTTCCCTATTCTCTTAAGCAAATGAAAAGATAATTATATCTTCAGGTGGAAGAAAGCTAAGTCAATGAAATTTGAGAACATGTAAAATATCAATAACAACCATACAAGAACTCATTTTTGTTTGAATATTGGATATCTTATGCGGTATAAAGCATGAAATGTATTTTTTTGATTTTCTGAAAAAGTACAATTCTCGTATCTTCCAAGTTAAAACTTGATCCAATGGATATTCTGGGAGTTATAAAAGAAAACATATTTCAGATGCCCATAACTCCTGAACTTCTGAACGGATTTGGCACAACAACGATCTTGAACGAGATATTTGGACAGTTAACCTATTCTGAAAATATTAAAATTCTAGCTCACCTTTTTCTGCAGATAAATGGTATACGGCAAGCTGGCTGCAATTTTCAACTAAATATTAGAAAATTATAGCCAATCGGTCAGAATTAAATCGAATTTGTTTCGAAATATATCATTTTGTGTATTGTTTATTGATTTAAATACCTGCACAATAGAAATGTTCATTGTATTTATATTTTCACAGTATTTTAACATTAACCTTATTCAGATGATGTGCCATCTAATGTAATTCTTTTAATGGTGAATAAAATACATTTTAGGAACAAGCGCCCAATAGTAAAGACTAATTGACAATCTCCTCTTTTTTCTGGAAGTTGGTTAGACATATACGCCCACATAATTAGTGTGGTTAGATCAATTTTGAAAACAACTGAAGAAATTATCTGATATATAAAGTAACTCAACCAATTCCATACGAATAAAAATATTTCACTCCTAACCCACCTCAAATTGAATTTCTAAAGAATTCCGATGCAGAGCAACCAAAATAAGCAACAAAGGTGGAATTACGATTCAAAAGAACCAGAGGGACCAATCTTTTGGTACGGCTACAGTTTCGGATATCTCGAAGCAATGAACTATGCATCCGGTATTTATTCTTTACATCATTTATCACCGCTGCTTTATGCTTTCTTTGGCGGGCGCATCGGATGAAAAAAAGACCACGGGCGAAGTGTAGAAGATGGCCCGTCACTGACTAAGAGGCTATTTAAATGGGTTCTTTGTCCGAAAACCAGTCGTGGAATACCTGAGGCCCTCAACCCAAAGTTATGTACCATGAGATCACGACATGGGACAAACAAGAATGGTGGCCGGATGCGAAAAGGCGCCAATATACTACTACCTCATAATACACATGTAAACAGTTCACATAAGTCAATCAAAAGGAAGATGAAGTGGAATGTTGAATTCTCAACACCTTTTTGAGTGTTTGTTGGGATTATGTTGCGATGAAGTTTTCCGACCAATTATTTGAGAGAACTTTTTGAAATAAGAAACTCATTTACGTCATGTGTGTGAAGTTGGCCCAGATCTTCCCGATTTGCTGAAAAAATTTTATTTTGCTGAAATGTTATAGGTCTTTCACGAGGAACCTCCGGTTTTTCCGGAAATGATGTCAACTTCCGTTTTTCAAATCAGAACACCATTTTTTTATTGCAGAAATAGATTCCTTAGAAAATTTCAAGTTATTTTGATGTAACATTTTTCAGTTTTGGTTGGAAAATTCGCTCTGAGCGGGAAAATTCGAAAAAAAAATCGAAAATGGAGCTCCGCTGAAACAAGAATAACTTCAAGGTTTTTGGATGAAAAATTTTCATTTTTGGGATTTTTCAAGATGTAAGATTGATGTATCCATTTTAAAAATCGAAATCGCGATTCATGATACAGGGGGTGAAAAAATCGCTTTCAATGTTAGGGATGACAAAATAGTGAAAAATCAATTTTTTCAAATTAGAACCCCATTTTTTTATGGCAGATATTGAATTTACGTTAAAAATAATGTGAGTGTATGCATCACACCCTTGCCCTAAAGTGGATACTTTCTGAGTTATTCACAAAAAACTGTTTTTCGTCTTGAATTTTCAGCTATTTTTTTTTCCCTTCACGCCAAAAGGATGAAATTTTCAGGAACTGTTACTTGAACCTTGTTTTAGATTTTACTACCCTAATATGCAGAGAAAAAAAGTTACAGGTTGTTCCTAAATAGATGGCGAATTTGGATTCGAATTTGTATCTATTGATGTAAAACTATGATATTTGATTATAAACTATGTTCCATTAACCTAATGACAAATACTGTCTTTAGTAACTTTTTCTGATTTCTGTCAATTAAATTCAGTCAATAAATGTTGTGGTGATACGTTGTCTAATTAAAGCATATTATTGAGTACAAACTATAATATGGTAGCAGAGCGTGGTTCGGTTTGATTGGATCAACGTTTTCAACGAAGATTGAATTGAATCAAAAAGGAACAAATAGTGTTTTTCCGAAAAGTTTTCGTCTCGTAACCTGAAGGTGATAGTTGCTGGAATTTTGGTGACTGACAATCATGGAATTGCATGGTATTGAGAAGTTGAAGGGTTCGGAGAACTGGAATATTTGGAAATTTATGGTACGCAATTTATTGCGGGCAACTGACCAAGCGTATGAAGTGAGTGTCGGCGAGTTAGTAAAACCGGAACTGGTGGCCAATGCTACGGCGGCTCAAATTGCGGCTCACGAGGCGTCGATGAAAATTTGGGACAAGGCAGATCGCGCAGCTTGTCAAATTATCATCAAGACAATTGATTCAAGTGTCATGACCCTGATCGTCGCCTGCGAAACTGCTCATCAGATGTGGACAAAACTGCACGGTATTTATGAACAGCAAACAAGGCAGGCTGTGCATTCAGTGCAGACTGAGTTTTTCAGTTTTGACATGAATTTAGCAGACGATATGGTAAGCCATATAGCTAAATTTGAAGGTTTGATTCTTCGCATGCAGCAGTTGAAAGTTAAGCCCGACGAGTCAGCTTTGATGGTCAAGTTGCTGGAAACTTTGCCTGATAGTTTTGAAAGTTTCAGACAAGCCTGGTGGGCCAGGGCGGATGATCAACAGACCCTG
The DNA here is from genome assembly GCA_030674115.1 of Micraspis discolor. Classification (NCBI taxonomy): domain Eukaryota; kingdom Metazoa; phylum Arthropoda; class Insecta; order Coleoptera; family Coccinellidae; genus Micraspis; species Micraspis discolor. The sequence continues at coordinate 407,276 of JARTUT010000466.1, forward strand.
AATAATCTTATCAACGTTTTGACATCTGATGAGCACAGGCGGAAACTTCGGCAAGAGAAGGAGAACAATTTGACAGCATTGATGGCAACTAAGTTGAAGATTCAGCCCAAGGGTGCAAGTGGAAGTCAACAGGGTGCAGGAGTCAAACCGGTCAAAGACGATGTCAAGTCCAACCAGAAAGGGAAGAAGGCCTACAAGTGCTACGGTTGTCAAAGAACTGGTCATTTCCGAAGAGACTGTCCAACAGAGAGGAAGAAGAAGAAGAAATCTGAGTCAAAGAGCGATGTGATGTCTGAAAACAAACAAGCTTTTGTTAGCGAAGTGTTCAGTGCGGAAACCAAGAATGATGTTTGGATTATCGATTCTGGTGCAACAGATCATATGACCTTCAAGAAAGAATGGTATTCGGTCTTTGAAGCTTTCTCGATTCCAGCAGAAATTCGTATCGGAAACAACTCAGTGATGAGTGCTTTGGGAAGAGGAACCATCAACTTCGAGGCGTTTGTGAATGGGCGCTTTATTCCTTGTATTATGGAGAACGTGCTGTATGTTCCTGATGCTCGAAGAAATCTATTCTCGGTTACACGTGCGCTGGATAGAGGTATGACTTTCAGCTCTTCCAAGGATAGATGTGAATTCTTGCTGGATGGTGCTGTCAAGGCTCAAGGTGTACGAACTGGTCAGCTGTTCAAGATGATGCTTAAAGTAAATGTACCGGACGGATGCTGTGTGAGTGAAGCTAACCTGGCGTCCAAGGACTCTCTGCAAGTTTGGCATGAACGTTTAGGCCATCAGAACAAACGTCATGTCGTGCATGTACTCAAGAAACACGGAATCGATATGAAACCTGATGATGAGTTCTGTGGATCGTGTGTAGAAGGCAAGCAGCATCGGGAACCATTCAAGTCTCGTCAACAGCGTTCTACAGAGCCAGGAGAAGTTATTCATGCTGATGTTTGTGGTCCCATGGAACAGGAGTCTATTGGTGGATCTAGTTACTTTGTCTGCTTCACGTGTGACTACTCCAGATTTCGCTTCGTCTACTTCTTGAAGGCGAAATCTGAGGTGGTTGACAAAATAAAAGAAATGATGCAGCTGGTGAAGAATCAACGCGGTCAGTCTGTCAAGTTGTTCCAGTGTGACGGAGGAAAAGAATTCGATAATGAGGCGGTGAAGAATCTTATGAAGTCTGAAGGAACGAAGATGGTGGTCACTAATCCTTACACGTCTCAACAAAATGGTTGTGCTGAACGATCGAACAGAACGATTGTTGAGCTAGCACGAACCATGCTTGTTAGCAAGGATCTTCCAAAGTTTCTCTGGGCGGAAGCTGTCAACGCTGCGGTGTATATTCTCAATCGAACTGGTCCAAGCTCTGTAGAAGGCAAGTCTCCGTGTGAGCTGTTTGTTGAGAAGAGTGTGCATCTGAACAGGTTCCATATTTTTGGAACCACTTGCTACCTGATGGTGCCCAAAGAACGTCGTAAGAAGTGGGATGCTAAAGGTGTCGAAGCAGTCTTTGTCGGATATTCGGACGATATCGATGGTTTTCGTGTGTGGATCAAGGGAACAAAGGAAGTTAAACGAAGTCGAGAAGTAGTGTTTGGTCCAGAGCATTCCTCTAAAGTTTTAGCATTGTTTCCTGAACAAGCCCCAGAAAGAGATCTTGTCGAAGGTGTCCATCCCGTTGCTGTCCGTCCTGTTGCTGTTGAAGAAATCGATGACTATGTTGAACCTCTGGATTCTCCTAGAGATCTGAACTCACCGGTAGCTCCGAACGTGCCTGAGGTCCCGAATCCTGTGCTGCCAATGAATCGTCGAGTTGTTGCTGCTGAACCGCGAATCGAAGAGTTTGAAGAAACCCCTAAGGTTGTGAAAGAGATCCCTCAACTACGTCTTCGAGATAGAAGTACTCTTCAGAAACCTAAAAGATTAAGTGAGATGTTTCTTGCTGAGTTGGACGAACCTCGAGACTACAAAGAAGCCATGAAATCTGCTGATCACGTGCACTGGATGGCTGCGATGAAAGAAGAGATGTCTTCGCTGGTGGAAAATTCTACTTGGGTTTTATCAGAGTTGCCAGCAGGGAGGAAGACAGTCGCTAATCGCTGGGTCTATCGTATCAAACGAGATGCAGATGGAAAGATTGGTCGTTACAAAGCTCGTCTTGTTGCTAAGGGTTATAGTCAACGACAAGGTATTGATTATAACGAAACTTTCAGTCCTGTAGCTCGTTTTGATACAATCAGAGCAATTCTGAGTGTTGCTGCCAAGGAACGTCTGAAGTTGGCCCAGTTTGATGTCAAGACAGCATTTCTGAATGGTGTTCTGACCGAAGAAATCTATATGGATCAACCTGAGGGTTTTGAAGACGGTTCTGGTCGTGTGTGCAAACTGGTTAGGAGTCTCTATGGATTGAAGCAATCACCAAGGTGCTGGAACAATCGATTCAAGGAGATCCTGATGAAGTTTGGCCTTGTCGAGAGCAGAAGCTGATCCGTGTCTGTTCTTTTGTATATCTGGTGAAGATAAACTGATCGTTGTTTTGTACGTGGACGATGGCTTGGTTGCTGCAACAGAGAGAGTATGATTCAAGAGTTCCTGAGGAAGCTGGAGATGGAGTTCAAGATTACCCATGAACCACTTGGCTGTTTTTGAATATGCTCATCGAACGAGAGGAAGATGGTTCAATTCGATTGAGTCAGAAGGTGTATGCGGAAAGTCTTCTTCAGAAGTTCAACATGGCAGAAGCCAATGCTGTCTCGACGCCCATCGACAAGTACGTGCAGCTGGAAGAGAAAACTGGTTTGAGAACATCGGCACCTTACCGTGAAGTTGTAGGATGTTTGATGTACTTAGCTGTGGCTACTCGTCCTGACATCTCGTTTGCTATTAGCTATGTGTCGCAGTTCTTGGAAAATCCGGAAGAAGTTCACTGGTTGATGGTCAAGAGAATCCTAAGGTACATTAGAGGGTCTAGTTCTGTAGGTATCAAGTACGAGGCTGGTTCTGGAGGAAGTGTCTTGAAGGCGTACAGCGATGCAGATTATGCTGGTCAATCTGATACACGTCGGTCGGTCAGTGGAATTGTTTTCATGCACAGTGGAGGGCCGATATCTTGGGCTAGTAGACGTCAAGAGTGTGTGTCTTTATCTACTACTGAAGCTGAGTATGTTGCTGCCAGTGAAGCTGCCAGGGAATCGGTTTGGTTGTCTCGACTGTTTGCAGAAGTTTCTCCCTAGATGACATTCCTATTCTCTATGTGGACAACCAAAGTGCAATCAAGTTGTCGAAAAACCATGAGTTCCACAAGAGGACTAAACACATCGAAGTGAGGTATCATTTCATTCGGAAGGAATTGCAAGATGGAAGGTTGAACATCCAACATGTTTCCGGTGATCAACAACTTGCTGATATCTGACGAAGCCGCTGCCTCGGCTGAGATTTGCTGAATTACGTTCTTCTATCGGAATGATCTAAATTGTTTTTGAATCTACGTAAACGTCATTTTAAAAAAAAAAAAAAAAAAAAAAAATTATTAATAATCAAAATATCTAATGTTTTAGAGGAAGTATTGATGTAAAACTATGATATTTGATTATAAACTATGTTCCATTAACCTAATGACAAATACTGTCTTTAGTAACTTTTTCTGATTTCTGTCAATTAAATTCAGTCAATAAATGTTGTGGTGATACGTTGTCTAATTAAAGACCTCTTTATTTCAACTAATCGGCCATCGGTTTTCTCTCCAGTGATAAATAAATAATTCCTTATGAACCATATACAAAAACTTACCATGTTTTACATTCTTTCTTTTTAATGATAGATATCATTAATTATATCTGCCAAATTCCTCTTTATTCAGTAGCATTTTGTGTTTACTATTAATTTGGTGATAATTCGTGTTAAGTTCACTATGCCTAATTTTACCAATGAAGATTATTTAAATCTCATTCTACTTCATGGAGAATGTAATAAAGTTGTAGATAGAACGATTCGACTGTTCATTGAGAGGTTTCCTGACCGACTCAGACCAACGAGAGATACCATTGACAGAACCATGACAAACTTGAGAAATGTCGGATCTTTCGTTAAGAAAACTATACACAGAGAAAAAAGTGTAGTAGAAGATGAGAAAAGAAATTACAGTTCTTGCATATTTTCGTGTGAATCCTCAAAATTCTCTCAAAGATGCCGAGATTGCTCTGGGATTATCTCAATCGAGTGTTTGGAGAATATTAAAAGAACATAAAATGCACCTATATATATTCAATAGGGTACAGCATTTGAAGGAAACTGATTTCGTCAGGAGAACAGAGTTTTGCGAAGCTATGATGATTCGATTTCAAGAGAATGAAAACTTTTTGGACTGTATAATTTAGACAGATGAATCTAAATTCACAAAGAATAGTTCTTTCAATAGGCATAACAGTCATTATTGGGATGAAGAGAACAACCACCACTTCATACAATGGAACTTTCAAGAGAAATGGAGTTTCAATGTTTTTTGCGCCATCAAAAATAATGCAATTCTCGATGTTCACATTTATGATGGGACTTTAACTGGTAAGATAGAACACTACACATGTTTGCATTATTTAAAGAATGTTCTCCCTTAGGAGATAGATATTCTGACATATTGACTCAAATAATTGAGCCGCTAGTACAGAACCATAAGGACTTATGGTATCAACAAGATGGCGCGCCTCCACACAATTTACATCCTATACAGGCTATTTGAAGATCGATGGTTGGCGAACAATGGTCCACATCTTTGGCCACCACGTTCTCCCGATTTAACTCCTTTAAACTATTATGTTTGGGGTAGGATAAAAAATATTGTCTTCTCAACTCCCCTTACTGATAAAGAGGACTGCATAGAAAGAGTCAGAAATGCGTTCAGGTTTGTTTAGATTTTTAGATTTATAGTTTTTAAACTCAATTTGGTTTTTAAACACTTTTGAAGATTACTTCCTCCCGATGGAATAAGAAGAGCAACGCACGAAGCATTCCTGAGACGTATAAATAAATGTCTAGAAATTAACGGTCAAAACTTTGAGCATCTTCTCTAGTTATAACTGCGAGAGTTTGCCATGGTTCTCCTAATAGTAACTTGAAGTCGGTTTCAAGAAGGGGTGAAAAATTTACAGCATGGTTCAAATAACAGTTCCTGAAAATTTCATCTTTTTGGCGTGAAGGGAAAAGAAATAGCTGAAAATTCAAGACGAAAAACAAGTTTTTGAGAATAACTCAGAAAATATCCACTTTAGGGCAAGGGTGTGATGCATACACTCACATTATTTTTCAACATAGATTCAAAATCTGCCATAAGAAAATGGGGTTCTAATTTGAAAAATTGATTTTTCACGATTTTGTCACCCCTAACTTAGAAAGGATTTTTTCACCCCCTGTATGATGAATCGCGATTTCAACTTTTAAAGTGGATACATCAATCTTACATCTTGAAAAATCCCAAAAATAAAAATTTTCCATCCAAAAACCTCGAAGTTATTCTTGTTTCAGCGGAGCCCTATTTTCGATTTTTTTTTCGAATTTTCCCGCTCAGAGAGGATTTTTCAACCAAAACTGAAAATTGTTACATCATAAGTACTTGAAATTTTCTAAGGAATCTATTTCTGCAATAAAGAATGGTGTTCCTATTTGAAAAACGGAAGTTGACGTCATTTCCGGAAAAACCGGAGGTGCTCATGCCTTGAAAATATTTTAGATTTCATCAGTATCGTGAAATAGTTATAAGTGCTGAATTTTATGAAAATACTTTCAGTAGTTTCCGTATAAATATGGGTGAGGTTCCTCGTGAAAGACCCTGTATACTGTTAAGTGCTATTTTATGTAATTTTCTAGATATTTCACAAAATGAATAACATTGGCTAGCCTAGCACTATGCTACACGCCTACTAAATTGTGCTGTCCAAATTTTTGAAATAATTTTTTAATTTCTCAGTTAATGGAAAATTTAAAAAATTCGTAAGGTCTGAAGCTTCTGCGCGCTTGTTCTAGAGTCATCTTCCTTATTCTGGAACAATGTGATACGAATAAACGCCACGAACAATGAACAAACCCATATCTCAAATTAAAAATAACTATTCATACTTTTCCTTAAGTTTTGTTCGATGCTCAAATTTCCTTCTCCTAAAAAGTGTCTTCAGTGCTTTTCTAAATGTTGACAATGTACATAATTTTATAGCAATAATTTTCCCTCTGCTGAAAGTCTGACGTCGATATTTCTGACGGACTTTTTGACATTAATCTTTTATCTGAAGTAAATGATATCTTCTGGTGAAAGGAAGATACGGCAATGAAATTTGAGAATATCTAAGATATCAATACCCTGCATATATTCATAATTTCTTTTTTCAAATTCGTCCGATTTTTCATGGGGTGTAGAGTATTGAATTTTTTCAAATTTTTTTCAATTTTTGAGCATGTCGATTTTGTGAAATTTTTCAAACCTTTTTGTTCCCACCTAGTTCGAATAACTTCCACTACAACTTGATCCGATTGATATTTTAGCAGTTTTTATAGGAAATCCAATTTCAGACGTTCAAAACTTCTGAACTATTAGACGTATTCGACTCAATAACGATCTTGACCGGAATATTCGGACAGTAAAATTATTCTGAAAATATGAAAACTCTAGCTCATCCTTATTGAGTGATATGGAGTATACGGCCAGTCGGCCAGAAGGACACCCTCAAGTTTGATCCTGTATTCTTCATCAGGAAGCAAACCCAATCTATTGAGGTCACTTTCGGCTATACAGGGTGAGACTTTGACAACTGCGTTAATTTTAACCATAGATTCATTTGACGTCAAACGTAACATTTTTTCCTATCACGTTGTTCTAGTAGGAACAAGCGCTCGAACATTTGGATAGTAATATTAAAGCAGAAAGTCAATTTGTCGATATACAGGATGAGTCTTTGACCACTTGACTTAATTTTAATCATAGATTTTTGACGTTAAAAGAAACATTTTTCCAAATTTGGCCCCGTTCAAAAGATATAGGTAGTTGATATTTCGTAAAAATTACATTTGCACCTGTAATATTCAAACGACAATATCAATTGAAATGATCTCTTGTAGAAGATTTTTTATATCATGCATATCTTGGTATCAATACATTTATTCCTCTTTTTGTGGGTTTCTCACTACTACTGTATAGATTGGTTAAATTGCACGAAAAACAAATATCACTTGAACTAAAGGTCCGTATCTTGTACTTCCTAGAATCATTAGTCTTTTTGCAGATAAAATCGTTCCTCATCTTTTTCCCGAATTTTTGAGATATTTGAAGTTGAAAGGAATTGAATCGGTATAAACATCTGATGAAACATGAGTGAGTAAATCATTTCTTAGAGGAAAAATAATGTTTTTAAACAATTCAGATTCAATATTGGATACTGTGTAGAGTAATTTTCAAGGGTAATACCACTAGAGGTGAGAATTTTTGAGAACACTCTTGCTTTTTGGGAATTATGCGGTTAAATTTCATGAAACAAAGTTATCCTTAAAATACACCGAGACCAAGGCGAGTGGTATTTCGGGATCACTTTGTTGAGTGAAATTTGTATAATTTTCAAAAAACAACAGAGTGTTCTCAAAAAAACTTCGAATCTCGTGTGGTATTTGGAAAGATCATCAAACGAAATAAAAATAGTTTTTATTCAAAAATAACCAGATAGAAGCATAACAACAAATTATTCATCTTTATTCTCAAAATAATAATTATTGATAGTACAATTATTATACACATTACGAGCATTATTTTCGAATGATGGAGTAGTTACTGTTGTTTCTTAAAGGACACTTTTTCATTCCTTATGGCTGTGATTATTTTTTTGTGATGTTGTTGGTCCAGTTGGAGATACGGTTTCACTGACGCTGCAAAAGAATGGCCTGTTATCTTTATCAGCTGTTCCTCGGCAATCCCTTCTTTGGCTAATTGGCTGACAGCAGTAGCTCGATGCGAGTGGTTGGTTATCTTCGACTTGATTGTGTTGATGCCAATGAGTTCTGCCGATTCTTTTGTCCAGTTAGCTATCGTATTGGGACCGACTGGGGTGTTTTTGAACCATGAACCATATTTCCAATTCTTATGTAGAGTAAGGAATAGTCTTTCAGTGGTTATGTTTGCAGTTCTTTTGGATACAAGTAGCTTATATAACCTCTACGGGCAGATATCTTCTTCAATATTGGGAGTCAGCCATTTCGTTTCCGCTCATTTTTAGGCACCACCATGTCTTGTTTAAGAAAATATCAGATTGTAGGCAATTCGGCCCGTGGGATTACCATCGTTTTCAATTTCGAATTGGAAATGCGAAATTAGGCATGATGAACCCTCTCCTCCGCGCCAAGCAAGCTCCAATGCAGCAATAAAATAAAATTTTCTGTTCAAACCGTCTGGATTATCTTCTTTACATAAGTTGACCATCTTTTTGTGTTGCTCCAAAGACAGCGCCTTGGCACTAACTTTTCTTTTCTCAGGGTCCACTTGCAAAATACGCCTCTTGGCATTTCGTGCATCCCGTGCCGTTTTAAAAGCCACGTCTGTGAATGGATCGAACCTAACGCCCCATTCGGAATAGAATTTTCCTGCAGCTGTTTGGCAGTATTATTCTACAAGGTTTTACGACACTTTTCTTGTAGTCTAATCCATCTCTTTTCTTCATATTGAAAACCCAGTCTAGCATAATATTATTGAGCTCTGACAAACTTGTTGCTTCATTTACAAGGATTTCCCGGGCAGCACAGAATTCTTCAAATTGTTTCCAAATGTAGGATCTTGACTTCACTGTATTAAGCGGCACATTTTTCTTCACACTTTCCTCAATTGAAGTAATATCATAATTCCCAAAACGTTTCATTTTTATCTACTTTATGGTAAAATACGAAAATAAACTGACCGAACTGCCAAATGTGCTGTTGAAGTTATCGCTAACAACTGCTTGTTTATCGTAACCAAGACGACCGCCACTTCCACCAACGGCCAAAGCTATCCGGACGTATTAATATTCCTATGCAAATTAAGCATTTGATAAAAACAAATTTCTAAAAGTGAAATCACTGTGAGGTTGAGTGTTTTCAGATACAGTTTGTTTCTAGTGGTACGTTTTCAGAAATTCAGCGATTTCATTGGACGATGTAGTATAGTGTTAAATGATCATTCAAACTAAACTGGACTACAGAGGGGTATTTGCCCAATGTGAAAACTTAAAATGCTTATAACTTCATAACGCAGCTGAATATGGAAAAACGGTATGGGAAAAAGGTTTTTATTTGATCTCAAGAACCTATGGTTTAAATTACTGCTGTGGTCAAAGATATATAATATTGGAAAATTACAGTTTGGGCAAAATGATCACGATGCACGATGTTCTACTAAAACAATCTCGTTGACTCAATCATTTCGTATGTATTTACTGATGGATTCGTGGTCCAAATCGATTCTGACCTTCCATCCATCCGTATGCACGATTACGTCCGAACGAAATGAGCAAGATATCTAAAATTTTCAGGTTAGGTCGGAGGAATGAATATCTCGGACGATATCAATGCTCATTGTTCTCAGAGATACGTATTCGATTGACATCGGTCGGACTTATTGATTAGTGAAGAAGGTTGGGGAAAAATTGGAATGGTTCATTACAATTAAATAATCTACGTTGTAAAAATTAAGAAAAGCA